>WBNH01006117.1:0-12389 GCA_013401255.1 Urocolius indicus | reverse complement strand
GTGTGTGTGCGTGTGTGTGAGTGTGCGTGTGTGTGAGCCCGTGTGTGCGTGAGCGAGTGCGTGTGTACACGCGAGCGAGCCTCTGTGTGTGTGCGTGAGTGTGCGTGTGTGCGTGTGTGAGCCCGTGTGTGAGCTTGTGTGTGCGTGAGCGAGTGCGTGTGTACACGTGAGCGAGTGTGTGTGCGTGTGTATGTGCGTGAGAGAGATTGCGCGTGAGCCTCTGTGTGTGTGTGTGTGTGTGTGTGTGTGTGTGTGTGTGCGCGCACACGAGTGTCTCTGTGCGGGGGCTTTGCGGGCGCGCGGGGCCGTGGGTAGAGGGTGGGTCGGAGCGATCGTCCAGCGGGGCACAGAGGCTGTGTGGAGGGCGCTGCGGGGACGGGGGGGGGGTTGCGTGTGCGTGCGGGTGTGTGTGCGGAGGGTGCAGTGGGGTGCGGGGAGGGGGGCTCGTGTTGGTGTGCGCGGTGCAGCGCGGGGGCTGGCGGGGGTGGTGCGGTGCGTGGGTGCGCGCAGCGCCGGCCATGGAAGGGGCCGTCCCGCGCTCCGTGGGTGCCCGTGGGTGCCCGTGGGTGCCCGGTAGCAGCCGCCGGAGGGGCCCCGCGGGCTCGCCCGGCTCCGTGCGGTGCGGGGAGCGGTGCCGTCTCCTATCCCCGCCCGGGGCTGCTCCCGGCAAAGCGTCTCCTCGCTCCCTCGGGCATCCCCGGTCCCCAGCGGAGCAGGGGAGGCACCGCGCTGAGGCACCCCTGGGCTGCAGGGAGCTCCGTGGCGAGGACACGGGTGGGCTATGGGGCAAGGGTTGCCGGCTGAACGGGCTCGGCAGCGGCGGCGGGTCCTCGGGAGCGAGGAGCAGCCAGCGGGCAGAGCTGTGCCGTGGGCACGGGGAGCAGTCGCCGCTTTCCTCTGTAATCAGGAGTGTATTTGGATCCGTCCTTGCTGGGAACAGCTCGTGGCCATCAGAATCGCCGCTTTTCTCAAGGCCGGTTCCTCGTCAAATCCCGCAGGAGCCAGCGCTCAGCTCCTCCCGCCCGGGCTCCGCAGCTCCCGGGGCTTTGCTACCTGTTGGGTTCATCCTCATCTTCTCTCCCTGGCGTTGGTTAGGACGCAGCCGAGCTGTGGAGAGGCTGGACCAGCAGGCTGCCCGTGCAGACGTGCCCCGGGTTGTACCACAGGTGAATTCGGTTCAGTTCCCTGCCTGCTCTACCCTCCTGCGCTGCAGCAGCCCCTGCGGCCGGGGCGTTTGCACAGTGCTCAGTTGTCCTGTGCAATACGAAGCAATTAGTTTCGATTAGTGGAGTGGATCAGTAAAAGACAAAGGCTTTCAGTCCATGGATCTGCAGTAGGCGAAGTGCTGCCGCTCCACAGTCCCTTCCCCCTTCATGTCCCCTCTGCCATGGGCTGGCTGAGCCCCCTCGGGGAGCTGGAGCCCACCGAGCTGCTCACACCAGCCCTGGCACTGTGTCACTTGCTGTGATGCCTTTTTTGTTACAGGTGTTTAGCCTCGAGAGCATTGTGCCACGCTTGCCTTGGCACAGACTCTTTCCTTCTCAAAAACATCTCAGCTGGCTTTGGGAGGCCCCTTTTCCCACCCAGCAGTGTTCTGCAGGGTATGATTAAAACAGCATTTCATGGCCAAAGCCAAAGAGGCTTGGGGTTGGCATCAGGCAGCACAGAAAGAGGGTGACAGGGTTGCCCCCCCCCCAGTTCCCTGCTGTGGCTGGGTATGGTTGTTGCTGCCCAACCCAAGGAAGCCAGGGCTGTGCTGGGACAACAGTGGCCAAGAGGTACAGCCATGTGCCAGGGTGCTCAGCACCTCTGCAGCACCTTTGCTGGGACCCTGCAGTGCTCCTGGTGCTGTCCTCCATCAAACCCAGCGCTCATGGGGACTGCAGGGATGTATTCGTAGCTCTCGTAAAGCTTCTGGTTCTTGCTGCTGGTCCTGCCCTCACACAGCAGCTCAGAGCCCCTGGACCCATGGGGAGCTCATCTCCCTACCTCCCACGGGCTTTGCATCAGGAGATTCTGGGGGGGAAGCTGCATTTCCAGTAGGTTCTTCACTTTTGTCAGTGACTTTTCCTCCTGGTTGCTCTCTGTGCTGGATGGCAGTGCAGTGCAGCAGGAACACAGCAGAGGGGACTTGAGGAGGGGGACAGGCAGGCTGTGTTTTACTGGGCAGACCAGTCTCCCTTCTGTGCTGGTTTGATTTTGGGGTTGGTTGTGTTTTGTTGTGTTGTTTTGGGCTTGGACTCGGTCTGTGGGGTTTGTAGAGGAGGGATGCCATGGCAGAGGCTGAGCAGACTGCAGGGCTGACGCTTCTGCCACAGGCAGGGACGCAAACCAGAAATCATGTTGCTGCAGGCAATGCAGTTCCACCAGTGCAGGACTGGGCTGAGAGGCAGCTCCATCCCTACCCACTTGCCTTAACATCTGCACGGTACTGACAGAGCTCTTCGTGGCACTGAACCTGCTTAACCAGGGCTCTTTTGTCATCCACAGCACCTTGTGTTGAGATGAGACCAAGGCGGCAGGTGCAATAAAGTAAAGGCTGTGACACTGTGCTGATGGAAACGACGTAAATACCTGGAGAGGAAAAAGCAGCCGAGCTGCAGGACGAGAGAGAAGCACAATAACCCCTCTGCTAACGCCAGGGAAGGGCTGGAAAATATGATCAAGATTTCAGCTTTCCCAGAATCACTGAATCATGCAGGAGGACTCGTTATTGCTTTGGTAGATTTAGGAGCTGGATGGGTATAATGGAATAATGGAGCCCCTATTATTTTTAACTCTTCTCTATCCTCTCCTGAAGTGCTGTCTCTATCTAGCTCATTTATCTCTCTGTGGCCAAAAAGAGCTGAGCGCAGCTATCAAGGACCCTTGGAGATGATTTAGCTCTGAACAGGAGCCAGGAGGCACATTTGTCTTTGTGATGGATGAATACCACACTGGAGAGCCCAGGGTGCTCCCTCCAGGGACCAGGCACCCTGGCTCCCAGTGCCCCCTGCCCAGGACAGAGGGGAGGGATGTGCATGTTGGGTGTGCTCAGCACTGACCCTCCCTGTGAGGGCAGCACAGTTACAAATGCCTGAAGGGCGTTTGAGGGGGTTTTTGTTTTTGAGTGGACAAATCTCTTTAATCCCAGGAGCTGCAGCCCTAGGGAGCAGGGACTGGAAGCTTGCTCCTGCTTGTGTAGCTCTCTCTACATAAAACATCTCCTGTGGGGTAATGCTGATTCTGCAGTTAAGTCTCCTCTGCAGAGTGGGAATGATATGATCCATTATGGGATAGAGACAGCTTTGCAATGGGAAATAGTAATGGGAGAGCAAGAAACCCGTCTCCTTTAGTTTGTGCATCTGGGTGGCACACAGCTGAGCTGCTGCCTGTGCTCGTGTTGCCCCTGAGCTGCCCACAGGGACTGTCCACTCCAGCCCTGACCTCAACGTGCTTCGAGCAGGACGTGGCAGTGGCTCTGGCAATGTTGGTTTGGTTTATTCAGATATAAGGGTTTGTTCTCAGGGAGTCTACAGCAAGGGCAAAGTCTCTGGTGACACTGCTCACACATGGAGGCAGCAAGATCCTTTCTGGAGCCCTTTGCCTTGTGCAGCCAGGCGAGCTCCATGGAACCCACAGGTACCTCAGAGCTGCTCCGTGGCTGTTTAGCAGATTGTTGTATGTGCAGAATGGGGTGGGTTTTAACGCCTTCTAAAATCTACAGCTGTCATTAGAACAGCTTGAGCCTGGTGTGCAGCTCGTGCAGATCCAGCGTGTGTGAGGTGGAGAATTCCCTTCTGTCACAGACAAACACTTTGGGCTGGAGTTTGGAAATTTGCTGCATTTTGCTGCAGTCTTTCTTTGCAGATCTCTCCCTCTTGTTTCTCTCCCTCTCTCTCTCTCTCTCTCACACACACATTCACTCTCTCCCCTTTTTTCCTTCCTCTTCTTTCGTTGTTCCCACCTCCAAAGTCGGTTTCCTTCTCAATCGCCTGACATTTACATGCAGTGAGAACCAGGAGTATGCTCTTTGTACCAGTAGGTCTCAGTGATGCTACAGGAACAGAGTTCCTTTCATTACAAATAATTAATTTAGCTATATATTGCATAACATCCTAAAAAGCTTTCTAGGGCAATCTCACGCTGGCTGGATGCACAGCTCCTATCAATATTACATTACATTTGGGTACAACAGTTATGAAGTTTCATTAAAAATTTAATTTGTGGTTTAAAACTGCAGCGTTCCCTTAAAAGTGTAGCAGAGAAACCACTTTGGCTGCTTGAGGGCTGGTGTTGCATTAGCCAAAATTGCAGGGAGAGCTGCAGAAGGGGCTCAGTGGGCTGGAGGTGCTCCCTGCCCAGCAATCCCACGGGCTGGGGGAGCAGCTCAGGCTCGGCGTGTGGCTCTGTGCTGTATGGCGGGTTCCTGGCAGCTCAGAGGTGCCTGTCCTGAGCTCAGGATGAAGCCTCAGCCCCTGTCTCTGGGGAGCACAGAAACAGCCTCACTCCATTCTCACTGCTCCCGCTGGGGCTGGTTTGTGCCCAGGGCTGTGAGACAGGAGCTGCTCTGCACCTTGTGCAGGCTCCTGGGGATTCAGCCGGGAGCCTGGGAGTCCCCCAGGACAGATGCTGATGCCTGTGTAGAGATCAGACATCCTTCTGCACTCTCTCATGCCAATGGAATGTACCCTTACTGTCAGGGGAGTTGTCCTGCAGCAGGGGGAGGAGAAACAGGGCCTGGTGCCATGACCTGTTAATGAAGTTTTGTTGTGAGGCTCCAGCAGCAGATTTGAATGGAGGCAGGTTCAGAGCATCCCACATCCACCTCTCACTTCCAGGACTGATTTGCACACACACACACACACACACACACACACACACACACACATACATCAGAAGAACCAAGGGCTTTTCCTTCCAGACCATCCCTCAAGTCTCATCTCCGTGGGGGAAAAGTGGAGCTCCCTGTGCTGCAGCGACAGCCGGTCACAGCCTGTCCTCTCACACTCTGACACAGGGGAACCCTCAGGCAGCTTCTCCCACAAGTGCCACACTGTGACTTTATTGGAAATCCCACCTTTGCCATTTTCTCCCTGTCCAACAGAGGAGGGGAATTTCATAGCTGTGGGGTGTTTCAGAAGCCAGCACCATCCTGCTGGTGGCTGCAGGGCTCTGGGAAAGGTCCCTTCCCCTCCCCCCAGGGAGGATGATGATGGGGAGTGGGTTCCCAAATCCCTTAAGCTTCTTTGATAGCTTCAATATTTATCTGTAATCCCGCCAGTGCTTCTGAACAGAAACAGCCCTGTGTCCCTGTTGCTCTGGGGATTCTTCCCACCTTGTAGTGTTCCCTTTTCACAGGAGGAAAGGCAGGAGGGGGCTGGGAAGGAAACATCAAAAGCCAGAGACACTGGTGGTGCCCTAGATTTTTCCCTGATTATTTACTATTTTGCAGTCTCTTGCTCTCTTCCTCCCACGCTCTCTGCTCTCTGATGTTCATGTGTTGTGGTGGGCTGACCCTGGCTGGGCACTGCTGCCCACCAAAGCTGTTCCATCACTCCCCTCCTCAGCTGGGCAGGGGAGAGGAAAGATAACAAAGGGTTGAGGTAAGGACAGGCAGATCCCCCAGCAATTACCATCACAGATGAAATGGACTTGCCTTGGGGAAATTAGTTTATTGTCAATCAAATCAGAGCAGTATAATGAGAAATAAACCCAAACCTTCAAAATCTTGACCTCCCCCCTCCCCCATGAACTGGCCCAGTGTGGATCCCTTCCACAGGCTGCAGTCCTTCAGGAACAGGCCACACTGGGGTGGGCTCCTCACACGGGATCAGTGTCCTGCCAGCAAACCTTCTCCATCGTGGGCTCCCTCTCCATGGGGACACAGGTGCTGCCAGGAGCTGCTCCAGCACAGGCTTCCCACAGTCACAGCTCCCTTGCGGCATTCATCTGCTCCAGTGTGGAGTCCTCCTGGGGCTGCAGGAGCATCTCTGCTCCCCTGTGGCTGCAGGGTCAGGACCTGTCTCACCATGGGCTGCACCGTGGGCTGCACAGGAACCTCTGCTCCAGTGCCTGGAGCATCTCCTGCCCCTTCACATCTCCAGAGTTGTTGCTCTCACATAGTCTCACTCCTCTCTCCTGGCATCTGCTCTGCAGGATTTCCCCCCTACACGTCTTGTCTGTTAACCCCTGAGGCTTTACCACCATGGCTGATGGGCTCGGCCTTGGCCAACAGCGAGTGCCTTTGGGAGCCACCTGCACTGGCTCTGTCAGACACAGGGGAACCTCAGGCAGCTTCTCACAGAAGCCACTCCTACAGCTCCTCTGCTCCCTAAACCCTGCCATGCAAACCCACTACATGTATGTGTGCCTCCCTGCATGGCTGAGGGATGGGGGACAAGGGAGGATGCATGCACAGCAGGACCAGTTGCAGGGCATACAAGGCAGACAGAGGGGCAGCCCAGGATGAGAGAGCTGGGGGCTCTGTCTTGGCACCTACTCCCAAACAGGGCAAAGCTGGAGCAGACAGTGAGGTCTCAGAGAGGCAGAGCCCCCAGAAAGGGGGATGCTCTGGCCCTTCATGGTGGGTGACAGACCTGATCATCTGTGCCAAGATCAATTTGTGTTTGTGCTTGTGATGGTTTGGAGTTAAAACACAGCAAGGTTTTAAAGACAGGAGAGGTAAAAATGCTGTAATGCAGTAGGAATTCATGGCATCTGCCTGCTCTGAGGACTGACCCTTACCTAAAGGGGAGCTTTTAGTAGGGCAAAGGGGCTCTCACAACGTCAAAGGTTGTTTGCTGGCAAGGATGCCATTAGGGCTGGATGTGTTATTGATTCCTGTTCAAGATCTGAGGCTTAAGAAGCTGCAGATAGTAACTGTAACTGGAATGACATAGAAGCTGCTTCCAGGCAGCGAGTGGAGCTGGAGACATTTTGGCTGGTGTGTGGAGCTGGCACTTCTTGAGCGGAAGATGCAGGGAATGGCAGGAGCCCAGCACAGCTCCAGCCCAGCTGGGTCTGAACCCAGGCTGCATGACAGTGGGAGCCCCAAACACTCTGACTTTTAGAGGGGAAAGGTGACAAAGCTCTGGGCTCCTCCAAGCCTGGAGCAGTACATACATCTTTGCTGTCTGTCAGTGTGTAGCAGTGCCAGGACTGCAGTGTCACCTGAGCTGAGGCTGCTGGCACTGTGCTGCCTCGCTGGGGCACAGCTGTGTCAGCCTCTGCTCCGTGGGCTCGAGGCCTTAAGCTGCTGCTTCCTTCTGCATGGGAAATGCCAAGGAAAGGAGAGAATGCATCCCAAACATGCTGCACTGCTTTCAAGGACAGGAACTCTTGCCTGGTCTAGAGGACCAGAGAAACACGCTGGTTCCACGGGTAACTGCATCTCCTCGATGTAGGATGAGGTTTTGGGTTCCCTCCATCTAAAGCAATGCTTGTGGTTAGCACTGTGTGGGCCAGCCCAGGCTGGATTTGCCATTCAAGGCTGACTTTGGCCTCTTGGTTGTTGCTTCTTTCATTGCACACCATGAACGCCAATCCCAGCCAGCGGCTGTGGCTCTGAAGCAGCCTCCGTGTCCCTGCACTGTCCGTTCCCACAGGCTGAGCTGGGAAACAGCTGCCCCAGCTGAAGGCAGCATGAGAATGTCCTGAAAATGCTCCTTATGAGCCAGCTCAGCCCTGCTGAAAGGGAATGTGAGGTCATGCCTGGCCTCTGTGGGAGGATGTCCTTGGGAAGTGACCACCAAGAGACAACGGCAGAAAGCGGGGCGTTGGGGCAGGATGCTCCTGCCAGACCCAGAGCAGTTCACTGGCTTCTGCTCCAATGTGTTCAGGTGGTTTTGTCTCTGAGTCAAGAGCTGATACTGATCTGCACCAGCTACACAGTGCTTTCTGCTCCCAGTAGTGAGGAAATCAGCAGGTAGGTGCTGGGGTGACATCTATCATGTGTTTTTAAACACACACAGCCTGATAACCTGGCAAATCATTCAGACAAAGGGAGATAATGATAACAAATGAGCTTACATTTATGTGGGGCCTTTCACTGAGACGGATGGCAAAGTGCTTTGAGAACTCCAGGAACTGCTTCTACAAACCATCCAATCCATCCTGTCCCCAAAGTACTGAGCACAGCCTCACTCAGGCTCTATGAGACAAAACACCTCCATTAAACAACGGTTGTCAGTCTTTGGAGGGGTCAGTGAAGCCTCCCCTGAGCAAGCAGGGCCACAGAAATCTTTACATTTGTCAGTGAGTTAAAGCCACCTTTGGGGTGAAATGCAGCTGTTGCCTCACAGCCTAAATGATTCCTGGCTTAACTGCCTGGTATCCAACGATGTCAAATGCGCTGATTAACTCAACCCTACAGCTACTGATCTGTCAAGCAGCTCACCCTGTTGTACTTCAGTGGTGGCAAAGAGTAAAGATACAATGCTCACATAAATCCTCTGCTTCTCACTGCTGTGTCCCCTCTTCTTTCTCCTGGATGACCAATCTCCCCTGATGCCAAAGCATTTCTCCTGTGACAAGGGCAAGCAGAGATTGTTGACCTGGTATTTATCCTGGCCTTTACCACACACAAAGAGGAGTCCCTGTTGCATTCTTAATGGAGGGCTCCTGACTAACAGTTTTGCACCCATGGTCTTAACTTTAAGGCAGTCTGAGTGTGTTCACAGCAGCACATTGATGCATCAGGAGCTGGGGGCTCTGGGGAACACCTGCCAAGGGAAGGGCTCTGGCCACGATCCTCAGCTCTCCTGAAGTCACATCTTGGAATAAAGTGGCTGCTGGTTTCCTCCTCGTGAGCCGTGAGATGCTCAGCTGCAGACGGTGAAGGGTTTTCAGAGGGACACTTGTGGGGTGGCGTGGCCCTACGGGGAGCTGGAGGGTGGCTGTGGCTGTGTGTGGGGGGTGTGTTCCTCTCTCAGGAAGCAAAAGAAGTTGGAATAAGACTCAGAATCTGGATGGTAGTTTCCCCCCCAGCTGCCTCTGAAGGGGGTGCAGAGCCTGGCAGCGCTGAGAACAGACTCGTGCCTTCTCTATCTTGCAGAGGGAGGTCACTGGGATTCTTTTCTGAGACCAAGAGTCAATTTAATGACTCACTGTTAGATGTGCATTGGCTGTGGCACATAACATGAAGCACCCCCATC
The DNA here is from genome assembly GCA_013401255.1 of Urocolius indicus. NCBI lineage: Eukaryota > Metazoa > Chordata > Aves > Coliiformes > Coliidae > Urocolius > Urocolius indicus. The sequence continues at coordinate 3,255 of WBNH01006117.1, read as the reverse complement.
GCTGCCTCCTGGGCTCCCAGCCCCAGTTCCCACCTCAAGCCCTTAGTTTGTGTTTCCTGCAGGAGGGAAGCCAATGTGCTGCACATGCATAAATCATGGAACTGAGGCCATACTTGGTTAAAAATAGATATTCTTCCTAATAAATATTGTATTGACTGTCTTTAGGATGCAAAGCTCCCCTGACCAAAGTGTTAAACCAAACCTTGTTATCCCCTAAACGCTTCAGCTCCGGTCACGGCTCTACAAACAGCGCGTGGCTGAGGGGCTGATGATGGAGCAGGGACGTGTTCCCCCAGGTGCATTGCAGACAAACACCTGCTCCTACAGCCTGAGGAAAGGCAGCCCCTTGGCTAAGGGCACAGGCCTTTGTGTCTGACTTGGACTCACTTGGTAACCTGTGAATTTGACTAATGAGAATCAAAGATAAAGTCTCTTTTGATATTAATGAGTAACGTTCTCTCCATCTCCCTTCCTGCCCAAGACTGGAATTGGAATTAGCTGCCTGAATGAGGCAAAACAAAGGACCCCGACAGAGGCTGAGATAGGGGAGTTTTTCATTAAAAAGAGTGGCAGGTGGGAGAATTTGTCCAAGTGAGTTGCTGGAAGATCATCCTTCTGCAGCTGCATTTTTGGGCCGTGGTGCCTGCACTCCCTGGGTTCCCCAGGAGGAAGAGCTTTGCAACACCACCCTCATGCAGAACAGATTTGCCAAACCAAGGCTCAGCTTTCTAAAAGATGAAACTGGGAGTGGAACATGGTGATGTGAAACCCAGCGAGCTCCCAGCATGAGGTACTGGAGGTAAAGTCCTGCCCATGAACAGGAGTGTGTGTGTGTGTGTGTGTGTGTGTGGGCTGCACAGCCAGCAAGGCAGCAAGGGCCACAGAGAATGCAAAAGGAAAGATGCTGCCTGTGTGCAGGCAGCTGTGGGAGAGTGATAAACAGGAGCTAAGGTACCTCCAAAGGGAGCAGGAGCTGGAGCATCTCCCTGCGCTCGCAATGAACTCCTTGGTGTTGAAGTGTGTAGAAGAAGAACTTAACTGGTGACTGACTGGGACTCACAGTTGTATTTTCAGAGCATTCCAGACCAAAGGCAGAGGCCTGGTCAGTACAACCAGCCAGGCTTAGGACACAGCTCCCTTCTGCTGTCAGAGGAACTGTGCTGCTGGGCTCTGTTGACTCACCTGACTAGACCTTAATCAGCTCCAACAGGAGCTCAGATGTCTTGCTCAGACACAGGCACCTACCTGGGTACCACCTGGAATCACACAGCACACGCAGAGGTCTGCCAAACGTGGTCTAGATGAAACTGGAGCAGTCTGGACGTTTGATGTGAGTCACCAAGGGCCCACTGTCACCCTGGAAGGAGAAGGGTGTTCCAGAGATCCCTCTGGGGCTGGGAGCAGCGTGCTTCCAGAGTTTCAAGCCTAAAGCTGAGTGTGGCTGGAGCCCAACAGGGGATGGGGCTGGAGTTCAGAACGCTTTGGACAAACTAGAGGCATCTAAAAGATTTAGTTTCACTTCAGTAGGGAGCAATAAGCTGTTTGCTCTGCCTGCTGAAGTCAGAGATGAAGTGGCTGCTTTAATTTTAAGATGGAAATTAGCTGTCAAGGGTACACTGCCTGGAGAAGTTATGTAGTCTCCATCACTGGAGGTCTTAAGAGCCTGTGATACTGCAGAAATATGAACTAAACATTATAAATACATAAGTCAGGACATTAGGCAAGCCCACACAAGCCCAGCAGCAGAAGCACACGTGCAGCCTAGATGCTGTGCTCCAGTGGCATGGGGACATTCAGTTTCCTCTGCCAGGACAGAAACCAAGATCTCACACTGGACTGGAGCAGAGACACATGCAGGGAATGGCATCACCTCTAACAACTGAAGTTTACAGAGAGATAGTGGAAGATTATTTACATCTCCCTTTGGTTCTTGGCCTGTGGACACTGACATTAGGTGAGTTGCTTTGTTTGCACATGAGCAGAGCCCAGGACTCTCGTCCTGGAGACTCATCACTAGACAGCAGATGCCACTGCATCCAGGGTCTCTTCCAGCTGAAACGATTCTATGAGGGTTCTGTGTTCCTGTGAGTGAGGCAGCTGTGTGCTCTCTGCCAGCTGTGTCCTTCAGAGGTGTTTCCCCTGGCAGCTGCTGTGGCCTCAGAGCAGCCTGTGGTAGCAGGGCAGGCACTGGCTGCGGCACACGGGAGCTGGGATTAGGGCCCTGTGCTGCCCATCTGTGCCACTGCCACGCTGCATCAGCAGCTCCTGTGTCTCAGGGGGTGTGTGGGGACTGCTGGTGGCACTGGGGATTCGTTAAAGGTCAGCAGAAACAAGACCATGAGTGCTTTCTGTGCCACTGCAATTCATTTCAATAACAAGCATGTAGTTATCAGCACAAAGCACCTGTAAAGCAGTGAATCAGCTCAGCCAGTAAATGTAAGGAGCAAAAGCAAACCTTGGCCACCCCAGAGCCTGCAAGACACATTATTCTCCATCTACTGTAGAGAATGCTCTTTGGGTTTAAAACATTCCATGGATGTAAACACACTGACAATGTGAATGAAAAGGAGTGTGAAGCTGTGAGTCAAATGGATGAGAAATGCTTGGATTCCTGCTTGGAAGGAGTTTTCACACGTGTGAGGTACTACAGCAGCTGGCCTTGGCTACTGCTAAGAGCAAACACCCTGAGGAACTTCACCAGGAACAACATTTGATGGTCATTAACCATCAGTGGATTTGCTGTATTCCTGAAATCACACATTTTTCACTCATAGACAGAGTGAACATAAACCAGACCCAGTTCCCTGGAGCCTGTTGCCTGGTTTCACCACTTCCCTGCATGTTTGCCCCAGTGCCGACGACCCCACAACTGAAGGGAAGGTCCCAGCCTGGCAGCTATGGCATGTCAGGATGTGTTTGGGGAAACCAGGGCACAGCAGTGCAATGCTCCTGCTGCTCAGAGCCAGGAGCTTAGCAGCACAGATTTATTTTTATCTCTAAGATGAAGATGATCAGAACTGTAAGTGCAGGGCAGGGTGCTGGGCAGGCATCAGCCTTGTGCTGTGTATGGGATGGACACTCCAGGCACGTGGATTATTTGTTTTTTTGGTGCCTTTTTAGGCAGCCCAAAAGGAATGAATGGGGGGTTTTGTATGTTCATTTATTTAGGAAGCCAAAAGGTGCTCCATGAGCTTGTCCCTTCAGTCTTGCATGGACAAAAAAAACCCTGGAGCAAACATGGGCATCACATTCCAC
>WBNH01006116.1:20992-59051 GCA_013401255.1 Urocolius indicus | reverse complement strand
CCCGTGTCCGTGTGTCCGCGGAGGCAGGTGCTGTGAAAGCTTTGGCCGCACCGGGACACACGGAGCGAAGGTGTCAGGGGGTGTGTTGGTGGCATCCTCTCCTCGCCCCGGTGCGCGGCAGGGCAGGGTCGGCAGGACTGCGGGTCACCCCTCGCCAAGGGCCGGCTGCCACCCACCTCCCCCCTCGCTCAGACCCCCGCTCCGGGGCCGTGTGGGAGCACCCGCGGGGTCGGGCCGCCGCTCCACTCGCTGCTCCGGGAGAGGGGCTTCGAAGCCGCTTCTCGGAGGGATCCCGGGGAGGGGACCAAGGGCTTTCCTTGCCTTCTTTTTCTTCTTGTTGTTGTTTTCAGAAGCACACTATCAGCAGAACAATTCCCGCACCACACCCCTGTTATCATTTAGGTAACCTCCCTGTTTGAAATATTTCAAGTGGATAATAAAATAGTCACCATATCCGTGTAAATTCCCGCAACGAGGCGCCGGGATTCTCCTCTCTTGCCGAGCCCACCCCCCCCCGCAGGTCCCCCCCAGGCAGGACGGCGGCTCTGCGGAGCCCTCCGGCAGCCCCGTTCGCTCCCTTCCCCCGTGGGGTCGGACCTGGCGCGGCCAAGCCCCGCGGACAGCTGATGTGAGCCCACGGCCACGCAGGACGAGCCGGCTCAGCGTCCTAGTCTTTGTCATTAGAAGGATCAGCGGAAAGGGCACCGTGGGTACGCGGTCGGGGCGTCTGGGCTTCTTCTGTGCCCGCGGGGGGCTCGGGAGCAGCCGCAGCCCCGGAGCCAGACGAAGCGGTGCTGGCGGGGATGCTGCGCGCTGCCCCGGGGCTCGGCTGGGAAAGCGGGAGGCAGAGCCGGCAGCACGTTACACGCGGGGAGGCAGAGCGAGGGGAGGAGCGTCGGGGCCGGGGCAAACGCATAAAACCGGCCCCAGGTGCTCGGCAGCCCCGGCCAGCGGGAGGCTTCTCGCGGAGTACAAACTTCATCCCTCCCTTCCCCTCACCCCGCGCCGGTGCCGGTGCCGCGGAGCAGCGCGGGGCGCGGGCCGAGCGCGGCGGCCCCAATGCCGCCCGGTACGCCGGGGCCAGCCCCGGGGGCACCCCCCGGTCATACCCCGCCGAGCCCCTGCCGCTGTGCCCCGGGCCGTGCCCGCAGGAGGATCGCTGCGAGCCTCCTCGCAGGCAGGTGATCTGTTTGTCTGCCATTTCTGGTTACCCTCTTCCCAACCCAACCCCCCCCGGCTGGACAACTCCCTCCTTTGGAGAACACGCCCAAGTAGCTGAAGAAGAGAGAAAGGGAGGAAAAAAAAAGAAAAGCGGGGGGGGGGGGGGGAGGGAGATAATTAACATTGAACCTGGGGGGAGCGCCCGGAGCCGCCGGCGCTCAGGAGGATCCCGCAGCCCCGTCCCGTCGCCCGCAACGAGGCGCCGCGTGTGACAGGCATACAAATCCGGGAGAGAGGGACAAGAGAGCCAGCGGGGCAGAGGGCCGGGCCGGAGCGGAGAGCCGCGGCTGAGGGCCATGGTGAGAGCCGGCGGGGGCTCGCCGGGGAGCAGCGAGGCGCGGCGGCAGCGGCCGTGACCGGAGCGGCCCCGGGGGCCGGGAGAGCGGAGGGCTCCGTTTCGCACGTTGGGTCGGAGATACGGCAAAGCTAGGAATATGAACAGGAAAACAAGGCGCTGGATCTTCCACATCTTCCTGAGCCTGGGGATTGTGTATATCAAGATCGGGTAAGTAACTTTTTCCCCCTTTTTTTTTTTTTTTTTCCTTTCCCCTCTTTTATAACACTCGCGCGCAGCCCGACCTGCCCGGACCTGTTACTGTTTCAAGTCGGGAAGTCTCAAAAAAAATTAATTATGATGGTAGTGCTCATGATTTTTTCTTTAAAGACAGGTAGAGCACACGCACACACCCCCCGCACCACGCCGCGCAGCCCCCGACACACGCTTCGAGCGATCCTCGGGGGCGAGGTGGAGGTGCCGGGGCCGCGACCCAGAGGGCAACCCCTTGGGGGAACCGGGGGGGACGCGACCCTTCTCCGCCCCGGCCGGCGAGGGATGTCCCCGCCCGGTCCCCGCAGCCTGGGGCAATCCCTTGGGCGATCCCCCGGCGGCTGGCGGGCGGGAGAGCCGCCGGCACTGGGAAGGGGAACGGGGAGGGTGACGGCTCCCGGGCGCGCAGCATCCCCGGCCCGACCCGGTCAGGTGCGCCCGGGGGAAAGGCGGCGCNCCCCCCCCCCCCCCCCCCCTTCCCTCCTCTGTGACTGTTCCACGCGAGAGGGAAAACCCTCCCGGCCCGCTGCTTGTGCGTGGCCCGGGCACGCGACGCCGCTCTGCCTGCGCTTTAATTTACCAACGAGGAAGTTGGGTCTCGTTTTGGCAGGAGCCCGCGGGCTCCTTATCTCTGCTTTGGCTGCGGAGAGAGGGAGGGAAATCACACGGGGGAAAAGGCGGGTGTTTTCCGTGGGGGGACCTGCCAAGGCCGGCCCCCGCGGTGCGGGACCGGGACGAGCCTCCCCCTCAGCCGCTCCCGGTGTTCTTGTCGTTGCAGGGGTTTTTCCTCTGTGGTGGCTCTGGGCGCCAGCATCATCTGTAACAAGATCCCGGGTCTCGCCCCTCGGCAGCGGGCGATCTGCCAGAGCAGGCCCGACGCTATTATCGTCATCGGGGAAGGGTCCCAGATGGGCATCAACGAGTGCCAGTTCCAGTTCCGCAACGGGCGCTGGAACTGCTCAGCCCTGGGAGAGAGGACCGTCTTCGGGAAGGAGCTGAAAGTGGGTACGTGGCCTCTCTGCTCGTTACTCACCGGGTCCCGCTCGTGTGGCATCAGAAAGGGGGGACACGGGGGCTGTCACAGGCTGTTGCTGCTGGGAGGGACCAGTTGGCTCACAGGGCAGCACTCTCAGTGTGTTCACCTGAGTGCTGGGCTGTCGTTACCAGCACCAGTGCTCCCTCCATGCAGCATAGCTGCTGTGGTCCTTGCTGTGGTGCAGGAGAGCATTTCCACGTGCCTTAGCTTCCACCACAGTGTTTCACTGTTGTGCTCTCACAAATCCTCTCAGGAAGGTTTTCTGCTTGTTTGTGCAGGACAGCAGCCTCATTCCTGTACAGGAGGGTGTGGAAGAGGGATTTGGTGCTGGTTAAAGGCAGCGGTCAGAGACTGAAAGCTGAGCAGGGTTAGAGTTACACTTCTGGAGTGCAGGCACCTCAGCAGTGACACTGGCCTGATGTTTGTACCTGCTGGGACTAAGGCCCAGCAGTTAGTCTCATAATAAGAGATTTCCATCACATTTAGAAGTTATTCTATGGCAGCTGTATCTAGTTGATCTCTCTGCCACCAGAAAAAGCTTGTGTGTTCTGATTTGAGATGTTGTGGCATTTCAGTAAACAGGCAGAAGATAACATTACCAGCTTCCATATTTCTTTTCCCTCAGTTATTGCAGCAGTACAAAATGCGTTGAAATTCCTAACTAAAACAGCATTAATAATGACAAACACAAATACCCAAGGAAACTGATGACGTTGAAGCTCTCATTCCTCTGTATTGCAAAGACATGAAGCAGTGGAACTTGGTGTTTGTTGATTCCACAGCACTTAAAATACAAAGACTGAGGAAAAGTGTTTTCCAAATGTAGGTGTAGCCCTTGTTAGAGCCATCACTGAAAGCTGATCATTCACAGTTGGCACCACGCATGCAGAAGTTGATGTTGCAGTGTATGGCTTCCAGCTTTGAGCTCTTTCTGCCTCCTCTCTGTCTAAAATGTAAGTGTGAAACTCAGGAACCCCATCGTACAACGCTTAGAGCGATAGAAAGCATGGACATACCATGAGAAGTGAAGGTGTGACTGAGGACAGAAGCTAGAGGAGCCCCAAGCAGTTCTACAGCAGCTGAGCCCTGGCTTCCAGCTTGCTGGGAAACCCTCTGGCCTGGAGTGGCTCCAGGCGCCCTTTAGTCACGTGCAGGCAAATGGCAGGGTGCATCCCACACGCCTCACTCCCTGTGTTCTCAGGAGATGCAGAGATGCAGCAGTGCTCCTCTGGAACTCCCAAGAGCCCCTGGCATTAACTGAATGTACATTTTATCACGTGTGCACCCTAGACGGGTATTTTCCAAACCTTAGGAGATATTTAAGGAGAGAAGGAGAACAAGGTGACTAGACTTGAAAGCCCCGTGTGAGTTACGGATCTTTCAACACCTTTGATAATCAAACACAGTGAGTCAAGAAGGGAATGTAAAAACCACCCTGCACGACGTTGGGAAACGGCTGAAAATGGTCCGTTTATTCAGATTAGCTCATTGTTTCTATTCCTTGAGCAGAGCTGTTCCTGTCAGTGATCCCTGCAAGTGTTTGCCACTTATGTCAGTGAAGAGTCCATTTGGATGGCTGACAGATTTGGGCTCATTTAGTGTAAGAGTAACGTTTCCTGAAACAGAAAATGTGAGAGGGATTTCTTCGCCTCCAACAAATCATCAAGCTGTGGAGTTATTGTGGTCCGTTGTACAAACATGCACTCAGTTCCTCTCCCCGCTCCATCCCATCCCAAAATTGAATTATTTAGCTAGTGGGTTATATTTAGGTCCTTTTAAAGAAAGTCAATATTAAAGGAAGTAGACTTTGATCTGCCTTTGAGGTGATAACTCTTAATATGTTCTAGCTACCCATTACGAGGCTAAGATGGATAGGGCAGACTCATCGTTGGTTTTGGAGCACAGGCAAGTGTTGAGTGGCATACAAAAGGTAAAACTCACGTAGAGGATAACTGAAACCTTCAGCTGTAAATGGGTTAGATGTTTACATTTGAAAATAGACTGGAAATGAACCCAGGTTTCAGATCCACAATGGTGAGTTTTATTTGCTCAGGAGATGCGCTTGGTGTCCTGAGGATGAAAACACTCAGGCTCTTAGGCCCTATGAAATAGTCTAACATGGCCAGTCCTGCTCAGGCTGCCTCCTTGTTCCACTTCTGCTGCATCAGTGTGTACAGGAGCATCTGACACGGCTCAGCTTTCTGCAGCTGTAAGGAAAAGGCATCTGCTTCCCACATTCCCCCTTCTTTCCCTAAGATCCCTGTGTCGGAGTGACTGTTTGGAGAAGTAAAGGCTGATATTTTGCTCTGGTTAAAAAAGATGCTGTAAAGCCATAACTCAAATGTGATGCTCACAAATGGGAGGAGATCAGGCCTTGTGTGCCTTTCCCTAGACAGGAGAGAGAGAGAGACCTGGGACACTAAGGACAGTGTACCCCACAGGATGTATTTTAAGGTTACTGTGCACAAGAACAGTGCTGGTGAACGTCAGGGCAAAGATGTGGTACCCTTGTAACTTGTTTAATTAGCAGCAATACCTCTAGGTTCTCAGTTCTTTGACACTGTGTTTCTTACAAAATACTATTCAAACAGCAGCTAATACATTAGTACCTTTGGGAGCATCCAAAGACATTTCTTGGTCAACTCCATCCTTGAAGTCATTACCCTGGAAGTACTCAGGGTTGCCACCTGCAATGTCAGTGGGCCACATGTGACCTCGTTCCAGGTTCTGTGCTGGAGGCTCTGCCTCTGGAGTGACACCAGTGCCCTAGCTCTGTGCTGAGGTTCTGGCTTCAGGATGACAGTGCTGTGTCTCCCCTCACCGCTGTGCTTCTCAGTCCAGCACCAGTTTGGGAGGATGTGCTTAAGTAATTCTTATGCTAATGGAGTTTGTGTGTGTTAGTCCATACAAATCAGTTCCCTGGGATACTGCAGATCCTTGTGAGCTATTTCTCAAGCCATGATGTCAATGGCTCACAGAGCTAAATCTCTCACACGCCAGGTCTCAGTCTTTTACTGGGTAACCTGTTTTATGAACGTCACCCAAATTATTGACATTCTCTTGCAGACCCTGCAGGGTGACTCAGGAGGCCTGTGTCCTCCTCATGGCTCTGCTGCTGTGCAGCTGAGAGGCTGTGGCACTCACCTGCTCTGTGCTCCTCTCTTTCTGTTTTTAAAACGGCAAGGCAGATAACTAGCCATGACAAAACACTCTTAAGTCAGTAGAAGGAAAGCACGTGTCCTGTTCTAATCTGTGGCATGTATCTGTATTTTAACACATTCACACATAATCCACCCTTCAGCGATAGTTTAGATGTAGAGTTATAGCCAGCAGCCTTTGAAACTCAGCCATGCTTCATATGGCCTGTTTGTGAGTCCAGACTTGAGCTTCCAGCTTGTTATACAGCATGAGCTCTCCATTCCTCTTGTCATTCAACTGAGCTTGTCCTTTGAAAGAGAGATTCTTCCCTCCTGCCATACTGTGGGTATCTTACAGTGACAGCTGGTGACAATGGTGCCAATAACACAAAGAGAAAGAACAGAGTAAAAACGACATTGGTTTGCTCCAGCTGAGGACTTGGTCCAATTCTGACAGGAAATGATAAAGTTGCAACCAAGATCAACACAAGGAATTGCCTTCTTTTTTTTTTTTTTTTCTAGATAGCTCTGTAGACACCTTATTAATAATGTAAAGTCACAAAGAGAAGTTTTTAAAATAACCATGGAGATGATGCAATGCTGCCATTACAGACACTTTTAAAAGCAGACTTTGTTACAGTGCTCAGCAGTTCTGTTCCTGAGGGTGGCCACAACCAAAACCAATGTTTTAAAGCAAGGTAGCTGAAAAAGCTCCTGCCCATCTCTCTTTGGGTGAAATGTCCTTTGAGCCTAAACATCTGAGCAGCCAGAGATGCCTTTGATAGAACCTGCAAATGAGATGTTGGCTCTGGTGGATCACAGAAAGAGCAAGTGCTATGGCAAAGGCTTTTCATTAGGTAGCCCATTTTTCAGGGTACAACCTTGTGAACAGGTAGCCAACAGTGACTTTGCTGTTTGTGAGAATGACCAGCCAAGGAGTAACTGTCTCAACTAATTGCCTGAGGATACGGCTACCTTTCACGGTATCTGGAGGACAGCACGAGGCTGGCACCACAGGGCAGAAATACAAATATCCTTTGTCCTAAGTGAGCAACACTGCTGCCATTAAATGAGACTTCCCAAGTGAAAATGCTACAGGCTGTTTGACTGCATCTCTACAAAGGGGACACAGCAAAGTGGAAACTCGTCTGAGTGCAGACCTATGAAAGGAAAGGCACTGCAGCCTCACAGGAGCTGCCAGGGACCCTGCATGGGAGAGGATGGAGGGAATAGCCAAGGGCTATGAAGACATGTGGAGGTCCCCAAAGAGCATTGTGGCAAGACTGTTTCAACCAAGTGTTCATCCCAGTCTTACTAAAATCCACCAATTCCTTGCTTGCTTTTACACTGAAAGACTTCTCAGCGTTATCACCCTGATGCCTCCATCCAACTGGCGTTACTCATGTGAATCAGGAAAGCTGAAATCAAAGCAGGAACCCGCATGAACAGGCTGGTCTTAAACCTTTTGAGCGTATCAATGTTGTGCAGGGTGCCTTGACTCCAGGATCATTGCAGATGCACCCAGATGTGCATGTGAACAGAGGAAAGGCTGTTGGCTTTCCTTTCTACAGCCCACTGTGAGCTCTGCACTGCGTTTAGCAGTCAGTTATTTTCCATATATTAAAATAGACTTTGCTAACATGGCTTACACTGTAAAGTAAGAGGGGGCATTCCCATTCTTGCCTCTTGAAACAAATGACAACTCTCCTGTAAGGCAAACTCTAGCTGGCTTGCTCAGCAGGTAAGAGGAACCATCTTTTTTCCAGGATGCAATATAGAGTAAGATCTAGGTCATTCTCCTATATTGTCTGGTAGAGTGAAAAGAAAAATAACACAGTAAAACTTAAATTTGTGACTGTGTTAAAGAAGAATGCTTTTGAAAACATCCCAAAACAGGTGTGCTGGAGAAAGGGTTTCACCTTCAATCACTTTCTACAGCTTGTTGATTTTCAATGCTGGTGTAATCTCTTGTGTCAGGTTTTAAAGTCTGATTCTTTGAGTCACAAACTAACAGGCCGAGTTAATGGCCACTGGTAGACCACCATGGAAGACTACCTGCACCAGTCTGTGGGAAATTAGGTTGCAAGTGCTGCTGCACTGTTTGGTGTGGTCGTTCTTTAGGAGAAAGTTTGATAAATGCTGCTTCCTGAATCAGTGGTGTTACAAAAATCCTGAGATACACAGCAAAGAAGTATTGTAATTAACAGGAATCTTGCTATCTGCTCAAGCAGGGTCGGGATTTGCATTTCTGTGCTGTTTCCAGCTCTTACAAGCAGTTTTTAATGTCAGTAGCTTGCACAAGAACAGTTATTTGCAGGCAAGTGGAGGCCAGGCTGAAATATGGCCCGAACATCCAAACCCCAGCATGCTGCTTTATGCCAAAAAGTCAGTCTTTCACAGCAGAGACTGTCACAGTAAGATAAAACATCGCCCCAAGGTCACTGCTGTTGGAATTCCCATCAGAAGGTTTTCATACCTGCCTTCAGATGTGTCTTGTGAGTACATGTTTTGGGGAAGCAGAAAGCTTACCTTGCGTGGGAAAGGCAGAAGAGCTGTCTTCTGTCGCAGGGTCAGTCCGTGTCACGTCCTGAGGTAAGGCATTGGTGTGGAGAGACCAGAGCTGTCTGAAAAGGGGAAACTCCAATGTCCTGGCTGTGGCTTTTGCAGCACCTGTGTTTGAGCAGTAACTTCATAAGCTTAAAGGGGGTATTTTCAAATATAGTCACTGCAACCAGAGTGTCTCCTCTCCAAGAATTTCACGTGCTGGTGGCAAAAACTTAGGCCTGAGACAGTGGGCAGTGCCTTAATCCCTCAAAGCAACTTAGAAACCCCCTTTAGAGCAACTCTATTCATTTTATTTATTGGTGTTAATCTTTGCAAGGAAGGTGCTGCCAATTTATAGGGAGCTGTGGCTTTCTTTTTGAGTCAGTACAGTATTTGAGAGCACCAAACCCTTCAAAACTTTGAACCATTACAGAAGTGGGAAGAAAAATAGGAGAGGGATGCTTCAGTGATATTTTTTTTTCCTCTAAGCTACCATTTTATTAATCATACATGCTAGGTTAAAGACAGATAAATAAACGCCTGTGAGACTGTATGTAGCCTACTAGAAAAAGAGGAGGCACACCCCAAAAGGGGCAGAGGATGAGCTCTGTGCTTTGTTTTTCCTAGCTGTGAGTTATGAGCTCTATAGAGGGATGTGAAATAATCTTAGCTGTGGCATATAATTGGCAAGGCACGTTGTATTTTCCATCTTTATGTTTTCACAATCATATTTCAGCTCATGTCACTGCAGACAACTCCCTCTCTGACCCTTTGGCTTTAAATAGCAGAAAATATAACCTGTGTTTTCCAGTGAGATAAACAGAAATTTGTCTTTTTCTTTATTTCACAGCTTAGTCAATTTATGAGGTGAACTGATAGGGAGAGAGCCAGGCTCTTCAGAAACTCAGATCCCCAAGCTGGCTGAAGCACCTACCAGCTTCCTGCAAGCAAATCCACTCTGTGTCTTGCAGGCTTAGGTCTCGATTCCTGTGGAACATCAAGTTATTGTGCTGCTTTTTTTAAAGCCGAGTTCTCATTTCTATTCAGTGTGAATGAAGCTTCTTACACGCTGCTTAAATTTAAAGATGAAACCTCAAGAAATCGTTAGCTAAATTAAAACCAGAATGCAGCTGACACTCAGACATTTATTCACAAGAGCAAAGGTATGTGTGTGAGTGTGTGCAGGATTAAAGCATCAAGGTACATGAGTTGTATGTAAGTATGCTCAGTGTCAGGAGGGGCACCTGCATTGGTAATATTTATGTTTTCACTTACTTGGAATAACTTTAGTGCTTCCTCTTATGACATCTGAAACCCTATGGTGATGGTTGACTGTGCAGAGCTCAGAGGGAAAGTTCTCTCTTGGGGATTGGACTAGATGAACTCTAAAGGTCCCTTCCAACCCCTACCATTCTATGATTCTCAACAGCTTGGGCTTGTCCTGTGCTACCCAGGTAAGGGTCCAAAGACAGAACTCCAGTGCTCTGGAGGACAATTTGCACCGACAGAGTGGAGCTGCAGAAATATTGGAAGCCATGGATGCCAAGATATCTGCCATCAAAGCAAATGGAGCTGCAGCTCACTGCACACTTTACTGAACTCCAGAAAAAAAATAGAAAGAGCAGAGAGATATGTATGTCTGGCACATGAAGAAAAAGGCTCTGTGTTCATACAGCACTGGAAAGTGCTGAGAACAGTCCCAGCTCTGGATGGGGGGAGCAGAAGCAGGCAGAAGTCACTGCCCACATCCCACTTCCAGGCGTGCTGTTAGGGGCAGGAACAGCAGGTGACTCCTCTGAGCAGCACACATGCAAGGGGCTTGAACATCATGACAGTAGTTACACCTGGAAATGCTGCCCAGGAGGATCAGCAGCCTTGTAAACAACCAGAGTAACCCTTGAAAGACTGCCAGATGCTTTCCTGAAGTTTCTGATGCTTGGAGTTCAGCTCTGGCGTTGTGTTTAGCCTCTGCTTATTTGAGACAATGGGAAGAGTGTGTCATTTGGGAGCTGAAGGGATGGCTTGCAGTTCCTGTACCCATATAGCTGACTCCCAACCTTTCTCCTCAGGTCTCAGGCATTCTGTCTTTTGCCAGTTTACTTGTCACAAGTGGTTTTATGTGCACCCTTGCAAGTCACAAGCTGGAATATGCTCCACAAAAACCTCTTGGGTTGACCCAGCATCTGGGATTGCATTTTTCACCAGTCCTTCCACAGAGATCAACTGATTTGTCCTTTATATGCATTTTGCAATGAAATATTTACTTAAAAATATAGGATTTGGCTTTAGGTTTGGGGTTTTTTTTAAAGTCCAGATACAATTTAAGGATGAATTAAGCAGGAACCGACTGCGAGAAGATTGAATTCCTGGGTGTCTACCCAACACGTCTAGTGAATGGCTCAGAAAATTGTTCAAGAGACAGAGCAGCTCATACCAAGGAGCACTTTTTACTTAGACTCTCTCCAAAGGTCTTTTCTGATGTCCCTGCCGAGAACATACTAGTTTACTCTTCCAGCTAATCTCATCTTTCTAGCCATCTGGGAAGGCACTGACTGTAGATTAGGGTTTTTGGTGCTTTTTCGGTCATACAGAAGAGCGAAACTCTTGACGTCGCTATCAGCCATCTGACTGACTATTTTTGCTATGAAAGAAGTACTTGGTTTATCCTGCTTTTTAGTTAAAGTGGGCTCTTTCATGGTGTTGATGCTTTACTGTCAGTTCTCTTCTTTCCCTACCCTGTATTTTGGGCCATATCTCCTGCTTTGCTAACTTTGTGTGTCCTCCTGAACCAGAAGTGCAGTTCCTCCCTGTGTTTGTGATACTGCAATCACCATCACCTACAGTATAAATATGAGAAAGTCTCAGTACTATGTTGATATCAAAGATTTCAACTGACCTTTTTCTAATGCTAAGATCCTGAATTTTTTACTACTAAATCTTCAGAGGGAAAGTAAAGCACAGGTCTAAGTTGGCTTATACAAAGTGTAGGCTGAAAAGTAAACTGTCTTTGGAAATCCTGATGAGTCTGTACCTTTTCACCTACCCATATTTTGAGATGAGACTGACTATGGAGCTCTAGCAGAAGCTCAAACCACTGCGTGCAAGGAGAAGCTGCCAGAGTGTAACTTGTTAAAGCCATTTCCACTGGCTGCTGAAATCAGAAGTAGAGGAATAGTATTGAAAATTTAAAAGTGTCAGGAAAACACATAGAGTCACAGAATCATTTAGAGTGGGAAAGACCTTTAAGATTACAGAGACCAATCGTTAACCCAGCACTGCCATGTCCACCACTAAACCACGTCCCCACTGGTTTGGTATCTAAAGCAACATCACAAAGGTTCAAAATGAGCTAAGCTTACCCCTAACCTGTATGCTGACATTTCTATGAGCCAGACAAGGGTAATGAAGTGTAAAAAAAGTGAATCATTTATGGAAAGCAAGGATAGTTTGATGCAGACGTGACAAGGCTGTGCCACTTTGTCAATACTGCACAAGTGCCAAGGTACTTCCTCCCTGGATCAATTCCCCCAGACACTTGCTTTGTTTACCTTGTAGTCTCCTAACTTTCTGTTTTACAGAGCTGCTAAATTTTTCTCCTGAACAAGACAAACTTACAAAGTAATTTGTGTAAATATATGTCATGATCAGGCTTGGCATTGGATTCTGACTCTGTTTGTGCTGTGTTTGTACTCTCTGCATTGCATTTTCACTCCCCTCTAAGCAGCAAAAGAGCTGTTCAGTCTTTACCATCTTGAGGGTGTCTGGTTAAAATGATCTGCCAGTGTTTTTTAGGTCTTGAAAATGATTTGTGCTAGATAAGAAATTATCCACCCAAAGCAAAACCAGAAGCAGATGCAAATTACACTGAAAATTATTATTATTATTTAATTACGTCCCAATTGCTGCTTCGTGAAACAGAAATCTGGTGTAATGTATTGCCCCACTCCAAGAGGAGAAACTGGGACTTCTTATTGCATCTCCCTCTGTTTATCAGTGAATTTTTCCTAGTGTTGTACTTAAAATAGTGAAACCACCTTATGAGGAAAGGCTGCGGGACCTGGGGCTGTTTAATCTGGAGAAGAGGAGACTGAGGGGGGATCTAATTAATATTTACAAATATCTAAAGGGTGGGTGTCAGGAGGTTGGGGCAGCACTTTTTTCTATGGTATCTAGCAACAGGACAAGGGGTGATGGGATGAAGCTGGAACACAAAAAGTTCCATTTAAACATAAGGAAAAACTCAGTGTTTCAGTGAGGGAGCCCTGGCCCAGGCTGCCCAGGGAGGGTGTGGAGGCTCCTTTTCTGGAGGTTTTCAAGACCCACCTGGACATGTTCCTGTGTGACCTGATCTAGGTGAACCTGCTTCTGCAGGGGGGTTGAACTGGATGATCTCTAAAGGTCCCTTTCAAACCCTACCATTCTATGGTTCTATATTGTTGAGGATAAACTAGAGAAGGAACTGAAAGGAAGGAACTGCCCTGGCTGTTCTTCATGGATTTGCTCTGGAGTGGGACACGACTTCCACCTGCCTCCTCTCATTTCCCACGCAGCTGCTCAGAGGCACTGAGCACACAGGTACAGACTCACCTAAAGCTTGGCATTTCTCTCCAACATTCACGTTTTCGTAGCAAGCCACTAGTTCAGGAAAGCCTCCGCTGCAAAGTCCACAGTCAGAACAATTCACCATTTCATGATTTTTCCTTTTGTTTTTAAACAAGAGAAAACCCTTTGAGGAAGCCTGATACAAGTCCCTCAGTAACACTGTGCACAGCAGTATCAGTGGGAATATTGCCTGTGCTGATAAAAGGGCACAAAGTTGCCTATTAACAGATTTTTGATTATATCTTCTTGTTTTCCACTTTATTTCCTTGCTGGGAGGAAGAGAATATTTTTCATTAAAGGAACCATTTAATGGCAAGGAGAGAAATCTAGATCATCTATGTGAGAAGGGTGCAGCTGAGAATGAAGTGCTTGTAAGATTTCTTTCCCAAGTGATTATTTTCTTGTGAAATCCAATAAACAGCAGAAATGTGCTTGTTTCATGTATAATAAACTACTGCCAGCAGTTGAGGTCTGCCAGAACTTAACTGGTGGGTGTTTGGAGAAGGGAAGCTGATCTTCCCATCTGCCCTCTCCTAATTAAGAGCCTGATTCTGATCCTGTTGATGCAAGGGTATGTTTTGCCATTGGAGAAATAAGAGTAGGGGTAAGTTCTTAGTTTGAGAGGTCCAATAAATTTTTAAAGGGCTGTTTGATATACATGGCACCTTCTGCAAATCTCTTATTTTGAAGGGGCCCTCTCTCAGCAGAACGGGTTCCAAAAGCCTCACAGACCCCATAAGGTCCACCACACGGGAGATCCACACACCAGAATGCATGAGAGCTTCAGGAAGATGAATTAAATAATATATTCAAAGTGAGAAGCTCCCTAAAGAAACAGATGCCTGGCATTATAGCCATATTGCACAGAACAGTATTGGCTTAACTGCTTCCTCACAGCCCTCTGGTGTGAGGCTCTTACTTTGCCTTCCTCCCATCCTGGTACCTGCAGCAGACCAGGAGGTTTTTTTTTTTTTTTCTTCCTCCATCCTGGTGATATTTTAAAATTAAAATGTACTTCATTGAGTTGGCAGAGATGTCTCTGTGGAAAACTTGATGGCACCTAACAATGTGAAAAAAATACCCCAGTTCAGCTAAAACGTGTTTCAGAACAAGATTTCTGACAGAGGTTGTTTTCCTGTAAAAATGCCTTCTAGTGTAGAATTAGATTTTACTGGAGCATCTTCCTTCTGAGGAAAGGCTGTGGGACCTGGGGCTGTTTAGTCTGGAGAAAAGGAGACTGAGGGGGGATCTTATTAACATTTACAAATATCTAAAGGGTGGGTGGGTGACAGGAGGTTGGGGCAGCAATTTTTTCTACTGTGTCTAGCAATAGGACTAGGGGTGAGGGGATGAAGCTGGAACACAAAAAATTCCATTTAAACATAAAACCCCCTATTTCAGTGTTTCAGTGAGGGAGCCCTGGCCCAGGCTGCCCAGGGAGGGTGTGGAGGCTCTTCTCTGGAGGTTTTCATGACCCACCTGGACGTGTTCCTGTGCAACCTGATCTAGGTGGGACCTGCTTTGGCAGGGGGATTGGACTAGATGATCCCTAAAGGTCCCTTCCAACCCCCACCACTCTGTGATTCTATGAAATTTCTAAAAAAATTCCAGTTTCTGAGCAGATTCTGTGAAATGTTGAATATGGATGATTTAGCAATTTGACTCCCATTTCCACCTGTTTTTTTTTTCCCCCTCACCCCTTTCCTTTTGAGGCAGAGCATTTGCCACCCCACCCTTTCACTATAAAAACTTTGGTTTGACTGTTTCTGATATCATCTGGAAAACAAATATATAGAAAGTTGCCTAAATACTTTCATCTCCCTCTATACCTCGTGGAGAGCTACCGTTTTACAGAGTGAACATCCACAAAGATCAATAGTTAAAAAGAGTAGAGACTTGCTTATGCCTGCAGTTTTACAGTGCTTCTAATAATAGCTCTTCTGATGTCTGCACCACAGGAACTTGCCTATCTTCTTCTAACTAATGTCCCCGTGCTGTATAATGTCCTCACGGCAGCGTTTCCATTGCAGGGAGCAGAGAAGCGGCGTTCACCTATGCCATCATTGCCGCCGGAGTAGCGCATGCCATCACGGCTGCCTGCACGCAGGGCAACCTGAGTGACTGTGGTTGTGACAAAGAGAAGCAAGGACAGTACCACAAGGAGGAAGGGTGGAAATGGGGAGGCTGCTCTGCCGACATCAGATACGGGATAGGATTCGCCAAAGTGTTTGTGGACGCCCGGGAGATCAAGCAAAATGCACGGACGCTCATGAACCTGCACAACAACGAGGCCGGGAGGAAGGTAAGTACCTCTGCTCCTCTCCAGCTGTGCCCATCTGCCCAGCACTGCAGGATGGGGTTAGATCACAGTGCATGAGAGCTCCAGTGCCCCTTCGTGCTAACCTCATTTTACAGTGGACAAGTAGGCACACCTTTGCAGGTTGGTTGCGCAAGCTTGTTGGGCCATCAGGGCAGGTATTTGTCTAAATGTTACTCTTTACAGCTGTAAAAAGACAACAAAGAGCCAACATTTTCTCTGGGAAGTCAAATGGTGCTCATGATACAAATCCTGCTGCTATGTGGGTGAGTGGGTTCAGACACAAACTCCTCGCTTGTTTGAAAAGGGAGCTTTTTCACCCCAACTGTTTAAAGCTTGCTCTGTGTGTGAGGACCTCCTCTACAAGGAGAAAAGCACTGCAGCAAAGAGGCCACAGGCTGACTCACCCTTACACCATTCTGTGAATTCGGTTCAGCATCCTGTGCAGAGACATTCCCACCTCTTCTCCATTCTTTGGGACCAGGTAGCTGCTGACAGCAGCTCCTGCAGAGGAATTAGTCAGCTCCCAGCACGATGTTTCCTGGGCATCCTGGGCACCACGTGCCCCTGATTTGCTGCTTTTGCACGTGGCTGCACTTGGTTGGTTTTCTGATTGCCAATGGCAGCCGCTGCAGCTGTGAGACCAGACCTGAGCTGTGCTGCTCAGATGCCCATGGGCCAGGCTCTCCCCAGCATAGCTCAGAGCGGTCTCAGGGGTGCAGAGTGTGTGATTTACAGGTGGTGGGAGCTGCCAGGGGGTGTCTGTGTGCCCTGTGCAGCCCAATGCTGGTGACGGCCGGTGCCATGTCTCAAACCGTGAAGGTTTTGCTGATCACATCTTATAGGATGAATGTAGAACCTTTTGCTTTCTTTGCTTTCTGGTTTGCCTCTCCACTTTTTGTGCATCAGGACTGATTTTAGCATTGTGTTAGTGTGACATAGAAGCAAATAGGAGAAGGAAGCTAGGAACAGCAGTTAATTTGTGGATACTATTTTTGTTGTGGTAATTACCTGCAGGCTCTGAGACATCTCCACTTATGCTGGAGCCAAGGAGATTGTATTGAAGAAAAGCCATTTCCACCCCCACCCCCACCCCCCCAAAAAAAAGCCTAACCTTTATTTTGTTTAATGCCAATGTCGTAGTTTTACAGGTGAAATACTCTGCCTGGTATCCCTAATGCCTTTGCCTGACTCTCTAGTGCAAACACGGTACTTCAAAACAGTAGCAAAATGAACATTGAATTCCAAGAATAACTCAAGGACCAACCATTAATATTTGCTAAACAAATGATCTGAGATCTTTCATTGCTTGGCTTCTGGTAGCATGAAGGCACACACTGAAAAGCCTGGTAAAACACCAGGGCCCACAGCTTGCTCTGCTCTACAAGCACAGATCCACTCAACGTGAAAGGCAGGAGTTTCACCTTTGAGGGAAAGCTACTTTTTTGAAAGGTCTGCTTTAGTAGGTGCTGGCAATAAATGATTCCCAGGAAATGACACATCAGCCTACAGAGGACTGGAAGCATAGATGGAACTGGCTACTGTCTAGAAATGTTTTTCCAGTGCAAAGCTAAAAAATATGGCCGAAGTTGCATATTTTTGTCTCCATTATCACCCAGGTGTGGGCTATAGGGTAGAGGAGGAGGGCAGTTGGTCCTAGGGCTGGCCTGTGGGAAGGCAAAGCATTCAGCAGCCTCTCCCTGAGGATACAAATTCCTTGTGCCTCTCACCTATATGTGCACAATTGGGTGTCCTAAAAGATTGTTGCCTGGAAGAGTCAGCTCTGTGCGTTGTTATCTGGGAGAACAGTGGTTTGTGCTATCTCTGGCCATCTGCCATTTCTCCAGCAGGCTCAGGAACTGTTCTGATCTAGAGATATTTCTACACTTCTTCCTGCATCCCTTACAGAGCAAAATTACTGATCTTTGTTTCAACAAATCTCTGAAATCTCCAGGGGAGAGAAAGAGTAACACGACTGAGAAGAGGCACGTTACTCCACCATCCTGTAGAGAATGAGTAAATGATGTTTTTGCTAGAGAGATTCCTTTCAGGCTCTGCTCTTATGTGAGAGACCACAGTATTTAAAGACAATTGGCAGAGGGAGGCCATGATGAGTGTTTGGCAAGCTAGGACTCTCACAACCTAACCCTTTCACAACAAAGGCTGTCTTGTTTTGAGGTGGTACTCTCCCTTTTTGGAGCAATATGGATCTTATCAGCCTCCACACAATCTATTCTTGGTGGCTTTCCTCTGGGCTACAAATTTTTGTCTACTTTTACTCACCCATGGCTAGGGTTTTGATGATATTTATGCTTCTAGGAGACAGACTGGCACCTACTGGGCTTCCAAAAATGAACTAGATGTTAAATTCATATTGATTTGTTATCTTCACCTGTAGGCACCACTACACTGTTCAAAAGTCAGTCCCCTCTACTTCTTTGGTCTTGCAATGAGAAAGTGCCCTGTGTCCTATGTCCACCTTCTGGGGTGCTCATGTGCAAAGGTCTCTTAGGATGACACTAGCTGCAGGTAGTTCACTAGAAAATCATACATATATTCTTATGTCATTTTCTTATTAAGAACCAGTTGTAAATACATCTATTCCATCTTGGTGAGTCAACAAATCTCGACTTTGCACTAGCAAAGTCAGACCTGCTAGCAGGCAGACCTGCTAGGCTTACCAGGGAAACTGGGCATGGATAGGCCAAAGTGGAATAAACCAGGGAGAGTCTGATCTAGACTCTTTTGAGATCTCTATTCAAGACTTTCCACCTTCTCATAGCCTTGTTTTACCAAGGCAGATGCGTCTTTGCTTCCTGCGGTGCCAACAACAATCTCTCTGAACCTACTGAGTATGTGGCTCTATCTGAGCAATAGTGCAGTTGCCTGTTAGCTCTTTCTAGAAGTAAATGAAAATTAACTCTGTCAGATGTAGAGGACTTTAGACATCACAGGTGGAGAACATCTGTGGTCCTTTTCCTGAACAGCTTTGGTAGTGCAATGCCTAAAAACTAGTAGTGTACTCAGCTAGGATGCAGTAAGAAGTACTCCCACCTGAGATCAGGGTTGGGGGAAATGTCACTTCCAGCTGTTCTCACACTGCCAAAGTGCTGCCAGTGATGCCAATGGACTTTGCTGAACGAGCAACCCATGATGCCAAAGCTGCTGGGACAGAGCAAGTAACAGTTTTCCTTACTGTTATGAGTCTGTTTATGGCAACAGACCACTGGGAGTCAGTTTTGCAGCTCAGCCTCAAAGTTCACAGGCTACTTGGAAGGGATCGGGCAGAGTTCAAAACAAGGGTTGCAGACACCCTGCAAGACTGTCCTCCAGCAAAGTGAGAATCTTCATGTCATTTGTCGAACCTATTGGAAAGCAGCTATTTCTGACCTCCAGAAACACACTTTAGAGTGTCTTTCCTCTTTGAATTAGTGTTTCCTGAAATGCTGATTCACTGCAGGAAGAAGCAAGCAGTACAAGGAGAACAGGAGGAGAATTCCTAACAGCTGGGTCAGAATAGAGAGATAAAGCTTGAATTAATTTGAAGGCATAATCCTGCTTTGCCCTGCAAACTTCCATGTGAGGGGTCATATCTGCACAACTGAATTGTCTGTTAGCAAATTTGTCTTCTCAAGCACAAGGTTAATTAAGTTACTGCAAGTGGCACAGTGGTGTTTGTCTGAGACATGTTTGTGCTCCAGGAAATAAAAATGTTATTCTCCAAGTTATCCTGCTAAAAAACCAGCAAAGTAGGTGCTGAAAGGCTGTACGTATTTTGGCTGTAAGCTTCCCATTCTGACAGCATGGCAAGGTGCATGACCAGATTGCTCTCTCTCCTCTCTTTTTCTCTGTGACATTGAAATTCCACGAATGGCATCTTGCATCAGCGTTACATCATATTAAGTATAATGCAATATTATGAGTCATTGTTATAAATCATGGGCACAGGCTGCATTAGAAAGCTCTTGCAATTCAAGAGCACATCAAGGTGGATTTTTATTCGGCATTTCTCTTTGGAGGCATACCTAGGGGCACTAACTTTGCAGTGTGTCGTCATCCTCTGAATCACTAGCATTTCAGTTTTCCCTTTCAGCTCTAAGGGTCATAGGAAAAAAAGTAGGATGTGTACCTAACAGAGTTGCTGCAAAGATCAAGCAAAGCTGTGAGGAACCAAAAGGTGTTTCTGAAGTGGATCATGCAATGATCGTAATACAACGTTTAGTACTTTATCCTTTAGGGCAATCTGAGAATGCTGAAGTGAAACACCAGCGTTTGGAAAGCATGGAGCTCAGGAGTTCTCCCAAGCTCTTCTGTAATGCCTACACTTATGACACTCACCCTATGCCTTTACTTACTAGCATCTCTTGCCTTAGAAGGACATTCCTGACATATAACTTCTCTGAACTTCTTCTAGTTCTTGCAGAGAGTGCAACCACCACACCACTGCAAGAATTTAGCTGTTTAGATGAGACAGCTATTTCTAGTCCATTCAAGGCACCTTTTAATTTAACAAGCTTATTAGCTCAGCCACAAGAAGTGGCACAGACAGAACACAAGCTCCTGCAAGTGAACCACTTGAAAGGTCGTGTTATTAGAGGCAGGACTGATAAAAGAGGCTGACAAACAATTGAACATTCATGTTTATTCTGAATACAGGCATGAAATTCTGAAGATTTCATAGCTCTGCATCAACCAGGTCTTAAAGCCTGTGAAAACATGGTGCTATTCCTGCTTGCACCTGCACCTCAGTTCAGTTTTTGGCTTTCACCTCACCGAGGTGGCACGGCCCAAGGGAGATCACTACCTTCCAGGGTGCAGTTCAGTGGCTCCTGGTAGGAGCTCTGTTTCCAGAAGACAATCAGGGATGCATACTGCCTGGCAAGTGCAGTGCTAGCAGGGTACAACTGATGTGCAAGGAGGACATGGGGCTCATAGTTGAGCCAAAAGATTCCTTCATACATATATGAAACTGCTGCAATTTGGCCCTAAGAAGTCTCTGCAGACAGTGCCACTGTCTCATAGTAACCAAAACCATGCACTTCATATACCACTGTATTCAGCTGCCTCTCAGCTCCATCAGAAAAGAATGCCTGTAATGGCACATACACTCCCCCCTTAGAATAAAGCTTGCCTGTGTCTGGAGCTGCTGAAAATTACCATAGACTCCAGAGAGTCTAGGAGACCAGCTTTAAGCAGAGCAGGACTGGGTGAGGCTGCCGTGATACTCCTGGCACCAGCAATGGGGTGATTAGTATTATAATATCAGCAGCACAGCCCCATGTTTCTGGGAGTTCAGAACGTAGCAGTGCCCTTGCAATTGCATTTAACATTTTCCAATAGTGTTTCACTTTTGTGTGTTGTGTGTGGCCTGGATTTTGTATTCAGAAGTGGCTTGTTCTTAATGTTAGGGATGCTCCTGAAATACAAAGCTGGTGAGTGATTTTCCTCTTTACTGGCAGATACTACTTGTGAAACAGTTGTGGTACATTCCTGATTTAGTGGCTTGTAGATGGAAAGTACTTTTCAGCAGTAACTTTTCACTTTTAGTTACAAGTTCCCACGAGGGCTTCTGAAAAGAAGAGCATACTGAGGACTAGTTGTGATGCCTGCTCTAGAGCATGTTCATTCATATTCATCTCCCCTGACTACTCCCTCACTTGGACCTCTGACATCAAGAGATGTGTTTGAGTGCATAAGAGCAATGACTAGAACTGTGCTGCACCTGCAGCACACAACTGACTGAGTCTGTCCTGAGGTTTCTTGTCTGGCTGATAAAAGAGAAGGAAAAGGCCCTTGACACATCCATCCCCACAGGGAGATAGGGAGCTCGGTCTGTTAGCAGGTAAATGCCCTTTGTTGATAGTGGCAGTAACAATTCTGACAGACTTCAACTGTAGCTGTTTAGACCTTGACAGATGAGGTTGATTGACGTGGCAGTGGGGAGTGGGGCAGAGCAGTGTCGCAGCTGTGATGGAGATGATAACCATGCCTGGAACACCGTGCAAGCAATTTTCAGCCAAAGGATCACACAGTCCTTCCACTCACAAAGCAGTAGTAATCTTAACAAAAAAATGCAACTCACTCCACTGCTGAAATCTCACATAGCATCTAGAAAATCTGGTGTTGGGTGCACCAAACATGCCTATGTAGAATGTCCTGGCAGCTGGCTTGCTTCATTAAACTGTACAGTGCTTTGCCTAGATGAAGCTGGGCGGACAGAGAAGGCTTAGAAGGTTTATACATGTGGCTTTTGCCTCACTGTTACCAGATGAAATATGTAAAAATTGCTTCTGGCAAATCTCACTGATGTGCCTGTAAGGTACAGGCAAAGGGAAGGAGTGTCTGCCCACAGCCCTGGGCCTGGTTATAGCACGTTATCTGAGGCAAACCCCGTCCTGTCCCAGCCTACAGTTCCTGTGCTTCACAGCCCTCCTGCTTCAGGGGGCTTCCCTTCTCGCTGAGCACTCCAGCCATAAGGCCTGCCACCAGATTTAGGTCAATGCACTTAGGAAAGTAGCGTTAGATGCAGCAAAGTCTTTCCTGGAAACATTATCTACTCATATTTGCTGGGGGACACTAGGATCTGCAGAAAGGCCAAGCATTCAGTTTAGAGGAAATTCAGTTCACTGAATGTGAAAATTCCCAGTGAGGTTGGTGGGATCCCAGGATACAGCTCAGTGCTTCTAAAAATCCCATCCCTACTGAGTGTTTGTAGTGCACAAAAAGACTCTGCTGGGCAATTTCCTAGGTGTGAAAAAATATATATGTCCCGTGCACTCTTACAGTGGTTTGTTTGCCTTTGAAAGGATCAAAGCACTATTTTATGGCTTTCCAACTTTTCTTCTTTTTTTTTTTTTTTGGTTAGTAGTCTTAAAACAAGTCCAAACTTGACAGACAAGCTCTGCATCTTCTCAACAGCCCAAAGGGAAGATAAAGGGATCATTAATGTAAGGCTAAATTATGAGAGGGAATTGGACAGCACAAGAACTGTAATCCACAAGAATGAATTTTCATTCCACTTGTCCTCCACTTTCAGCTAATCAGAAATTGTGATACATGGTCTTACTTGTATTTTGGCTTTCAGCTCCCTCCTATATCTTCTGTGGTTGAAAACTGAATTCCTGATTTACGCTGGAGATTAGGGGATGATAAATGCCATCACTTACCTGCAGTGGCAATTGCAGAGCATTCTGGCATTAGGAGCAAAACATGCATTTCGTGTATATGGTTACCAGAGCTGACAATCTGTCATGCTGCTGACAGAGACAGCTGAGACTGAGGGCCAGGGTCTGTTAGTAAGTAACGAGGGATCTCCAACTCCAAATTTCATATCGTGCATCTTTTATAACTGAAACAATCAGCTGTTTGCTCTAAGGACTGATTTGCTCAGCAAAGCCACTGGCTGAGTGACACATTTTTGGGACATTTTCTGATTTAATTCAGTCTCTCTCTTTGGACTGTGAGCAATGTTTCCCTCGGGGCAGGCACTGGTCATTCAGTACTCAGAAGACAGCAGCATCTAGATGAAAATAGTTGCCATGTCGATCATTCAGTTCTTCCAGTGTTTTCAGCCCCTTCTGGTGGAAGCCTTGCTAGAGTCTTCAGTTCCTCTCACGTTGTAGAGACACTACAGAGAGAGCTGCCCTCGTCTCCAAACAAACATTCCTTGTATTCTCTCTGTTAACCTGTGCTTTTTGACATCTTAGTAAGAAATTAAATCAGATTCCAAAGTTTTTGAGCTTCACACCTAAATTTAGGCCCTGGTTGTTGCAAAATTTTCAGAAAGAGTTGAAAAGCACAGTTCTGCTTCTCCTGTCTTCCCTAGAGGATGTTCCCACACTTCAAACTCACGTTGCCAAACCTGAGACGTAAAATGAGACAAGTCTTTCTTCATGTTGTAGCAATTTTAGCAAAGCCCAACAATTATTGGCCAAGTTAGCAGGAAACTAACATTTAGGCCAGGGTATTCACTGAGAACAAACAGGCAGTGGTTATAGTACACATAAGGTCTACCCTGAATTCATAGAATCACAGAATGGTGGGGGTTGTGAGAAACCTTTAGAGATCATCCAGTCCAACTACCCTGCAGAAGCAGGTTCACCTAGATTAGGTTGCATAGGAATGTGTCCAGGCAGGTCTTGAAGACCTCCAAGGAAGGAACCTCCACAACCTTCCTTCTGTGCTGTCTCATATGTTACATCTCTGACAAAGGGTGCCCATTCCTTGTGTAACTCCAGGCTTGTGTGGTTGAGCCTCATGCTGCCATGCTGTGTCAACAGGGACAGAAACTGGAACCTGCTGCTGTTTCAACCCCAACCTCCAGAGTCAGAGCTGGAACGATCTCCAGGAACATTTCCAAGAGAGTAACATGAACTCAGTTACTTGGGCTAAGAAGAGACATTGCAGTAACACAGAGGTTTTGGTAAAGATGAAAGTTAAACCAAGGTTTGGTTAAAATGCTTTATTGGACACTTGGTGGCAGAAAACTCTGATGTTGTGAAGCCCTGAGCACTCAACAAGAGCAATAATTGAGAGCATTTGCTGTACAAATGGAAGAGCCTTTTGCTTTAATGGAAAGAATTTCCAGGTATTTTGAAGTAAACAATTAAAAAAATCGATTAAATGAAGAGCAGCCTTTTAGTCCAAGGACACAAACAAGACCTGTCTCAGTACTGGAAGACTGCAGAGTGGATCTATTAAAGGATAAATGTTTCAGGTAATAGCAGAGAGGATGCTTGGCTCTGCTTGCCCAATTAGTGCCAAAAGGCACTAGTATTAATTTGCATTAGAACGGGGTCTTGAAGTGAGCCTGAGCCTTCTGTTGTGTAAAAGTGATCTGCACCTCATGAGCTGTGTTTGGTTCTCTGGGACAAACAGAATGAAAGTGTCAGCACTCACAGACTCTAAATCAGTGTTCTTGCAGTAGGTTCTCTTGGTAGTGTCTACTGGTGGCCACCACTGAGGAAGCTAGCCTGGCCTTGGGCACACTAGATCTTGTACTAGACATAAGACCACACACAATTATGAATGCAACCATGTATTCCTCTTACAAGGCTATTCCCACATGAGATTTTAATTGAGTCATAGCACATGCTGTTATCTTTGGGTGCATAAATCGCACTGTAATAAAACAATTAACTATTGAGATGGCATAATGGTTGGTGTGTAAATAAATGGATTCGATACAGAGTCAAGAATATGTGTCCCAAAGGCTTGGATTGAGACCCTGGTTAAAAAAATAAGAGGAATGAAAACAGCATAGATGATCTCCTGAGAGAGCATGTGATACAGGCAAAGGCAAAATGCTTGTGAGCTGCCTGAGATCTAACAACACTAATGTTCACACTCCTACCTGGAGCATGTATAGGACCTATATCTTCCCTATGGTCTTTTATTTGTCATAAGTTTCTTCAAGGTGTCTCTCCTTTGTCATAGTTCGTTGAAATGGCTGTGAAGGTTTGGCTGTGACCAATGGGAAGTGGGAAGACAAGCCTTCAAACTTTGTTGTCTCAAGAGATCAACCTGATAAGTCTGCCTTCTTGTAGTCAGAGCAAATTTAGGCTGAAAGGTGTAATCAAAGCCTTAAAATATTTTGCAGACCATCAGAGATTTGCCTAGCTCTGTGAAGCAATACCTGTTTAACAGCACTGTATCTTCAGGTTTCTCTTAAAGAGATGTTTATAAAATTAATATATATGATTAATACATTAAACATGCTTCAGGCATGCATGGTTTGGTGGTTTTTTTTGATGGGTTTATGTACTGATGAAACTAGTGCTTAGAAGCTGTTGTTACAGGCATGCTATGACCTTCTGAGCAAAAGACCTAGAGCAACTGGTTAACCCTTTGTTAGGAACATCAATCTGCTATCCAGACTCATTTATACATGACCTACAAAGAGGGACTATCAGTGATATTGTTGGATGTTGCTAATTAGAGATAAGTAGTATACAGGCAGATCTATTAACAAAAAGTGACAGCTGTTTCTGCTTTTGAGGATGAGCTAAGCAAGGGGAATCCCATTCATCAATATGGTACACCTCAAAGGTGAATTTCTGTTAATATCTGGCTGCTCATTTGTAAGTCAGAAGCTTTAGCTGCTGCTTAAAATTCTGTACGAATGAAAAGGAGAACATCTAATAGCCAGGTAAGACAGAAAGCCAAAGATACTGCACTAGGCATTATGCATAAAATTAGGAAATTCCACTTTCTTCTGTATAGGAGGAAATTTTCATTGACAACAGGCCAAAAGATCCTTGTTAAAATTCTTGGCCTGCATAGGGGCATGCTGATCTTGGCAGCTGCTACGCTACAGAGATAGGCTCTGCTGGTAGGATCTTATCTCTGATAAGTGGAGCTATTTGAAAACGTGGAAGTGTGGATCTATTGTCCCAGCTGCAACTGGAATTGCATCTAATTTAATCTCTGAAACTGAATTTCAAAGCCATGTTTATGGAATGGCTACTCTCACAAGGATATTACAATTAACACTGAAACTGTGTCACTTTCTGACCGTGTGAATATTTTGAACCGTAGACGCAAAACGTGTGGAAATAAGTTCACAAAACACAATGTGTTGTTGTGATCCAGTTTCTGCCTTATGATAGCTGAAATAATTGCCTGCTGATTAGCTGGAGGAGTAATGGGAAATATCTCTTAAAATTACAAGAATAGCTGTCACTTAGCAGCTGTCACTTGATGTGCCAGCATGATGATATCTCACCCAGGGTACAACCATCCTTGGCAATGGGCTGGAAGCCTCTGCCACAGTTTAGCTCATGTTGTCTCTGCAAAATAGTGCGACCAAAGGGAATGGAAGCGAGTTTTCAGTAGCTCAGGTGCTCTTTCCTCCTGAATGAGTGGCACGTAGGCAGAGTGAGCAACTGGTCTAGCTCCAGTGTCACTCACCAAGTTGTCAAAAGTACGTCAGATATTGAGATTGAAGCTTAAAGATGTCTCTTTGTGAATCAAACATGCAAGATACTTTGTGAATCAACATGTAAGATACTTTGATTCCTATATCAAAGGAGGTAATGAAGAAGTGAAGCTGAGAGATACTGCATTTTTATAAAGGCAGTACTGGAAATAAAAGTGTGGAAGTGCTTTGAAATCACCTGAAGAGCACGATAGGAAGGAAAAACACCCTTTGTTTGCTAAAACTGCTGGCTCAGAGAACTAAACTTTGTAGGTGTTTTGCAGCACGAGAGCTGTGCCTTGGGTTGTATTGTTTGCTGAGCACCTAAGGGTTAACTCTCATAGTCTGGCACGCAACTAAATTAACCTACAATTAACTGTGTGTGGCTATTGGTTAAAAAAGTTTGGAAGCAAGATGAAGTGATATTGTTTTGCAGCCAGTTCTCCTGCCAGTACCTGGCTTTATTACTTTAGCACGAGAGGTGTTTCCTGATGAGTTGTCTGGAACAAGTAAGACCGTTATTTTTGGTTTCTATCACTTTTTGGAAACTTTTCTCTTGACAGCTTAAGCATTTGTCAAAATGCCTTACCTGGTTGCTCCCAATTCTTTACTGTGCAATGCCAGCACTGCTAATTATTTGAGTGCTTGGCTACCAGTGGGGAGAGTTAACACGGAAGGTGAAGTTTAGTGGGAATGAGTCAACCCTGTACCATTCCCCTCTCTGTGTACATTAGCTGTGATGAGGATGAATTACTCTTGTGTCATTTCCTGTTTTCCCTACTTTCCTTTATGTGGAGAATGGCTCAGGCTCCATGATATAGTACAAAGTGACGTAGCAGCAATGACATCCCTGCGTGAGTAACCCCCAAGACTTTAACTCATTGTGTTCCCAAACTGAGGAGCGTAAATAAGTTTTAGTTCATCTTGGAGTACTTCCATTTTCTGCAGAAATAGTGTGCAGAGATCTCAACCAAAAGCACAATTACTTTCTTTTCTAAAAGAGAATCCACTCCATCCTACATTTTAAGGACAACTTGATGCATTGACATTTAGAAGCCCAGAGTATGGATGCAGATCACCATCCCAAGATCAAAACTAAAAACAGGCACAGTGGACATAGGATTCTAGAAGAATTTTATTGACTTTGAAGAGGCCCAAGTTGGCAGACATCACTCAGTTAAGAGTTCATTGATGTTGTTACTCTGATCCATACATTGACTGCAGGACTGAGCTCCTAGACTGAAGCAGAGATTAGGAAAAATGGTGGTTTTAACGATGGGCATTTGTCATCTTTTTAATACATGACAAAATGGATCATTGTTTCAGAGAGGCCTGGTTTAGGAACGTCAGTATTTTGGAGTGATTTTTAATTTGTGAACAGAATGTGAGGAAGGTAGATACAATCGGAGGAGAAATGTTATATTGGTAACATGTCCAATTCCAGAAGAACTGCTGCCTCATTCTCTCTGACAATTGGCTTTGTGTCAGTGAACACCATGTTGTTTCTTCTCTTTCAAAACTCTTTGATTATAATCTTTTATTCACTTTTGGCATGAACATGCTATCCAGTACCTTTTTGGAGAAGACACATACTGTAGAAAACTTCTGTAGTGATAGGAAGATAAACTAGACAATATAACCAACAACTCTATATAAATTCTGTAACACTATCCCCTTTTCCAGTCTATTTTAGCTTCACTGTACAAAGTGCTCAGGTAGGGCAGAAAACAAACTAAAATCTGTTGTGTTCACAATGGCAGTTTTGCAAGTAATGATCCTAGCTAATTTTTCCCCTAATCCACAGTCCCATTGCAGTAAGGGTTTAAGAAATCACACTTTCATGTAAACCAATATAGAATATAAAATAACATGTTGAATGTCTAAGACAATTCAGTCATATTCCAGTAATAATAAGTGAAAGCACATTAAAAGAAACCTGATTTGTTTCAGAAATATTTTTTTTCCCAGTTCCTTTTCATGACAGATCTTTAAACTTCCTACATGATGACACTTACTTGGCACTGCATTGATCCAGTCTAATCTGGGTGATAATGGGTCTCCTGAGAGTTATTTTTTAAAAATAAGTATCTTATCAAAAGACAAAACCGAAATGCAAGTCAGAAGAGTCTTGCAGACAGAGGTACCAAGCAGCCGTCACAGCAGTATCCCCTCAAAAAATTGTCAAGCCAACTCTCAAGGACTGAGATTTTGCCATTAGGAGCTCAGAAAGTCCCACCCCAGGAAGCCCCTATCTCACAGCCTATTTGCCAACAGACAGTAGGAACGTGCTACTTTCAGTCTCTTTCCTGATATAAAACTGAACTAAGACTTAGTTTGGTGACTTGTAGTTGAGAAAAACTTGTAATGACAGGACTTGCTGCCAACAGGAGGAAGAGTGGGTGAGGAGGTTTTGTATTTGGGGTTACATGGAAGGTGTTGCCCACCATATTCCTCAAGAGTACTCAACCCAAAGCTCCAGTTCCAGCTCATTAGTTTATGGTTTCAATTTGCATTTTGATGACCAGAGAGATGGGGGTGCAGGTACTTTCTCTCTGAGGAAAACTGGGATGAGTTCATGAGATATGTAAAGAGGCAAGGAATCCCACAGCCTAGCTGGCAGCTGTTATCAGATATGATGCAGAAGGGAGAGGGTGAGGGAGAATACCTGGCATGAGAGCTGTTCCAAGGAGGCACTGCCTGACCTGACAGTGTGGATTTTTGTGTCTTCCATTCCCCTCAAATCCGTATCAGATTTTGCAGAGCTATTAACATCAGGTGTTGCCACATCGTGCCCACTATCTCTGCAAACAGGATCTTGATGAAGATAAATAAAAACTTAAGAATCTTATTTGACTTTCACAGGCCATGATTAGATTTGCAGAGCTGTCAGAGAAAAATATTGAGGAATGAGCAAGCTAGATATTGACTCTGAGCCACATGCATGGAATCCACTTTCATAGCTGCTTTTGCAAAACTGAGAGGGATTTGGCAGAAGTTTACCCTAGGAGCAGCTACAGCGGTGTATAAAGTGTTCTCCTAGAAAGATCTCTCAGTGACAGAAAGCTGAAGTATTATGACATCTTCTGTTATGTCATATAGCTGTTTGTAGAGTTTGAAAAAAGGCAAACCTTATGGTTTAAATTGAGAAAAGCGTTATTAGGTTGTGTGAGACTCTTTCTCATTAAGTCTCCTTTTTTTCCCATGTCTCTCTTGTCCTAATCCCAACTCTTCTTCAAAAATAACAACTATGAAAGCATCCTGTGAACATTGATTTTCTACTACTCTCTTTTTTTTTTTTGGTCCCAGAAGTGACAAATTGATTTAGTACATGGCAAGTCATGGAGGTTATCAAAAGTGTAAGAAAAATATGCAGGAGAAAATATTTTTTGCTGCAATCCTTTCAGCTTTTACTGCCCTTGTGTGTTCTTCTGTGTTCATTTGCTGTTCTACATGGTGCTGGTCATTGAATGAAGGGTACCAGGTCTTATGTCCTCTAATTTAAACAATACAACTTACCCAGGGAAAGAGAAGAACCTCTGGCTCAGTTTGTGTGTGCTGACAGCAGTGCATGAGCAGTGCATGACCATACAGAGGGAATAACTGACAGTTTTTTCTTTACTTGTTTGATATTTTGCAAAAATAGAAGCTGCATTGAGAAAATCATGACTGCATTAATAAATCCAAAATAAAGGGCAACTAATAATCCAGGGCAGGAAGTGTAGAAGTGCCTATGAAACGCTATGAAGTGCATTTAAGAAATGTAAGGAGCCTCCTGCTTTGTGGCAACATAAAGTCGGAAAAAGTACACAAAAAACAGGTTAAACTTAGGAGAACTCAACATTTTTGAAGTCTTCATTTGTAAGAGAATCATGAGTCAGAATCTGTAAGATTCTGCTCTTTACAACAGGATAGCCATTGCTGGAGGTAGATGGTGGCATCGGGAAATAGCAGCCCTGTGTGTAGTTTCTAGCATCATGTCATTTATCAGCATTCTCTTGCCTTTCACACTCAGTCCTCAGGTCAGAATGTTCTTTAGACACTTCTCCCAAGGAAAGTGCAGTGGTGATTTGGTTGATGTGGTGATGCCCCACTCATTTTTTTATATGAAACAAAATGTTTCTTGTCATGAGAAAAACAGTTCAGGATAGTGGTATTTCTGAGGTAGTCATGGCTCACAGTGGCCAGTGTATCAAATTTGTTTGATACAGATTTCAGATCTTATTATTTTGCACAGATTTACTAATCAAAAACATGAGGAAAAAAAATCTTCTGGCTGTGCTTAATATGGTCTTCATAACACGTTGAACTGAAGTATAAAGGCCTATCCTGTGAGACCTGATCTAGGTCTTTAGCAGGAGGGTTAGACTAGGTGATTTCCAAAGGTCCCTTCCAACCCCCCAGCATTCTGTGGTTCTCTGATTCTATCTGTAATAGGTCCCTCTTCATGTGGGACTCAATTGATTCCAAACTCATCCTTAGTCAGTTTTCCATAGAGTATCAGTGCAAATTGTTTGAAGTTCTTACAGCATTTTACAGCAGCTCTTTTAATATGGTTGTGGGAAATACTCTTTTCTGTTTAAATGTGCCTTTAACTAACTTTAAACTTGCATTTGAGTACTTTTTAGTTATGCTGTTTCTCACATTTCATAGGGTTTGTCAGCTTGTTTTATGCTCTCTCATCTTCATTTTTGTCTTCCAATGAAAAAAGCACCAAGTATTATTTCTACTTTCCTCAGGTTTCAGGTTTTAAGACAGTCCTACAAATTACTTGCACAGTAGCATCCCTTGGGGATTAGTCACACTTGAATAATACAAGTTGCAGAGTAATTTCCTAGTGGTTTTAATTACACATCGTCTTTTTACTGCTTGTCAAATCAATCTTAAATATACATTCACTGCCCTTTCCAATGCCAAGTCTCACTGTAGACCTCGTTGCTCTACATATGGTTTGGTTCTGAAGTAAGCTAATTTGTGGAAAGACTAAATATGACATGGCTTTATTGTATTAGCTGAAACCAATATTTTTTAATCAATGAATACTTCTTCAAAAGCAAACCCCCCATATTTCTAACATCATTCTTGAAGTTTGAGGAGCTTTGTCTGAAAATTAAGGCCATGGGTTAGTGATGGGCTCGGCAGTGTGTGGCGAGGGGTTGGACTCAATGATCTTAAAGGTCTTTACCAACCAGAATGATTCTATGATTCTAATATAAACCATAAATCCTTATCTGCCACAAGTTTGTGCCTGTCCCTTGGCCTCCCAGACCACAGAAAAGTGAGAACTCCAATTCCTGCCATGTTCTTTTCCAGTGTGTTTGCTTTGACCCATAGCAAAGAGCTTGTGTGCAGGTACAGGTGTTTCCAGATCCAGGTGATTTGATGTGAGACAAAGTTAGGAAAGATTATGGCCTTGGTAGGATAGGAATCAGTGTCTGTTGCCTCACTAATCCCATCTGCTTCACACGTAGACTGGAGTCTGAGTGGTTTCTGGTAAAGCAGGAAAGGGTCCCTGGCCTCAGGCACTGTGGCATAGGCATCAAGTGGACTGTGAGTCAGGATTTCATTTGTGTGGAATCCTGCTGGTGAAGGGGAATGTACTGGAGGGGTAATATCCTTTGGCATAGCTTTGGTTTTGAGTGCTCTAGACTTCTGGTGTTGAACCCAGGGCTGTGCAGTGCCTGACCTTACATGAGTGGGCATGTGTAGGGTGCCTGACTGCCTGGCAGATGCATTTGGAAAGTCAGCTTGACTTTAGATGCTGGAAATCCAAGGAGGTACATGCCAGTAACTCTGCTAACAGTGGCACTGAGCTGAAAAAACCCACTGCATGAGAGTGACTAGCATTTCTAAGCACACGTCACATAACAGCCTCTCTGTTTGCCCTGTCCCTCCACACAGGAGGTGCCACTCCGGCCCCACCAGCCAGCGCTTGCTGCTGGTTTCACTGTAAAGCAGGGCTGTTGTCTCAGCCAGCCCCTAGCCAGGGTACCAGCACCAGACACCTTGCCCAGGGCACAGGACCAGCCCGTGAAGCTCCTGGGCTGTGGGGTTCTCCAGAGCTCCAGCTCACCAGCCTCACGTGACGCACCCTGCGCATTCTCTGCAAAACTAAAGGTAAAGAAGAAACATGTTAAGTTCCTCGTGGCAGTGCCCAAAGGTACTAATATCTGAAGATAACATCAATAGAGAGAGCCAGCACAAGTTCTCCTCACACAAACTATTTCCCAGAGGCTAATGGCAAGGGGGAGAGAGAGAGAAAAACAAGTACTGACAGTTTACTGTAGGAGCTCAAAGAAAAAGTGGACAAAGCTAAAAGAACTCCAGCTCTTTGTTCGCCTTTAATCCAGTTCAGAGCATTCACTGGTGCATGCAGATTTACTTTCCATAGCTGACAGAGCTGGATATGGTCATTTGGTAAGAAACAGGGGATCTAGGATTTAAATGTGCCCCTCAGGCTCTTGGCTTTTAGGAAAAGTCGGTCTATAACATATGAAAAGTTTTAATCTAATGTAAAAAAGTGTGAACTGCTGGCTAAAACCTTCAAAGAAACAAACCCCCATCTTGAAAGATGAAGAATGCTTCCTGTTCCTAACACAGAGCAAGTTTTTAAGGGGTAGAGCTTCTTTTGGCTCATGGAAACCAATGGAAGACTGAGGCCTCCTGTCCCTACTCAAAGAACCCCTATTCAATTTTCTTTCTTCCCTTTTCAACTCTCGTATTTATGAAGGCACTGATTTATCAGAGGCTACTGGAATAATGTAATGGTATTGAAATACCACATCCACATATTTGAATGCAAAACAAATAGTCCAAGCACCTGATATCACAGTACAAGGAGATCATCAAATCACCATTGCAAGCTTTTGCTTTTGCTTTTGCATTTGCTGAGGGTAAGTGGTTCAAGTTACATGTAGCCTATTTTCTAAAGGCTTATAGAGTCAATGCATCTCTGGCTGAATCTGCAAAACACAGCATTGAAAGAGAGCACGAAAGTGGAGAATATATATATATATATGTAGATATGTATATCTCTACACAAACAGAACCAACAAAAGAGTTTATGAGCAAAGACAGAGAGGCTGGGTTAGAAAAGGTAGATGGCAGGGTAGAGTGGATCCAAATTAGGCAGATGTGTTGGAGCAATTTTAGCACTGTGTATAGGAGCAACACCTCTAGCAAGGGCATAGAGAAAATGGAGGTTTAGCCAGTAAATCCCAGGAAATGCTATCTACAAAAAGAAATCCCAAATCAATAACTGTGGCACAGTGTTGAAAGACAAAACTGTTCCTCATCCCTCTGCCTCCTCCCGTTCCCCTCCAAACATTTTGGTTATCTGAGAAGGACCTTTAGCACTTTTGGGCTGAACTAATATTGCTCAAACTTCCCATATACAGACAAACCCAGACCTTTTTGTCCCACTCACACCCAGCCTTAGCTTTCTGGGACCAGAAAAAACAGAAGCTGGTTCTGCTTGGCATCGTCTCGCCCGGGGCAGGCCACCAACACGTGACACCAGGCTGCCTGGCTGCCGAGCTGCTCCAGCCGCTTGCTCAGCTCTTTCTAGTGGAACTACTTGTTCTCGCAGAGTATTGCTGGCTGTTAATGGGATGGTAATGAAATAAACCAAAAGGCAATTTAGGCTATTTAACTACACTTCAGGAAAAAAAAAGCCCTACCTGGATAGATGACACATGATGTATTTTGTATTAATGTTTCAAGTCAATTTGGCGGATCCTGATGGCAGGCAAAGCTGTTAGAAATATTTTGTTGCAAGTTTGAACACCGTACCAGGATACAAGGCCAGCTACTTGAACAAGAGCAGTGATTGAATTAGGTCTGAGAAATGTATCCCTGGCTAGTTTCAAAATAAAAAGAAAGAGAGCTTTTTTTAAAAAAAAGGTACAAATGAGGCTAAAAGAATTTATGTTATTTTTCCGGTTTCTGTGCTCTAACTCCTTTTCTGCCTCCTCATCTGTCTTCTAAGTGTACTACCTTATGAATGAGTGAGCAATAAAAGAAGTATGCAGTGGCTTAGAGAGAAACTCGAGATAACAAGATAATGTAAAGCGTAAGCCAAAGCTTGAGCAGAACTGCAAGTTAAGATGTTGTAGGTCTGAACATAAAAGCTTCTCACAGCTGAGGTTTAGGGCAGTCGACTAGGCAGTTTGTGTGAAAAGCTGGATTAAGAACAGTAGCACAAAATGTGATGATAATTAACACATGCTAAGTTCACATCTGTCAAAATCTTGGACCTGTGCTCTCTAGGGGGTTTTGATCCTGTCTTCAGAGCACGAGTGATGACACTTCACTTGTTAATAAAAAGAAAAGCTGAAATAAAAAGAAAGCTATTTTAATGCCTTTGAAATCCCTGTCTTCAGTGAAAATAGGCAGAGGAGGAACTATGAGTGAAGAAGCAGCTATAAACAATCCTAGTTTAGGCAATAGCAGTTCCTGTGCTCCTGTGTAGGAGCATCAAGACCAGAAAGTATGAGAATAAGAAGCTGCTACTTTCGGTCTTTATATCACTTGTTTTAAGGCTGCTGAGAGCAGGACAGCGCTGTATTCACCAGTGATGCAGCAGTACTTCACAGCCTGCTGACTGCACAGCTGAAGATGTGCTCTTTCTCCCTGCCATCCCCACTTTGTTTTAGTCCCAGCACATGTGCTTAGCCTTTGGGCTGGATATGGCTCCTTCAGTGCAGGCTGCTGCTTGTGGCAGCAGCCGGTGATGGTGTCTGCAGGGTAAGTTTCCCCAAGGTCCAGCACTGAAGGAAGGGGGTTATAACAAAGGGTTAATTCAGATTTCCATGTCGGTGACCTTCCCCTGGCCTTCGAGGCTGACCAGGTTTGGAACTGCATGGGTCAGCTGGGGTTTCTCAAGGGAAAAATGATGTGGCCACTCCCTGCGCCCAGATAATCCCTCTGGCTGGGCTTTCTGCTGCTGGTATCTGGCTGGTTAGGCAGAACTTAATCATAAAAATTACTGCAGCATCTTTCAAGCAAATTGGGAAATGAATTGGAATTAGGCATGTTTTGTAGCATTAACCCAAGGTAGCTGCTAAGTAAGGTCAGTTATTGGGCTTAGGATAGGCAGCAGGGTCTAAGCTGGTCTCTAGTTTTGTTTGGCAAAAACTGGGTTGGTAAACAAACAGCATGAGGGAGAAGGTACTAGGGTAAAGTTTCAAGCTATGTGAGGGTTGAAGGGAAGATGAAGCTTGTTATCTTTGGGAGGAAATCGGTGACAACTTACATATTAGCACCAGTTGCCCCTACAAAGAGAGGAACCTGAAACAGGGTGGAGAAAGCCATGACTGTGGTGTATGGGATGCTTTTATGATGTTAAGGAGGTAGAAAATGTTTCATAGGAATTGTCAAAACATGAAACCAATTCCTTGTCTTTACTCTTTATGCTCTAAGACAGACCTAATTTTCTTGCAAAGTAGCTGAGGTATTCTGTATGCTCTGTTATCCATATGAGAGGGAGTGAAATACTTCAAACCCTTCAGAAAGCGTGAAGAACTTGACTATGGTAAATTGAAACAACACTCAGCTTTCCAAAGTGAAGCATTAACTTGCAACATTTAGAACAGATGATGCCTATATGAATAAAAGATCATCTGCATTATGCTGCTGGTTACTGTGAGACCAACAGGAGATTAAGATTTGATAGAGTTTAATCTGCTTGTTCATGTCTTGCACCAGCTTGTGACATTTTCAGGTGCAAGATCTGAAAAGCAGTTTCTTTTTTAACCTCTGTTCACAGAAATCAAGTTCTAATAACTATTGTTGAACTTTCAAAGCATTCTGCATGTGACATTTCATGTAAGGGTGTCATTTTCTGCCAGTTCCTAATTTTGCTGCCATATGCCAGAAGTTGCAACCACAGAGGAATCCGAAGCATTGTACAATGGTATTGCTAAATAAAAGTGAAGAAAAGCTGTGATTAAGGAGGGTCTTGTTTTACTGTTGGTCCCTGGGCCATGAAATTAGGCAAAGTTATCTTCCCTGATTAACTTATAGTGTAAAGGGGTAGTCAGCTTTGCAGGCAGAACTCACTAAAGAGCATTTGCTACCTGGGACAACAGCATCAGCAGTCAAGAAAACCGCACAGGTTTGGTGGGAACATGGCCTGTGTCTGGAGAGCAAACCCATCTGTGACTGTCATTCATCGTGCACCAAAAATCCCTGTTTATTTGTAAGAGACTCTAGCTTGTTATTAACGAATCATTCTTTGTTTCTTCCTAATGCAGATTCTGGAAGAAAACATGAAGTTAGAGTGCAAGTGCCATGGGGTATCGGGCTCCTGTACCACTAAAACATGCTGGACAACTCTGCCTAAATTCCGGGAGCTGGGCTACATCCTGAAGGACAAATACAACGAAGCTGTTCAGGTTGAACCAGTGAGAGCAAGTCGGAACAAGCGCCCAACCTTCCTCAAAATAAAGAAGCCCCTTTCCTATCGCAAACCCATGGATACAGATCTAGTGTACATAGAGAAATCTCCCAATTATTGTGAAGAAGACCCCGTGACTGGCAGCGTGGGGACTCAGGGCAGGATGTGCAACAAGACGGCCCAGCAGTCCAACGGCTGTGACCTGATGTGCTGTGGCCGAGGTTACAACACACACCAGTACTCAAGAGTGTGGCAGTGCAACTGCAAATTTCATTGGTGCTGCTATGTGAAATGCAACACGTGCAGTGAAAGAACAGAAGTATATACCTGTAAGTGAGTACACGGCTGGGCAGGCTGACATGTCCCCTGGCCGTGAATACATTTGCACATGCACTCAAACGTAGCTACAGAAGACTGTAGGACAGACTTGCTCTCCTAGAAGAAATGCTGATGAATGGAGTCCTCTCTTCTCATGTTTCATTGCTTATGTGGATACACATTTCAGACTCTTGTGAAAGTCAGCCAAGAAACAAAACCAAACAACACTCTCCTCCTTCTCCAACCACAGGTCACTCCCCCTGCCCCAAGCCACCTGACACACAAAACAGAGAGAAAAAGGTCCTCTCTGCTAATCTGTGCCTCTACAGGAAGATGCATTGACTGCCCTGTGAAGAAACACCAGTCAGATTAAAAAAAAAATATCTCTCAGTGTGGCAACTGACTCTTAGTTTGGGGAAAAAAAGATGGTAAAAAACTTCAGTGTGTAAAGAGCTGGGGGAGGCAGGGGAGAAATCCTCAAAAGAGGGCTTTGCACAGGATGGGATGGACAGTGACCCATCGTGAGTGGCCCATGTGAGTGTGTGGATGGCACAGATTTAGGCTTCTACACTTGTGCAAAGCTTCTGCTGGTCTTGCCCATCTTTCCACTTCATACCATTTGCTGCAGCGAGTAGAACTGTCGAAGGCTTCTGTAGACACCGCTTTACCTTTCTCGTGTGCGTGTGTGCTGCAGATTTTAGCACAGGGATTTGGGACACTCGGGCATAATAATAGCAATATTTAACAATTTATTCAGATAAAACTAATATTAATTTATTTAATTAAAAAGAACTCTACCAACCTTCTGGGGAACTATTCTGCAATTGAAGTAGATAGCTGGCTTTCTTTGTGAAATAATTTTGTAGAAAACAGCAAGGAAAAACTGGAGCTGTATATATTATTCTTAACTAGGATGTTTCTATTAGTTGGACTTGCAGGATATGTTCTACAGTACTAGATGTTTAAGTACAAACGCTGGCATCTTTATATATATATGTACATACACAAACACACACTGTTGTGTTTTTT
>WBNH01006116.1:0-20942 GCA_013401255.1 Urocolius indicus | reverse complement strand
TAAAGAAGCATAATAAAATCCTGTTTGGAATATGTCTAAAAATAGAAAAATCCAGGACAAACTTCCATCTTTTGGAAAAAAAAAAAAATCAACCATGGGATAAGAGAATATATTTTGTAAGAGACTATTTTTATATAAATATTTTATTTATACTACGTCTGCTTGTTCAACCTGTACTTTTTCTCAAAACAGGCATACAATTTGTAATTCTTAGGCTATTTAACAGAGAAAGGGTGATTAGTTTGTGGACACAGCAGCAGCAAGCTGGACATACACTCAGCTGAACTCGGTGGATGTCTCAGAGAGCGGAATGAACTTTCTCTCCGGATGTGTGTGTGTGTGTTAAAAAAAAAAACAACATAACTGGCTCTTTTCCTGCAGCTCAATTCGCAGGATATGCAAAACAAGGACAGGGTATGTAGCATCAATTTTGTCACATGGCTTGAATTCCTGATTGGTATTAACTGGATGCTCATTTATCCCATTCAAGAAAAAAAAACACCCACCAGAATCCGAATTAGCTTCCCTCCTGCGTCAGTCATTAAAGTGTGGCGTTGTGACTAGCAAATGTGCTGTGTGTGCTGTCAGTTAAACCTCTATATTGTGTTACTGTCAAATCTGATTTTAATCAGTGGAAGACTGTAGACTGTGACTGTAAAAACTAGCATGACACACATCGTCTGATTCTCATAGATAGGATACAAAGCTTACTTGTTGTCCAATTCTTTTTTTGGGGGGGACATTTATATTCTTTCCCTGCAAAAAGGCCAGAGCTCAAACAAAAAAAAAATCCAGAAAAACATCCAGACAAGTTTAAAGGCCACTGACTTGATTTTCAAAGCCCTGCTAAACCATTCTGCCTTCCCTTTATATCACTGCAAATTCCTTCAGATATTAGAGTGGCAAGTATTTCTCTGATTTTAGAATAATTTTGTTTT
The DNA here is from genome assembly GCA_013401255.1 of Urocolius indicus. Classification (NCBI taxonomy): domain Eukaryota; kingdom Metazoa; phylum Chordata; class Aves; order Coliiformes; family Coliidae; genus Urocolius; species Urocolius indicus. The sequence continues at coordinate 20,004 of WBNH01006116.1, read as the reverse complement.
TCCTGTTTGACTCATTTGTGACTGATAAAAGAAAAAAAAAACATCTAATTTTAGTGTTGCTTTTCATGGGGTGAGAAATATGACCCAGTGCTACTGATGATACTGCATGTGCTGTCTGGGACAGACCAAATTCTTCCCTACTTCCACACTACAGGACCTCACACCTTTCATGACATTGAGAAAGGCATCAGTAAAGGAAACAAACCACCCAGCTGCGTGCAGCGCATTTCACTGACCTGTTTTCCTAGCAGCCAGCATTACAAGGAGTAGATGATACAGAAGCATCTTGTGTCCATTGAATTTTCTGAGGGTAAAGTCCCACCTGCAATGAGAGAACATTTCTGCAAAAGTAAACAAAAGATGTTGCAAAGGTTCCCTATAATATAAAAATCACCTTTTAGGGCTTACCTGAATGTGGCATGGTAGGGTGCTTTGTAACTCACTTCTTGTTACATGCCTTATGTAAGAACACAATCCCATTCAGTGCTTGATCCTAGCAATGTATAATTAGGGTTAAAGACACAGTGTCTTTGCAGACCTGCCACTTCACAAAACCCATGAATATTGATGCAATTCAGACACCTGCACGGGATATCAAAATAAACCAAGTAATGTAATTTACTTTCAAACTTAAGACTTCTCAAGATAAAGCACTATAAAAGCAACTTTTTTGGGGTTATTGAATCACTGCTTTTAGTTCTTCTAAGTTCCACACATTAAGAATTTATAAGATATAAAATACAATGAAGTACTTATACTGGGGTGTTAATTACAACACTATAATATGGTGAAGTAACTAAAATCTAACATCTACTATTGGAATCCCCCCTGCCTCGGTATTGGTTTTTTACTTAGTGGATATCAAATCATAGTCAAAAGGAGTTTTCTTCACTGATTAGTTATCTTACAAAATACTACTTTTGCAGCATGTTTTTACCATGGAAGAGTAATCTGTGTAACTCCTGCTTCTTGTATGTTTCAGTATGCAGTGATGTGCAATGTACAGCTAGCAGATTAATCACTGGAGGACAAATATCTTTAAACAGTCTTACTATAATAAAGAATCAGATGCACAATGAAATGTATTTGTTGCACATTTTCCCTATATCTTACAATACTGCTGATGATCAGTGCATGAGGAAAAAAAAAAGGTCATTTTTTTTTTTGATGGCTGGAATAACTGTTTGGGAACTATGAATTGGAAATCAAGGAAAGCCAAATGCTGCATTCAACCAGAAAGCATTTGGAAATTTGGCTGTGTCTGTGTCATCTTAGATTGGAAAAATCTGTCCCATCAGAATCTGCCATGAGTCTGGAGTTAGTTGGTCATTTGCTAAATGGGCTTGAATGGCATGAAGAATACACAGGAGAAGGAGAAAGATTTACCATTTTGTAGCTATTCTTCCACACAACAACAATTTGTTCTGTGTCATCAGGGATAGAAGAGCTATGTTTTTCACTTCGGTGAGGAACCCCACAATGGGAGTGAAATGCACACAACTGCAGAACAATACATCTCTTGAAAGAAAACACATCTTTTCATCTCTGCTAACCAAGGGAAGTGCTGGATTGCCGTCCACGTCAACAACCTGGCTGAGCCTTTTAAAGAAAACATACATTGAAGAAGCAGGAAGAGTAAGAGGAGAAGGAAGCATAAGAGAACAAGCATAATTGCAAGTTGGGAAGCATTTATGAAATCTCACTTCCTACTTTGGTAGCGGAACCTCCCTCATGGAAATGAAGCTGTTCTGCCTCGGTATTCCTAAGCAAGTTTTAAGGATTTTTTTCCCTCTCAGTCTTCTTAAAAGGACAACTAACCTGAATGCAATTAGCTTGAATACTTGAAGTACCTACATAAAACATGAATCAGTCAATTATTAAGTTTTCTTTGCCATGTATGCACAAACCTAATGGAGATGTGTCTTTCAACAGTGATAATTAAACAAAAAACATCCTTAAAATGTACTCTTAAGTGGTTCTTCTTTTGATAAAGTTATTGCAAGGGTATGTAGTTACTCAGAAAAGGGAAATAATGGACACCTATCCTTTACCATTGTCTTGCTTTTTACAAGGGTCTTTTCATGAGCTGTCCTCTGGATTACAAACTGTTTTGAACTTACCTCACTTAAAAATTATTTTGTTGACTACAGAAACGTCACAGGACTACAGCAGGGTGCACACACTCAAATTAAGATGCAGCATAAGTATTTTTACCTTTATTGTTACAATAGATAGCAGGGAATATGTACTGTGGACATCCAAAATGAGTGTATTAACTAACACACTCCTGCCCCCAACTTGTAACCACAAAAAGTTAACTAAACAAGATGCTTTTTAACTCAATTGTTGGTAGAAGGAATAAACTGCAGTCTCAGTGACTGACATGCCTAGACAAGGCTGGCCAAATCTGGCAGACACTATTGCTGTGGTAAAGTCTAAGTCAGGCTTCAATATTCCAAAATTGTCCAAAATTGAACCAAGTACAGGAATTGAATTGCACAGCAGAACTTCAGGTGATGATGCTCAGCTAGATTCCCAAACATTTTCTCTTAATTCATGGTTATCTCAGATAGTTTGCAACATGGCTTCACCAGGGTGGTTTGGACTCGATGATGTCTAAAGGTTCCTTCCAACCATTCTGTGATTCTATGATTCTATGGCAAGTGACCTAATTTGCTAACATGTTTCATGTACTGGTCAAAATCATACCAATAATTCCTTAAAGGTGGGTGTTTTAATCTTGAACAAAAAATAAAGGAATCCTTCCTCTAGAAACAAAGAATTGATAACATATGGTTTAGTCAAAGAAGAAAAGATGTACTTGGATCTAAGAGACTCCAGGTGTTTGAAGACAGATACCAGACCTTTGTGATTCTCTTGTCCAGAGGTGACACTGTAAGACCCTTAAATGCTTCTTGCTTTAGAGTTTTATGAAATTTTTGTTCATTTTGTTGTTATTACATATTTATAGATATAGCATATATCATGTAATTTGCAATTTGGTGATCAGAAATAGGTCCTGGAGAAACCTCACTTTTACATGTAGCACAATATATTTACTACTGGTGCTCTCAGGTTCATACAATTCCTTACCTTGATCTTATGCTGTTGTTAGCAAAGTCACTGCATCATGCTCTTGTAAGGCAAGATGCCTGCTTTGTAAAGACACTTGATATCTCTGGGAGAGGATGAGATTACCTTAGAGATATATGTCCAGGATTTTGTGTGTGCACAAAGATAACCCCAAATCAAAATGAAGTAGAGGATTGCAGCAAATTTGCACCACTTAGCTATGGTTATTAACACACAGCCAAACTCTCTTAGCACGGAAAACTTGAGCCCACAAAGTGTTTCCTGTGCTAGCTTGCATCCCTTTCCTAGATCCCCGAAATACATGCTGTATATATCATACCAGACCTACAGCTGATTTTGTGGTTGCTAATACAAACAATTTAGTATCAGTACATCATAAACTCAATACTGATAGCATAGAAAAAAAAAAACCCACTTTGCACCTTTAATTTATAAGAATGCACAGAAATTTTTCTTGGGAACCACTCATTGTGCACAACTTTTTGGTACTGCAGTGCTCCCCTGTCCCATTTTCACCAGCATGCCTGGCTGCAGACTGTATGTGCTTGTTCTCTCCGAGCACTGGCAGTTTTAGCTCTCTATAGAGTGCTTGTAAGCTCACTGATCCCTTCCCAGTCACTCATAGCTTGTGTGTCTGGATTTTTGGTCTGCATGTGGGGTTTGTGATACGATAGAGAAGGAGGATGCTCAATATGAAAAAACATTCATCTTCTTGCCTTTAGTTTTTTAGACCAACACAAGAAATAGGGGATTACTTCAGTCATGCAATACACCATGTCCTCCTAACTCACCTTTCCAGTATCATTGAGAAAGTTGCACTGGTGTTTTTTAAAAACAAAGGTGAAGAGCAAACACTGCTTTAACTGCTAATATTTTACAAATCAATGTGGCACTTTCTCTCCTGGATTCTCCATGCCGTTTCTCCTGCTATCCTGAAATCCTTTTATTATTAACACAGTAAGAGGCCATGAACACCATAATACTCAACATTTCAATGAGGAAAAACCCACAAAACTTATTTTTTGTCCCCGTGGAGCTTATAAAATAAATTAAATCAACATCCATTAGACAGTTTTCTGATATTGTCCCAAGGGTTAAATTTTACTATCACATGCTTTTGACTCATTCTCAGCTGTGGAGCACAGAGATTCTCCAAGTAATTTCTACCAAAGTCCCTCAGACTGCTTTTTAGTGTGGTCAGAGAAATCAATTAATTAGACAAGAACTAGTCTAATTACAAGACAGATAAGGAAACTTGAAACATAAAGAAATGAATGGCCTATTACAGACAGAGTGCAAGGCAGAAACACAAGGCAGAGAACAGAGGGGAAAAAGCCATAGGGAAGAAGCCCCCTGAAAACCTCAATGCATGGAAGGCATGCTATGGAGACTATGAGTGAACATGAAAAGGTCTTGGTTACATGGACAGATTTTTAGCCCAAGCTAAGCCTGCCTGGCTGTTACACAGCTCATAAAGCAATTCCATTTGGCTGAAGCTGAATCTAAACATCTATTCCATTGCATCAGCAAGAAACCCATTTTGTGAGTTGTTTCTCATGCTTCATTTCTTTCTGAGCAACTTTTCTTTTACACATGGGACCATGGAAATGCACCATGGGCATCACATCTTCCCACACAGAGCTGATTTCTGAAAAGCTTGAATTTTGGTAATAACTTCCTTAACTACAGAGGAGGTGAAATACCCAGCTCCTTGAGAGTGAAGTTAATGAAGACTGAGAAGATATGCTGCAGATAATAGTGTTAGACCAAAATGCCAGCACATGGGACATGAAGACACGTAATTTACCACCAAAAAAAAAGAGGTGTTTTTTTTTTTAACATATTGGAAAAAATAAATCAGGATAATGTCTTTTGGCCTTCTGTGATGCTGTGGTGTCACATTGTATGAATATTCTGTGCTGAGCCTGGCCTCAGTCAGCCACTATTATCCCCATAAACAGACAGGAAATCAGGAGAGACAAAGCACAAGAGGGTTGGCCATTGGGCACAAAGGAAGTCTGTAAAAGAATTAGGACTATGGCCCAGATTTCTCAGCTTTTATCACCCTGTTTTAAGGAATTGGAGCAATGACTTGATTTGTCTCCTTTTATAAAATACATACCGAGAATTTAGGGTTTTGGAAATGTATTCCCTGCATGTAGTAATGTCACTGGGTGTTCTGTGTAGCTGAAGTGAGGACATTCCTTCTTCTCAGCCTCATTAAATGCTAAGCACGTGGTAATTAATATAGCCTCCACATTAAGTGTGAGTCATGCACCCGGGAAGTTGTACAAACCTCGTCTCATGTTTTGTCTGCTTAAGTCAAAAGCTTAACAAAGATGTGAGGCAAAGGAGGTATCGGAGAGTGGGCTTAAATCAGAAGATGTGGGCAGCAGTTCTACAGAAGGAGCAAGTAGCCTCTGGCTAGGCTTGAGGATCTCCATACAGCAGAGGTAAAATGCTGTGATGCTTCATCACCAAAAACACACTAAAAACATAGCAAATGTTCTGCTGGGAAGCGTTTAGTAGGACAGTGCTAAACCGCATTGTATTTTCTGCCACCAAAAGAGAGGGATGTGAGGTGACTCACTTGGGTCAATGAGTTGTAAGAACTAAGTACAAATGGTGAGAGTTAGAAGAGAAGCAAAAAAAGAAGGATTAAAGGCTTTCTGAGAAGTTAGAAAGGCAATTTATCTGCTTCTGTCTCTCCCTTTGTACTCAGTTTGGGTACCAGTCAGAATATTTTGACGCTTGCCCATCTTTAGTTGCAAGCCACATGAGCTGAATTCAGATTAAACAGTAAAGAAAAAAAAAAAAACAAACCCACAACTTCCCAGAATATATATTGTGTTTATTTAGGCCAGGCCAGTTTGGATGAAAGTGTAAAATCAATCAAAGCCTCAAAGGAAGCTGGCAAACTGTAAGTGGCTCAGGACATCCTAGCTGCGCTTCCTCCGTGGGAAAGACAATGGCGAGGGGTTGAGGAATTCTTAAGAGTTTATAACATAACATTGGTTTATATAATAACAAGATGAGATAAGGTGATATGCAGACCTTAATTAATGACTACACACCAAAGTTGTCATTTCGATGACTTGTTTAGGCAGGAGCAGTAGTGTCCGAGTGATAGATTATTCTCCCTTTATCCTGACACAATGACATCTGCTTTATTCACAGATCAGCCACCAGTTGCTACAACAACGCCAGTGTGCTTTAGAAAATGTTGTTGAGCTGCTGAGAGAATCTTGGCTACCCATTAGCAAAATGTTAACTATGCAAAACCAAATAGCGTTTGGTTTTGTTGTAGGAAAGAAGTCAGTGCTCTGCAATAAGTAAGAATGTCAGAAAGAATTTACATTCAAAAAGTAGAGAAGGGGTTTAACCCATGATATCACCGTGATTCAAAAATTGCCCTGGAATTCATTAGCGAGACATTAGGCCTGAAGAATAGAGAAAATAAATAATGAGTTTAAAAAAGAAAGAACAAATACACTTTCCTCTGAGCAGCTTGTTGTCTGCAGCATTTTAACATATCCATTGCCCCTTCGCTTTTCCTGCTCCTTGTCTTAGGTTTTTACACAGTAATCCTTTGCTAATAGGGTTTTATTTATTTTTATTTATTTCTTTTCTTCCCACTTAGCACTTTCAGGACACACTAGGTGCTGTTCAACCATGCTAGGAAACTGATTTGGCTGCCAGTAAAGTCCCTTGCTCCCACTTCAGTAGAAGGTGAGAGAACCTCACGCTCCAACCCAGTCCTTAGAAAGCCAATTACAGGAAAGAATTTGTAAGCATTTGTAGTAGGAATGGCTTTGTCCTCCAGCCAAAGAACATAGCATGGCATCTGAGAGCCAAAGAGGGCATGCCATGCCTGAGGGAACAGGAGCAGCACTGGGAGCAGGTGAACGTCTTCCCGATACATTAACTATAGTAAAGACGTGATGGCATAGAGAAGACATATGATCAAAACCACTGAAATCTCCAACTGTTGAGGTAGCTGCTTTGTGGAAGAGGCACCAAGGCTGTGATGTTTAGAGTGAAATCCCTCAATTTCTTAGCAGGGGCTGCTTGTCACCTCCCTGGTGATTCATGTCGGGGCTGACAGTGGCGTTAATGTATGTCGGACAGAATCAAACATAGAAAGAGGCTTCCCCTCCTCCCAGCCCTTGCTTTCCTTCGAAACAGAATGAGTCTATCTGTCTTGGTCATAATTGTTCATCCACCTGAAACTTAAGTGAATATAGTTCTTAATTTGTTTTCCAAATGACTCAAACAATTTTCTTCTTTTTGTCTCCCCAGCAAGATCAGATCGATTTTGCAATGTGTGGTACTTCAAATTTAACTTCATTAAATGTTTATAACATTAAAAGACTAATGACATAAGCCCTGTCTGTGGTATTTATAGGCTTTGTAAAGAGACTGAAGACAACCTGAAAGGGCTGAAGTTCAAGTTAATTCTTTGAGAACTAATTTCAACACCTATTCTCATCTGTAAAACTCCAAATACTATTTAAGGGCTCTCGTGTTAATTTAACTGCAAGTTTATCAACCACTTTTAGCAGTGGAGTTTGAAATCTAAAACCAGCCCATAATAGATCACAGGTGCATTGTTTTCCTGTCCCAGTAAATAAGTCACATGTTAATATAATGATCTAGTTATATAACCAAGCTCAAGACATTTTAAGCTACTGATTACTGGAAGAACAAACCTATGAAATCATCACTAGACATTTTTGCTAGGTTTTAAGTACTTGTTACACTCCACTCCCCAAGCTGGTTTACTAGGTTGTATGTGCCCCCAGTTGGACTATTCTTCATAGGCATTTTCATATTATGATACAAAGCTACGTTTTTAAATGAAGATCGCACCTGTATCTTGCTGCTCACCACCATCCAACTACCACGTGGCTGGTTCCCTCCTTAGCCCTGAGCTTTCTGCTTCTTCCAGAGATTCTAGAGCTGCTGATCTTCAGCCTCTCAGAATTAAAGGGACATCAAGTGAGTACAACTGGGAATGGTTTTATGGGTTGGGGTTTTTTTTGGTTGGTTTGTTGGGGCATTTTTGCTTTGTTTTGGTTTAATTCACAGTATAAACAGAGCTTCAGAAATACCAGTGGCATACTGTGTTTGGAAAAGGATGTCCACAGGAAGCCATACCTGGCGTGCACATCTGAGCTTGCTTCTCTCAACACTGCCTGTCCTGATTGCCCAGGGAAAGCACTTCTGAAGCATCAGAGGAGACAAACCTCTAGCACTGCTGCTATAGGCACTTAAGACAATATAAAACAGGGAAACAAGGGTGTAACAGGTGACTAATGGGTTGCTTGAAGCTTTTCTAAGCTGAAGCTTTACTATCTTTACCCAGGAATACCAGCAGACATTCTGGTGTAACTGAACAGCAGATTAGATTGAGGTTTCAGCCTGTCTCACACATATCTGGAATGACCTTATGGGACTTGATGCTCTTCTTTTAGACTTAATGCTGTTCAAGACTGAGTTCAGCAGCTCATCAACCTGCCCAGTGCACTGGCAATTCACATCTTTTCAGAGGCTAAAGTTCACTCTTAACTTTAAAAAAGGAGCCCAGCACAAAAGGTAATTTTTAAAAGGACTCTGTGTCTCACAGGTACAGCAGGCAAAGAGAAGAGCAGTACTCGCCAGCATCGTTGTCATGACTACAAATTGAAATCTCTATCTTCCACATGTACTCTGGTATGTAATCTGGGAAAAGTCCAAAGAGCATCCTTAAAAAGCCACTAACATCTGATTGCAGCTCAGAGCCCAGAGCAAGGAGGAGTGGTGGCCTCGGTTCAGACCTGGAGGCAAGCGGCGCAGTGAGGAGGTGCTGGTGGGTGCCTTGCTCTCTGAGGCCCACATCAACAGCCTTTCTTTCAGATATCCCCCATGTGTGCACTGGCAAAAAGGGCAATTTCTTTCACAGCTATCCAGTTAAAAGCAGCACATGTCCCTGCTGCCCTATGGACTGCCAATTTAAGCTAATTATATACTAGAAACTTTATTTCCTGAGGATCGATATTGCCTTGCCAAGAGGTATGGATAACATCTTCATCTGCCAGAAACAGGATTAGTTTTGACAGAGTTATGTTTACAAACATAAAATTTATCACTTTTTCGTTTTTTAAATAGCACCTGTGTACACCTGGAACAAGACAGTAGCTAATGATTTATGTCGGACTGTAACAACGGCTGTTTTTGCTGGATCTGTGCCATAACTTAGTGTCTTTTGCTCTGCCCTATTGGGTCAAGACAACACATCAGTCAAGTAAATCACTTAAGTAAATTATTGAGAACTTAAATTGACTTTTTCTACATAATATGTAATTACTTCCTTGAACCAACATTCCCTTACATCACCAATTTAAAAAGCTTTCTATTTATTTTTTAACTGAATATTGATTGAATTTAAATTACAGCCAGCATGTACTATTTATCCAACAAAAGTTCAGATTCTAGGGAACAAACTTTCCAACATTATCAGGCTTTGCCTGCAGTTCCTTGCCACCCACATGCCCACATCACTCTGTGCAGAGACCCTCCAAGCTGCAGATTTGCCCATCACATTCGCAATGTGAAAAGGAGCCTCAAGTATCTGCTGAAACCTACAGTACCAAGACATTTGAAATGAAATTGCTGGTAGTCCTGGAGATGCTTAAAGTAGTGCAGTAGTACAAGGAAAGGTGAAAGACAAGTTTGCAACATCAACTTCTCACCAAGTCTTTGTGAAGCAATGAGGATTCTTGCTGTAGCCAGTGAGGCAGTTAAAGCCCAGAGCTGTATGGGGACTGCAGAGATGGAGAGCCCCATGAGGCTGTATCTGCTCCTGACTATGCCTATACTATCATAGGTCTAGAAAAAAAAAAAAAGACAGCAAGAGAGAATTGGTCAGATTACATTCCTCTTGTGAGCTCTTACCCTTACTTCGACCACAGGGTACACACGTGACATTGCAATCGTGTCAGCAGAGCTCAGCAGCCCTGAGTCAGAGAAATCTGGCCAGGACAGAAGCCCTGCACAAATTTTTTGACCCATGATCTTTGGTGTGAAGAAAATGCAGTTAATAAGATGTGGGTCTGCATCCCAGGTGTTAGGAAAAAAAACTCCAGCCCTTCCGAGTGCAAATATCCTTCCTGTCAGATCCCTGTTGTGTCCTGTCCTCAGTCATCCTCCCCAAAACAAACCTCCAACAACCTATTTAATAAATGATAACTCAAAAATTATTCTATAACTTATTTTTCCTGCTTTAGGAGATGACCAAGTGGAAACAAATGTCAATAGTTTTCAAAAGTGTCTGCATGCAAGTTTGCTGGAGGAGAAGAGACGCAGGAAGGAGACTCTGGACTTGAAGAAGGAAGGTGGAGGAGTCTCAGAGTAAAACCTCTCACACAGAAAGAGATCATGTACCCTGTGCTGCTTTGGGTGTAAAAAAAAAGCCTCTGAAATTTAAGTTTGATACTGTGGTCAAGTGGCCCTGGGCTGCAAAGCAAGCCTGGCTTTAAGACAAGGCCAAGGAGGTGGCTGCTGATCCTAGGAAGAGCTAAGCAGGAGAGCAAAGCTGTGACCACATGCAGCATTTCATATTCCTCCGGCGGGATTGTTTCCGGTTAAAATTGGCAGAAGTGGTGAATATAATTCTCTTAGTATTTTATCAGTGAGATGGGAAGTTAATGGGAAAGGGCAGCTAAAAGTACTTCTGCTAAGGCTAGAAAATACATTAAAGTCAGCTCTGTCGTGGATTACACCCAAGGTCACAGGATCCAGTCACAAGAATTGATTGGTGATATTTACAACTCAACAAATTGCTTTAAGCAAGTGTGACATCATGCTCCACGCTATTTACCAGAGGAACCACACACAGTGAGGCTATAAACCACTTCAGCAGTCCGTGGGTGGGTTAACGTAGTTGGTGTAATCTTCAGCTAGAAGGACAATTCTAATCTCCCAATTTAATATTCTGTCCGAAGCTGCAGCTGTGTGAACCCAGGGAAGCAAGAAGGATGATGTTAGTTGAGCTTACGCATTCCTGAGTGCTCTGTTGACTAACACTTGGAGCAATCTCTGTTATTCAAATGTGAGAAAGTCACTGTCTATTTAATGTATTTAATTGTATTTTAATTAAGAATGATTTCCAAAAGCAAAGTCTTACTTGTACCTGTTGCAACAGCATTAAGTGAACCCTCTCAGCACATCAGTTGGCCAAATAACATGCTGTGGCCGAGTCAGCTCATGCCTATGTCCTGACAAGTTCTTGTTAGTGGACAGTTATGGACACTTGGGCTGACTCTTTGTTTCTTGGTCTTATGCTGGGTTAGTTGATGCACACAGACATGAAGAATCCTGAACCAAGAATCGTTTCTTAGGCTGCCCAAGGTCTGTGAAGACAAACACCTAGAGGAGAAAACTCCCACCCTGCCCTGGCTGAGGTATGTAACAGCAGAGTTCCTCCACACATGGCCCACAAGAAGTCTGGAGATAGGAGCACTCAGAAACTCTTCAGACCACAGAGAGATGGAGCTGGCTTTGGCTCAGAGCACCAGTCTGGCCTGTGGTTCAGGACACCGTTGCTGTCATGCTAGTGTGTCTCCATCCAACACTCGCTGAGTACCCCAAGAGCTCCTGTGAGCTGCCTGGGGGCTGTGCCTCTTCCAGCCCACACCATCCTGCTCAGTCATGCACTTTTTCACTACAAAGAGGGCTTTTTTTAAAATAAATTGCCAAAGGAGGCAAAGCCACTTTCGTGTAATTGCATGTGCTTGTGGACTTTGACCAACTGGTTTGTACAGTCAGACTTTTTCTCCTCCCTGTTGGAATCTGTCTTTTTTTCTAGTGCATTACATTACATGGTAAAATGAATAGGGGTTTGTTTTGATTTGGGTTTTTTTGGTTTCTTTTTAGCTAACCTTTATGAATCCTCTTGAGTGATCTGTGGATGGGATCAGCAAACAAATTTTGTTCGAGCTCTCCAAATCCTGACACATGAATTGATTTCATCAGGGCACATTAAGTGAATGATGGATCTCTGCCAAAAGGGCATGTAGGATTTTGCAAGGGGGTGGGGAAGAAGAAGGAGACTTTGCTTTCTCCCTTTTTTCTCCTTCTTAGCCAGTCTTGTTAAGAAAGGGCAAAAGCACTTAAATTCATTGCTCTCAAAGTAAATTGGTTTTCTTTTCTACCCTCTCAGAAGTCCTTTTTCTTCTGGGCTTATCCCATTGCTGCCTCCCTCATCCTTAAAGCAAAAAGAGACAAGCTGTCTGCTGAGCCTGTTGAGTGGCCACAGAGCTGCCCCTGAGCTTCACGAGGCTTCAGCTTCCCCCGGCCTATTGGCACTGCCGCCTCTGCCGCTCAGCAGACAGCTTCTCAAGCACATTCAGGCTGGCAACAAGAGTGGGGCTGTTGTAATAGATGACAGTGAAAGCACAAGCTGGAGGGACCTTGCTCCTCTCCGTTCACAGCTCTCTTGAGAAGTTTTCAGAGGCCATGGTTATTGCCTTGTTCTGTATGCTGAACCACAGCTTCTGATGCTAATTTGTTGGCACTACAAACTCCCATTGCCAACGATAGATCCCATGACCTTCTTCAGTTACAGATAACAGAAACTACAGTTATATCTAAGTGGCATATTGGTTAACCTCAGTGGCTTGTAATACTTTCCTTTGACTCAATTTCTGTCATTAATAAAGGGTTACATTACAAAGGCACCTTGGAGTTTCTTGCAGGGAAATTTAGCCAACATGCTCTTTCTTGTGAGCAATTTTCTGCACTGATTTTTTTTATCTGGGCTGTGCATTTGCAAGCTCTGTGAAACACCAGCAACAATGAAGACATTAACACTGCATTAGGACAGGTATTCTGGCAAAATGCTTTCAAATTTAGATGCACTCTCTAGTAACTATTATTGCTGCTACCACTTTCAAATCCTCTGAAAGGCTTTACAGACAGAAAATCTGGTCTGGGCTACCACATCAGGGAGACTATTGGATAAATAAAGACCATTAACAAGAGAATAGGACTGGGGCTATGATTTTTGTCTTCACAAACATGAGACACAGCTACTCAATTAAGAAAATCCGTGACATCCAGCTCCTCTCCTGTTTTGGGGGAGTTTGGTGGTGTTGCATTTTGTACTCAGAATCCAATTTTCTCACTCACATTTCAAAATTCAGAGCCTAACACTGAGAAACCTTTGCCACAACCCTTGAAAGCTTGTTGCTAAGCATGAAGACAGTAGCTGCTCCCAGCTGAACTAGTCGAGTGTGCAGGAGCTCTGTGCCATTAGGAATCGACACACAGAGCAGTAGACAGTGACCATGTATCGGGAGGAGCACTATACACACATTACTTGGGTGCTGATGCAAAGGGAGAATGAATGTGCCTAGTGACAACAAAGTCTCTGTGAGACCTGTGGCGATGTGGGGACAGTCAGCATTTCAGCTCCTGGTAAAAGCTGTAGACCAAAGTGCCCTAGAGTCCAGAAGCAGTGATAGAGCCAATAAGAAGATAATACTCCTAACCCTTCTGGAAAGACCTGGTTCCTTGGTAGCTCTTCCACTGTTAAAGCCAACATAACTCTCTCCATTGAGGAATATATTTTTCTTTCCTATTGAATTAACATCAATTTTTCAATATTAATCTAATCAAATAATAAGAAAGCAATGAGGGTGCAGAGTTTGGGTTGCTAGAAAGAAAACCGTGTCCCATTACTGTATTTTAATAAGCTATGGAACCAAATATACTGTGATTTATTCTGGATATTGGACATATGGATGATCAAACCCAAAATCTGCAATACTTTCTGCTGTAAAAGCCAAGGATACACCACTACTACTCCCCAAAGCTGATTTCCTGTTGTCCCAAACAGATCTACAAGACATTGTTCTCTCAAGAAAAACGAATCATAATTTCTTCATCTCCTCTCCTTCCCAGCAGTAGTGACTTTCTTCCACTAATGGAGCAAGGCAGACTGTGTAAACTACTGTTACTTCATCCATGAAATCCGTGCGAATTCTTGCTGTCATTGACATATCAGTCAACTTTTCCTGTGGGTATTTTCTCCACAATGATACTCTCGAGAGCAAAACTGGCAGAGTCCACAAAGTGTGCCTCTGCTCATAGCTTTATACTTGCACGGGCTTTTAGTTACCTTTGATAAAGGGCTGGTTTCAACCAAAAGCAAAAATTACACAGATTTTTCTGCTTCTCCAAAGGTATTCAATACCAGAAGAAAAATATTCAATAACCATTACATTTTATTTCATATGGCTATATTATACCTACAGCTACTTCTAACTGTAACTATTAAAATATCTACATGAGATTTCAGTGGACAAAGAAATTAGTGTGCTACTACTAAGTGGTGGTGTGCAGCCATAGTAAATTTGGTCCTGTACATTGCACACACCCTTTCACTTGTCTGTTAGAAATAATATCATCTTCACCACAGAAACCCTGTTCCACATCGGAGTTGAATCCATGACTCCAGAGCTAAGGATGTTACTGTTCCTCTGAGCTATAGCCCAGCAGGACCTGCAATGTGTAGTGATAAAGTTCACATCAAATGCATAACACAGCTGGTGGGTTACAAGAGTGTTTTGGGATATCATCAATCTATGTAAGTACATAATGCACAGGCAATGCCACAAGTCCAAAAATGGAAAAATATGGGAAAAATAGAGGCTTTCAAAATTTAACTTTCTTTTACAGTTGTTTTTTTACAGTTCAGTCAATGTGGCACGTTATTTAGGTCTGCCCTTCACTCTGATGTGCTGCTACTGAAGGGCAAGAAGGTGCAGACAGCTTCTCACTTCTCTAGATAAACAAACTCTAGGTAGTTTACCTTGTTTAAAGACACACAGAAGCACTTAACAAGCAAAAAAAGCTACTGAAAGGAAGCTTCTCCCTCTGAAAAACAGAGAACAAAATGAATGGGTAACCAATCCATGCAGTTAGACTTCATCTACACCTGTGTTTCATCTCCATTCCTTTCTACTCTCTGCCCCAATACTCTGATCTTCCCTGCACCAGTTCCTCTCTCCTCACTCTCATTTCTTTACTTTCACTAGTACTATCTCCCCATTCACTGGTTGATTATATAGAACCAGGAAGATTCAATCCAGTAAGGCTAATCTACTATTTGTTTCCAATATATCACGTCTGAGCCAATTAAGTGTCTTAGACCTTCAAAAAACTGATGTAGTTACATAAACAAAAAGTCATTACTGAATTGGCTACAGATGTGCTTATTCATCTAATTCCTCAATAGTTTGTTCAAGAATGTTAATTGCTAGAAGCTTATCATTAACCAGCTTGCTTTTGTTACCAAGATTTGTCTTTAGTTTGCCAGGAACAAGACTGTTGAAATTCTGTTCTGTCTGTTGTCTGACTTGGATCTTGTTGAAGGTTAGGAACTGGATTTATACAGTATGAAATGATGAATGGGGATCAGGACATTTCTTACATCAGCATGTCATACTTGCTTAAATGAGACAACTTATTAATTTCTACATGTTTAATTGTTTCTATACATCCCAAGTAAAGAAGTACTACAACTTCACTATGCTGTAGTAAGTTTGAGCATCCAAATACCTTTTAATCCTTTCAGTAAGATTTATGATCATGCAAATGATACCTGTTCTGCTTGTGTGTTGGGTTTGTGTGGAGCTGTTTCTGTAACAGGGAAGGGCTCCAGTGTTGGCCCCTGTTAGAAGTTGCTTGAAACTTTCCCTGGCTCTAAGTCAGACCCACCTTTGGGGCTGAACCAGTTGGGCATCTCTGTGGTCACTTTTTAACAAGGAGAAACTGGAAGAGAAGGGTTGTTCTTTCGGGGAGGAGGTGGAAGGAGTGAGACAAGAGAGAAGTGACCATGCAGACTCCAAGGTCAGCGAGGGAAGAGAGCAGGAGTTGTGCTGGAGCACAGGCCTCTCTTGCATCTCTTGGTAAGATAGGGGCTGTCACTCTGCCACCCACAGAGAGTAATGGTGAGGAGTAAGGGGAGGAGAAGGTTGAGGTATCAGGAGCAGGGAGTTGAGCCTGGGAAGAGGATGGGGTGGGGGAAAGAGATCTTAAAGTGCTGGTTGTATTTTTCTTGTCATCCTGCTCTGTTTTGGCTTTGTGTCTGTTCTGTTTCTAGTTTGTAGGAAACTGTTCTTGTTTTCTTCCCTAAGTCGAGTAGTTGAGCCTGTTTTGCCTGGAATTGTAGATGGTGAATGAGCCCTCTTTGTCCTTGTCTCCATTCACATGGCTCTAGATTATCTTTTGCGTTCCCACCTTGCTGTGGCTTCCACTTTCCACAGAGGGATGAGGGGTGCATATGGTGCTTCACTGTCAGCTGGGCTTAAACCACGACATCTTGTTGCTAAAATAAGGCACTAGTGTTTGACAGAGATGCCAACATCTGACATATCTAGAGCAACATTTAAACCCACACAGTAATGCACCTATACTGCAGCACGTACACTCAAACAAGTGATTCTCCTGGAAAAGATTTTTCTTCTTTTGGTAGTTCCTGGAAACATTTATCATCAACCCAGTGTAGTTAAGGAAAGCATTTTGCTTTTAAACATGTTAGGACAGATTGTGCTGCCAGTAAATAAGGTACTTAGGTGCTGTAGGACCCAGAAGAGATAAAGTCTCTCTTCAGTCCTCTGCTACAGGACAGGGAAAGTGCAGAACTGTGGCAGTTTATGAAGGTAGGAACCAGCCACTGGAGATGGACACGCATTCCCTTTTCTCCCAGTTACTAAAGGTGATGAGCAGGACATAGCAACCAGTAAGATAGAAAAGTCTTAAAAACTGACAATAGAAGATCAGAGGATCCTCCCAAATACTCAGTGCCAAGTGTCACTACGTTTCTGGACCACAGCAATGAGAGGAAAAGCGAAAGAGAGAGACCTGCTGGCTTCCATGAACTGCATATAGTGCAAGACCTATTCAGTGGCATCCTACTCAGTTAAGCGGTGCAGGTAATGTCACTAACCCTTGTATTTTATGCAGCTGCAAGCAATGTTGCAGCTCTATACTGTTCTGAAGCAATGCCTCAGCTACAGACACCTTGCCTTGGCATTCATAATTCCTGGCAGACCCCAACAGCTCCTCCTCTCACGTGCATTGCTTCCTTTCACCTTCTTGAATGTTGAAGCACCTTGAACTCTTTCTATACCACCTCCGTTTCCTCTCCATAGCAGCCTTAATATGAAAGGCACCTTCTTGGATTGGTATCAGTAGTATAGTATTTTGAGGTAATTACATTAGATTGATGCCCTCCTCCTTCAGTTATTGCTTTGACAATTAAAAAGCATTAACTAACAAAGTCAGAGATTGGTAAGTTTACTGAATGACTGAATATTTACAAGTATATTGTTATTTAAATTATTCCTCAGCTTTCAAGAGTAACTATTAAAATGTACATTAATGTATTACACTGAGCACTTCTTCCTATTAGATGCTAATGTAGTGAGATCATTTTCTTCCTTCAAGAGTAGTATTCCTATCAGCATAGGAGAGAAAACACATTTATTGCTTTCTTTTGTGAGTTATTTGGAATAACTCTGTAGTCCATCCTTACAGCTGGGTACTAAAACACAGTTCGACTCAGCTAAGTGGGCTGAAATCACAGCCAAGTTTGAATGGCTAAGGAAGGCAATCGAGTGACACTTTGCGGCATTTGGTGATGCAACAATGGAAAAACAAATCCCAAACCCTCAGAAGCAAACACATGGCATTAGAAACCATATTACAATGCGAGACTGCAAGACATGTATTGTTCAGAACAGCTGAATTCACGTAGTAAAATGTCATTAAATGACAATTACACTGTTTAGGTTTGCTTTTATGGGGAGGAGTATTATTTCATGAGTTAGAGTACATTGTCTCATTCTTTAAGCTCTAAAGCATTGCAAATAGGATTCTCAGGGTGTTTCGGTCTTTAAATGAGAAGTTTGCTACAGAGCAAGTAAAATGAAGATCTTTACATCTATGCAGGAAGAGAGGAGGCATGTACAGCACAATCACGATCAGTTGACTCCTATTAGACTACTTCTTTGGGTCACGGTAGTCTTTAGGAGAAAGATACTCCCTGAAAATAAACAAACAAACCTCTCCTCAGGGAGATGCATCTCTAGTGTAAGACTGCATGGGAAAATTATCAGCATTCCCTCCAATGGCTGAGGTCATGCCTGATGAGCACTACAGGACCATAATCACACCAAGACTGAGTGCAGCGCATTCATTCTGTAAGACCCTTATGTTCACTTAAATGTGGTTTAGTAATTGCTGGCAAGACACTCATACTAGATAGCTTAATTCTGGCATGTCTTGTCATACAGATGTGCCATTGTCTCACTTTCTAATTAAGGAACAGTGATCTGGAATATGAATGGGGATGATGTAGACTCATGTATTGGATTTAGTCTCATTTTGAAGCCTAAAAAACTTTCACTCAACTCTGCTTCTGCATTTGTGAGTGTGAGTATAGTGGCCAAAATATTCAAACAACAAAAGAAGCTCTTTGCATTTTCCAGTCCAATTTTTTTTGCAGATCAAATTGACAGAGATAGCCTTGTCACAGTTATGACCTGTCCTGAAAAGGAACTTTCTGAGGTATTTCAACACAAATTCTGGGGCTGTCCTTTGAAACACAAACTCTTTGACTAATGCTGCTGTGAACTAAAGTAAATTCAGATTCTGTCAGGGTGTTTTGAAATGCAAGATTTGTCTCAGAACAGATTATCTTCCAACATTAAAACATTTCAGTCTTTTCTTGGATTACGTTGTCTTTCATTTGCTGTGATTTAATCCAGGAACAGGGAATGACTGTGTCCTTTCGATCCGCCCCTTCCGATGGCTTCTTTGCCACATCACTCCCCTATTCACTGTGTAACTTGTGAAGCCACTGAAAATCTCTTTTGATCTCTCTGGCCACATGCATTTCAATACCAGGGACCTCATTCTGTTCTTCCTCATACTGCATCTTACAGACGTACTTAAGCTGGTCTGCAGCTCTGAAGATTCTCAGAGAAAGGAGGGATGGATACATTCCAACTCCAAAGATAACACTGCCAATTTTGCTTTCCATCAGAGAGAAAAAAAAAACACCACTTAGTGACAAACAGAGTAGTCTTTCTTGAATTTCATGGGTCGTATGGGTTGTGACTCTCTTTTTCAAATTCCTTAAATTCCTTCAGATTCTCCCTACAGCACAGCCTTACTGGTTTTGCTGGAGTCTTTAACCAGTAATCAGCAACTCAGTCAAGCCACAATAGTATCTGAGATATGTCCACGGTGTTTCTTACAGTCTCCATAGAATTACTCTGTTGGTTTGTCACTCTAAGACCAAATGGGTTTGGTTACCAAAACAATCTAATCACAAATCCATACAATTTTATGAATTACACTACTTTTCTTTCCCATGAGGGAGGTAATGCGGTTCAAGAAGAATCTGACAGGTCAGTGTAGTGGTACCAGCAACCCTGTCACAGAGCTGTGGGTTACCTCAAGTTCTTCCTGTTCTCTGTGCTGAAAAGATCACCTCAAATTGTGATGCAAGATGTTGGGGTTCTTTCAGAATATCTCAGTTTCTCCTTTCTTTCTGGCTTCCCTTTTAAACTTTCTCTCCTGGTATCTCTGCCACCACAACAATTCTGTAGTTTTCCTACTTAGAGGATTAGGCAAAAACTCCTCTTCGGTGACTGACCTGTTCAAATCATGCTGCTCTATACTAACTTGCTGTTGTTGTCGATGTTCACAGTTTACTTGATCAGAACACTTGTATACAGGCTGACACTTCTTCACAATGAACAGGTTGTTTGGATAGTTTGGCTATTTATTTCCTCAGGCATACAAAGGCAAATCAAGGTTCATTCTGTTTGGGACAAGGGGTCACAGAATCACAGACTCTTA
>WBNH01006115.1:22354-35535 GCA_013401255.1 Urocolius indicus | reverse complement strand
CCCTCCAGGGCTGGGCACTCCATTCCAGTGCTTAATGACCTTCTTGATAAAAAAAGTTCTTCTCAGAGGCAACACATCAATAGCTGCTCAATGTGTCTGTGCTGAGAGAAAGCCAGCTAAAGGAAAGGGGAGAGTGAGCTCTGCTTTTCCCTGGTTTTCAAAAGGATCACTCCATGGGCTTGGAAAATGTTCATTGGCAGAGCAGCTCCTAGCACAGTGCACAAGAGACCTGAGGCTGTCCTTGGGAAGGGAGGTGCATTATGCAGCCAGCCGTTCATTCACACACATTTTTTAGCCATAAGCAAAGTGTTTCACTCTTTACCTCTCAGAAAATTCTATGGGAGACATGTAAAAGTCCATCCCACACTCAGCCTCCAAAGCAGCCTGAGCACTGCCCATGAGGATGGTGCTTTCACCAGCCTGGCTGCTGCTTCCACACAGCCAGCTTCACTGCTTTGTGAAATGCTTTTCAACTACCCAACTGGGAAAGAGAGTTTACCAAACCATTATACAAAGTCATTCTAGCAAATGACTGCATTGGTAGTGGATCCCTTTATGCTGTGTGAGGCTCAGGGAATGTCTGCATGTAAACAAGATCCTGAGTGAGCCAAAGGGACAGAAAAAGCAGGATGTGAGAAAAAAGTGAGTGGGAAAAGGGGGGGAAAGAAGAACACAACACCCCCAGAGCTGGTTATATCCCTGCAGATCTCTGAACTGCTGCAGTCAAGTGCAGGAACAAGTCAGAATGTGAACACAGAGCAGTGTGCAGAAGGTGCCAGAGTCAGACAGTCCCACCTCAGTGCAAAAGGACCATCTGGGGTTTGTTTTCCTCTTTGCTGCCACTCAAATTCCAGTAGTTAAGGCAATCTAGTTATTCAATTTGGATAAGCTTCAGTAGCTCACAGCAATTATTAGCAGCTGCCTGTGCCTCTCCATTCTGTTATTACCTTCTTCTTTCCAAGTGCTAATGTCATTAGCAAATTGACTTCCTCCCTCACACAATCTGTCTGGCTTCAGTATGTACCATACTAATTGCTTCCTAATCCTTAGGACCATCAACAGGCAGCAGAAGTTTGTACCACAAAAAGCCCCTTTGGCTGGGAAGGTTGGAGCACACAGACTCTGCAAGCAGTCCCTGCCATCCTCTTCTCCAGGTGAGGCAAAGCACACGAGCCAAGTGTAGGGAAAAGAAGTTTGAGCTCCCTGTGATCAGTTCAGAGTAGAATGAGATTATGTTTTCCTCTGCAATTCAGCCAGTGACATTGGGAAGAGCTGGAACTGTGCCTAAGCAAATGTATTACAGGAAGAGACAGAAAGATCTGGAGGGAGGTGGGGAGAACACTGTTTGGGAGAGTCCTTGCTTCAGCTGCTTTCACTGACCTCCCTGTACCTTCGACCTCCTCCATTCCCTTTCTGTGACCTTTCCTTCCCTCAGCTCAGGCCTCTCTCCCTCCTTTCCCTTCAAGTCCCCCAGCAGACCTGTTAATGGCAGCAAAACTCAAAATGCACACAAGGAAAGTGCCAATTCCAACAGCAACCATGGCAGTAAGAGGCCCAATGCCATCCTTCCTGATAGCTGGAGCTGCACTGTCCATCACAGCTCTTCACCTTAAAACAAGCATTTCAAATACAGATACATTAATCTTTCCTGCTCCAGGCATCTGTCTCCCTTCAGAAAAGGAACAGAGGAGGACACAAAAAGATGAAAGACCCTTTTGGCTCTGACCTCCTTAGCTAAGCAGGAAGAAAATAGATTGTCCTGGACCTTTCATGTCATCTTTCTGCATTTCTAAGCCACAGCTGCCCAGGGGATGCTGGCCCCTGCATTTACATGACAAAGAGCAGAGAGGCTTTTCCAGATGGGACAGCTTCTGTTTGTTGATTTTAAGCATTAGCTCCCAAACCAAGGCTCTTGTCTGTTCCTGCTATTCAGAGTTCTTCAGCACAGAGGGGATCCCAACCTCCAGCTGAGGAGGTCTCAGTGCCACACAGCTTTCTGCTGAGTCTCTCATTACAAAGTCCAAATGCCCATTTCTTCAAGTTCACTAGGCAAAAAGAGCTCTGTAAATCAGGCACGTGGAAAGTGCCTGTTTCAGCTCTCATCGGCTATTTGGGGGGTTTGTTTCTCTGTATTGAAAAGGGTGGCTGCTCTCTGCCCACGCTGAGATGTAAACCACAGACACCTCCAGAGACAGGCTGGTGAAATTGCACCCCAAAGGACTGCAGCACAGGGGTGAGCTCTGCCTGCAGAGCACAGAGAATGGGGACAGAACTGAAGCCAGTGAGAACAAACCATCAGCACAGACCACAGACACACAGCCAGCACCACACATAGCTGTCAGCTCAAGGCAGCTTAAGGGTTCCTCACCAGGCCTGGCATTCCAGGAGCTGCAGGAGCTTGCTGCAGGAAAAGGTTGCTGCAGAGTGTCTCAGGGACCCAGCTAGTGTGTCAGCAAAAGCAAGGCAATGCAGTGAAAGCCCAGAGGGCAGAGCAGAGGCCAAGGGAAGCAGATGGAGGCTGGCATGTGAAAGGAGCCAGTGGCCCTTGAAGCAAGACAAGAAGTGGCTGCTAAAGGACATGGTGCTGAGAAGTGCAGAACGAAGTGGACTGGCCACAGATGAGGATTCCTCAGTGAGCTAAAGACTGGGAAATCCAGGAGTAAGGCTCAGAAGCAGCAGCACATGCTTCTAGCCATTGAACAGCAGCAGAGACAAACATTGCACAGCCAGAGGGAACAGCTGAGAGAAGATAAAGCCAGCACTGAGCACAGGAGAAACCAGCGTTGTGGAGCTGACTCAGAGGAAACTGTTGGAGGGCAGAAGGAAGAAAATCTGAATCACCACCCAGGAGCTTCTGACCCATGGGACCAGCTTGTTAGACAGCACAAGGCCATTCAGTCCCTTGTGTAGCCACCCTCCTGTTCCCTCCCTGAGGGTCACCCCAGGCATCAGGGAAGGACAGTGCACGTTCCCCAAAGCATCTCCTGTCACTGCACAACACTGGTTACCCCACAACATTTCCAATCTTCTGATGGTTATTGTGCCCATTAAAGTTTCCCCCCAGAAACAGAGAACTCAGCAGAACCCCAAACTGGGAATTCAAGCCTCATGCCAGTCTTGCCTCTCCACTCCCAAGCAGCAAGACAAGCCCAGGTCCCACAGATCATTGTCCTGATACATTTATTACCTGCTTCACTGCCCACAAAAGATTTGGCTCACCACATCTCAGTCTCATTGGTTTTTATATGCTGAGTTCTCTGCAAATAAGGTATTTATTTCTCCATCCTTCTCTTTGTGTGTTAAAAGTTTTTGCTGTTGTTGTTCTGGTAACAAAAATAGGCTTCAATCCTTAATATTACAGTTGTATCATTATTTTCCCTTGAGCTGGGGATGCTGTGCAGCCCTGTACTTCAGTTCACAGAAAGAAAAGTTAATATAGTTGTTTACTGTAAAATAAGGGACAGCAAGTAGAAAGAAAAGGCACTTAATAGGTCCCTCTGTGGCTTCTGCTACCAAGGGGGAAACAATACTCCCTGCTGAGTTGCTGCATGCTTTGCTACCTATTAATCACCAGGAAAAATGAAAGATCCACAAGCCCACTGAGCTCTTCCCTTCCTCCCCTTTTAAAGATTTTAGGGATGAGCTCAGCACTGAGTCATGATTAAAAGCCCCCAGTTATGTTCCTAAGCAGCAGTGCACAAATTGAAGACTTGCCTGTGCTCCTCAGTGCTTCACTGCTCTGCACTACAAAGGCAACAAGGTAAGCTCCAAGCTATTGCTTGGAGGTGCTTTACAGGTTTCCAGGTGATAAATCTCTCCAGAGAAAGCAGGTGATCCACTCCTCATCCTCACACTACCCCACAACTCCTGAGACCAGACCATTTGGATCTGAAGTTTGTAAGCCCAGCTTGGAAGTGTGTCCTTCCTTCTTTTGTGCCTCTTGCTGGAGAAACACCATCTACCAAACAGTGATCTGTGTCAGCTCACATCACCACACGACAGAAAAAGAGGCAGAAGAAATAAGGCAGGAATAAGGATCATTAAGTTATTCCCCAAATAAAACCAACCCCAAACAGCTGGAGTTAAAATAAAAGCCCATTAGAGGAGCAGAGGAAGGCAGGCAGCAGTGAGCAACAGGCAGTCTTCTGTGCTTCAGTGTCCTTTAACTCCTTCCTGCACCATCCCAGACCATCCTTTCACACAATGGGGAGACAAACTGCCTTTCCCCTCTGGAGCTACTGCCTGCACTACTCTCTTAAGACTTCAGGTTGAGGCTGGGTGTAAGGAGGAATTTCTTTGCTGCCAGGGCTGTCAGGCATTGGAAGGGGCTGCCCAGGGAGGGGCTGGAGTCACCGACCCTGGAGGGGTTTCAGAGCTTGGTGGGTGTTGCGCTGAGGGCAATGGGCTGGTGGCTGATAGGCTGGGACAAAGGCTGGGCTCAATCTTAGAGGTCTCTCCCAGCTGAAATGATTCTGTTCTACAAGCTCTGCTTTGACAGCTCTGTACTAACTTACCAGATTCTGAGGCTTAAGCAAAATATTTGGTAATAAACTGTGTACTTTTTATTTTTCCATCTGACAGTCACCATCAGATTCTGCAGCAACTCTCACAAAGAGACACAGATACAAGTCAAATCTCAGTTTGATTTTCCCCAGCTCTCCTTCTCAACTTCTTCTGCACGAAATACACAGCCACACTCACCAAGACACCTGCAATCACCCCACTTCCAACCCCTACCAAGCACTCATACAACAATTCCTGCCAGAACAGCTGCTGCTCTTTCACTTCTTCCCAGGTGCTGCTTTCTGTGTTTCCTTTCTCCTTGTTTGCTGTTAACTTCTGCTCCCAAGTCAAGGATTTGTCAAAGTTCAGATCCACCAAGTCACTTTGGATCACTCTGAGCCCATAGTAGACCCTCTTGATGACTTTGAAGGTCTTTATCATCTGCACGTCGCAGCGGTAGGTCCCTGCATCAGACTCCTTGGCAGGGGACAACCTGATGTCAGGACTGGGGTTCCTGAAAGGTTTGAACAGTACATCATTGGTGGTCACAAGGCCCTGGGCAAGCCTCCATGTGTACTTATAGGCTTGGTTACCTAGGCCCATCACATCTGAGGTCAGGCAGCTGACCTGGAAGGGTTTGCCTGCAGGGATGGTGAAGTGCAGTAAGCCACAGATCCAGTTGGTCAGGCAGCTGGACCTGTGTATGGTGCAGTTCTTCCTCTCTCCAGCGGGTGTGATCTCACACAGCTCCTCCAGCTTGACCCCCAGCCCACAGGTAACGCTGCAGGACGTGCTGTTCACTGCCACTTTAACTACAGCTGACTTCAGCTCTGCTGGGATGGTCACTTTGTCCATAGGAAGCACCAGCGGGAGACAGAAAGGCCACAGGAACATCACAAGCACAAGATTGTTCTTCATCTCAGGGTCATCAATCAGGCAACTACCTAAAGCCATGTAAATCCAGTGGTCAAAAACCCACCAAATCATCCTCTGTAAACCTTTAGACTTCATAGTTCTGAAATCCCACTGTCATCATCTTCAAAGACCTAACCCTTCCATGAGGAAAAGGCCTCTGACAAGACAGGCTTGAAGTACAAACAGTGCTAAAGGAGATGAGACTCATCACTGTTGGTCTGAATGCCAACACTGAATCCCAGGTCCTGTAACAAGGCCACAGAATGTTTCCATCCACTGTATTCCATCCAATGGCACCTGTTTGGCAATTTAAAATATACTAAATCCTCCCTTCTCTGATTTGACAGTACTGGGGCTGTTGAGCCTGGAGAAAAGAAGGCTCAGGGGAGACCTTCTGACTCTCTACAACCACCTGAAAGGCAGCTGCAGCCAGCTGGGGGTGGGTCTGTTCTCCCTGGTGACAAGCAACAGAGCATGAGGAAACAGCCTCAGGTTGCACCAGGGGAGGTTGAGGCTGGGTGTGAGGAGGNAGCATTCTATGATTCTATAATTCTGCTATTTTAGATGAATTTCCACTGTAAAGCAGCACTGTTCCAGATCAATTGTCCCACCAAACCATAAAGCAATGTAAGAAATCATTACTGGAACCCTTCAAACAATGCTGTTGAGCACAAGGAAGTCATCATTCCTTCCACAGCATCTGCACAGCTCTGCCATAAACACACACCCCAAAAGCACCCCGCAAATTACCAAGACTATTAAAACACAGGTTCAGCCTCTAGACAGTCTGATGGCAGAGACATCCAAGGGAAGCTGAGCAGCAAGTTCTCACTGACAGATCCACCTCTGTGTGAGGTCACTCACGTCTCTGGGAGCCCATGTTCTCAGGGCAGTGGTGCTGATGTCACAGTCTCACTGCCCAGCTCAGAATGAGGCCCCAAACCTTCTGAAGGAGAACAAAGAACTCCCCTAAGTCTGAAGCCAAAACAAATCCTCCATCGTGAAGACTCAGCATTGTACTAGGCTCTTGATGGCCACTATCAGACTCAGGAGGGATTCAACAGCACTGGCCTCACAGTACCATGAAGCAGAGCCACAAGCCTGAGCCTTGGGCTCTGTCACATACAGCCCCCAACACCAAACCACATCCAAAGCAAAGCCTCTGCATGCAACTAGGGCAGCTGCAAACCAGAAAACACTCATATGCTGTCACTGCAGCAAACTGCTTGAAGAAGAAACATCCCAGTGCAATGGACTTAAGTGCTCAAGCATCCCAAAAGAACAATGCACTGCTGAAGCTCTTCATGGAAACAAGCCCTGATGGTTATTTTTGATGGTCAAGGCAGTTCAAAACAAAGTCAGTGTCTCTTTAACCAGCAACTGAATTAGGGGCTGCAGAAAGGATTTGGACTACTACTGAATATCTGTATTTCTCTTCCCAGTACTTGTTAATTTATTACAACAAAGATTTTTGAATATCCAGCACATGCATTTTCCACATCCAGTTTCCCTGGAGGTGCACTCCATACCCAGCACACTTTGTCTCCAGCTCCCCTTTCACCTGTCTCAGAGCAGCCAGGCTGCACTCAGCCACATGGGGCTTTTCACTGAATCACAGACTCAGAAGGGCTGGAAGGGACCTCCAAAGCTCATCCAGTGCAACCCCCCTGCCAGAGCAGCAGCACCTAGAGCAGGGCACACAGGGACTCATCCAGCTGGGCTTGGGATGGCTCCAGAGAAGGAGCCTCCACAGCCCCTCTGGGCAGCCCCTGCCAGTGCTCCCTCACCTCAACAGGGAACAAATTCCTCCTGCTGTTTCTCTGGAACCTCTTCTGTTGCAGCTTGTGCCCGTTGCCCCTTGTCCTGTCCTTGGCCATCCCTGAGCACAGCCTGGCTCCAGCCTCCTCACACCCACCCTTGATGGGTTTGTCACATGAATGAGCTCACCCCTCAGGCTCCTCCCAGCTCCAGAGCCCCAGCTCCCTCAGCCTTTCATGACAAGGGAGATGCCCCACTCCCTGAACCATCTTTGTGTCCCTGTGCTGAACTCTCTCCAGCAAGTCTTTTATTAGACCAACACATTTCCTTCTGTGTCTTCAAAAGGGATGAACCACCCAATGCCACCCTTAAAAAACAAACCCCAGCCACCACCACACCAGCTGTGAAGGCAAAATATATTTGTGACCACAGGGGAGCTGCACTGCAGGGTCCCAAAACACCCATCACAATAGAAAGAGCACAGAGGTATGGAAAAACCAAGACTTACCCATTGAGTCTAGGAAACAAACCATCCCTCTTTATTTACAAACACAAAAGCTAACATCACCTTGTACTATCATCAAGCCAGGATCTGACAAATATTGTACAAAACTATAGAGACCAATAAAATAAGGGATGGAAGAAACTCAACCAAGGACATATACACTGTACAGAGAAGTTTTAACAAAAACAAAGGCTGGAGCCTGTGGCAAATCAGATGCTTTAAAAACCAAATCTTAAAGAGAACCATTGCCTGTGCATCTTTGAAAGCTGCTGAGGTCAGCCACATCACATGTAGGTGGATTCAACATAAAAGCCTTCCAGGAAAGATGTGATTCATCCAATAAGCAGAAAGAACAAAGAAATCTAATGCTGGAGCATGGGAATGAGTTTCATTAAATGAAACAGGTCACTGGACTGAAGCCAGGAATGAAAACATCCAGTTGAAAATACACCATCTGATTTTCCAATGTCTCTTCTGATGCTTCTTTCTATGCAACCACTCCATGCAAGTTAATACAATCTATTTGTGACTCCTCAGGTTTTAATGTCTGCAGGATACTCTCAACATTTAAATACATAGGGATGATCTCAGTAATTACATCTGGGGAAGAACTGAAAGCAGTTGCATAGGAACTGTAACAGTCAATAAACCAAAGGGCATTAGGAGTGAAAACTTTCTTCTAACAGATGATTGGGCTCATTCAGAGAAGTGTCAGGTATTGGAGAGAGAAAGTGACTCTTTTCCATTCCCACAAGGAAAGTAATTACAACAATCTTTAAAGGAGGAAAGGTTAAATCATGGCTGGGAGGGAGCTGTTAGCATTCACCTTTCTTCCATTCTTGATCCACAGAAGTGGAGGGGGGGAAAAAAGCCTTGAAAAAAACCCTACTGTTTCAGTTGAGAGCAATAGTGGCTGTTTTTTCTCTAACTGCCAGTTCCTACCAGCTAGGGAGGAAACCAATTATTTCTGGTAGAGCACCTCACAGTAAAGAGGCAGAATAAAAACACTTGCAAGGCCAGAAGGAAACTGCCAACACAGCTTTTCTCATCACAGGCTTAGAAGAAAGCACATAGACTGAATATTTTATCTAGAGCTACTTTCATTTGTTCCTTCTCCCATAAGCAGAATCATCCTTCATGTCTAAAATATTCCCAACATGAAGCTTCATCCTTTGCAGGCTTCAGAGGGTGTCTTGATTCTTCACCTGAGATCTCAATCCACTTGAGATGAAATCAAACCTGGCACGTAATCAGCAGCAGGGTTTCATTAAGCATGTCAGCAGAGGAGACATCTTCACTGAGCTACCAGAAAAGCTGCTAAAGAAATGCAGCTGGCCCAGGATTTACAACTCACTGAAATGAAAATTAACAGCAAAGAAAGGGAAGTTTGGCAGGATACACAGTCACATGGCATCAGGAAGAAAAAAAGACATACTTTGGGTATCCTTCAATCCAGGAATAAATGGAACAAAAAAACCCAACCCCAACCTTTGAAAAGACAATGGCTGATAAAGCTCTGGAGTGGCAGAGTGTTGGGGACCAGCTCACTTCAGGATTAGTTGTGTATGGCAACACAAAGGCAGTCCAATGAGTCTCTTTGCAAATGGCCATGACCTGAGAGTCAGCATCTCACACAGTTCCATGAAGAGGCAGCTAAGGAGGAATGAAGGGCTGTTTCCTCTTCCATATCCAACTTGTTACAAAAGTCACTCCCTGAATCCATGAACAATCAGTCTGCTGTATGAGTCAGTCCACTCTGACTGAGCATTTCATCTATTCTCCACATTAGGGTGCCAACAGAGGAAAGAAAACAGGAAGATAGAGAAGAGTGTCTTCATAACAACTCTGAGATTGCACCACCTGCTAAAGAGATCAAAGACAGGGGTAAAAATGAGTAACCAGACTCAGATGCTACCAGAAACCACCAAACATGGCAGCATTTCCAGAACAATAAATGAAAAAGAACAAGAAAAGTCATTCCTTTGAAAGTGAGTTATCATCAACACAGTACTGCCTGTGACAAATGAAGAGCTTCTGCATTTGTATCTGGGGTGCACAGGCATGGACAAGGTGGCTGAGGAACTCTTTTGAGCTTTTACTCCCCAAAGTTGCAAGCAAACTTACCTGCTGTCAAATGCTTTGATTCATCAATCCCCCCCAAAAATAGCACAACTGCAAACAGCCAGTTCCACCTCAGTTTGGGTTAAACCACACTGCCCTAAGATTTCATTCACAGAGAATTAAAAGACCCTTTAAAAACTGGATCAAGCTGCTCAATTTGTTCATACTGAAAGCTGATTTGGAGGGTAGCACCTTTAAGAAGACCTTTCCTGCCAGACTGCACAGCACAGGATGCAGCCACACTCCCTCCAGGCTTGCAGGAAGATGTGGCATTATCAGCAAACAGAGAAGAAAGGCTTGTCTGCTTTACAGACTGATTAGTAAACTTCAGAAAGCAACAGCACAAGGAACTAGGAGGTTTAACAAGCTTTGTGCACGACAGACAGAAAAGGTAAATCTAGCTCCAGGTATTTGCACAGCAGCAACCTCCAGAGGGCAAAAAAACCCATGGCTGCCTAAGCCAGGAATTTGAAGCACAAGCCACAAGGAGAAGTAAGACAGCCAGGAATGTCAGGGACTGAAGGACTTCTGTGACAAGTGACAGTTTCTATCAGTGAACAATCTGTTCTTATGACTCATATTAAGCCACTTCCAACATGGACCCTCTGAGATCTGCTGAATGGATCTATTAGATCCTCTGATGTCACCAGGAGTGTAGAAGAAAGCCCAATAACAGGTCTTAATGAGAGACAGAAGTCCAGCATAGCAGTGTTATTTGCCTACATCCCATTTAAGCTGAAAGAAGTGCTTACAGGCATGGGGGATGCACAGGACATGCTCAGCAGCAGTAAAATTCCATTGCTGTCTTTGTGAGCAAGTCAGACTAAATCACAACAACTCCATGGGAGCATTACCAGCAATATCACATCAAAATCCTCCCAAATACAGCTCTGCAAGGACACGTGAAAAACAAAACACTCAGGAATCTGCCTGGAATGTTGCTTCATTTGAAATATGTCAGAGGAAACAGGAGTATTATTTTCCCAGCTCTCAGAACAGACTGATGCAACAGTGATCACAAGCTGCCAAGAAGGTACACACAGAGGTTCATCTACAAACATGGATCAAGCAAAGGAGGAAAACAAGTTGATAATGAAATGACATCAGTAGAACTTCCAAAAAGATCAACAAAACTACTTGTTGTTAAATCTACTCAGAAAGCAGGCTGCTTAGTTAGCTGCTTAAAGATGGAAAAGTCAAAATATCCAGCATTGGGGTTATTTTGAGCCTGAAATTCATTTTGGAAGCCACACTAAGCTTCCAGTGCGTGATCCTTTCTCATTTATATCCTTTTGCATGTTCATTATCAAGGTGAGACAAGAAAGCAATCAACAGGCCTGCTGATGACACTAACAGTTATACTCATTTGGTCTTCCATCCAGCATGGTACAGAGGTCAGGATGGGTAACACATACCAATAGCCACCAGATGAGGATCTACACAGTTCAGAGAGTTCCCTACCATCCAACTTTAAAACATACCAGATGCCCCTTAATGACCTGCAAAGTCAAAAGAGCATCACCCTGTCCAGTACATCTGACACTAGAAGTTAATCAATCACCTCCCAGGCTACAAACTAGATCTGAGGATACTCTCAGCTGTTTTATTTCTGGCTGTTGCAAGGTGCAATGTGAAAGGATTAAATGGAAGCTTTTCAGCCATTGCCTTTCTCTGCAAACAGCACTTATCAGTACTAGTGCAAGCAAATGTTAACAGGAGTTGAGCAGGAAGGACAAGGAGCAAGGTGGGTAGCACAGGAGCAGCTGTGAGGGAAGGAAGGGAAAGAAAACTCACATCTGTACAGTCTAAACTTCACAGCAGCTGCTGCCGAGTTCAAGGAAATACAAAATTTGATTCATCAGTTCCTCTGAGCTCTTTGTTGCAATCTCAGAGAAGAGGAATCCACATCACATCAATCCAAACACGTGCCTTTCTCACTCTGCCTGGGTGAACCTTCCTCAAATAAGGAGCTGAAGTAGCACATGAGACACGTGGGAAGACACGTGTCTCTGAGATTAAGGCTGGGCCCCAACAAAGATAACTGCAACAGTCCTGTTTTAGTACCCAACAAAAGAAGATCAGGAACTCCAAAGGGGTGAGGAGGAAAAAAGGCCCAGCAAAACCTCTCCTCATTTACAGCAGCTCTCCTCTCAGGAACTAAGGCTGCTGTAGAGCTAGGAACAGAAAATTCAGCTCCTGAACCTTCTCTCAGGGTTCATTTATCAAACAGACCATTAGCAATGCTCCATTTCTTGGTTCTGCTTACAGAACATTTCCAGTCTCCATCACTCTGCCCAGGATTGATGGCACAAAAATGACAATTCCACCTTCAGAATCCTTCACTGTTTACATTCTTCCCCCTCCTCAGAATCGGCCCAGCTAAGCCAAGCATTACTACTGCTTTTATGTAAGAGTTGATACAAGCACAGAGATTGAAGTTGTCAAAGAAACAGTGCTCAATCCCTCCTGAAATCCTTCCAGGCTCTTTCTATGCCATAACACAGGCAACAGGGATGAGTTTCTATGGCAAACATTGAAAGCATTTCCACTCCCAAACACATCCAATTTTGCCTGTCCTTGACAGCAGCTAAACATTTGGTAAGCAAGTGCCATTTGAGGGAGAGAAAATGCTATGGACTATATGAAAGCCAGGGGCTGTACAAAGCAAGGCCACCAAGCAAGCCAACAACGCTCCCAACTGAGTTCCTTACCTGTCAAAGGCTGTCCCAGCTCCGCCTGCACTTTACCCTTCGCTGCTCCTTCCAGAGGTAAAGCACCTCTGTCCCCTTTGTAGAGTTTCGGTTTAAATGGAGAATCTTTGTCTTTACCTTTTGATCCTTTAGGCCTGCCTGCTTGCTTCTTCTTGGATTTACCATCTCCCTTCACACCCAGCAGCGGATGGACTTCTGTGGAGAGATAATGCAAGGGAATCAGCACAAACAGCCCGTGGTGTTGGGTGTAAACAGCATTAAAAAAACTCAAACCACAGCTGCAGGATGCCTTTGCTCATTCCCAGCTTGCAAAATGTCAGCAAGCTTGCAGAGCTGAGGGGCTACTGGGATTGAGTTGGAGGTCTGTGGCCAGTGGGGTTCCACAGGGATGGGTTCTGGGGCCAGTCATGTTCAACATCTTCATCAACAACCTGGTTGAGGGGACAGAGTGTCCCTCAGCAAGTTCCCTGCTGGCACCAGGCTAGGAGGACTTCCTGGTTAACCAGAGGCTGTGCTGCCAGTCAGTGAGAGCTGGGCGGGCTGTGTTGGGCAGGAGGAACCTGCTGAGGTTCACCAAGGGCAAGGGCAGAGTCCTGCAGCTGGGGAGGAACAACCCCCTGCACCAGCACAGGCTGGGGGTGACCTGCTGGAGAGCAGCTCCAGGAGAG
>WBNH01006115.1:0-14223 GCA_013401255.1 Urocolius indicus | reverse complement strand
CCCACCACCCCCAGCCCGGCGCCGCCGGCCCCAGCCCGGCCCCGGCCCGGCCCCCACCGAGCAGCTCCAGGTTCATCGCGGCCGCCGTCCCGCTCCCTCCGTGCCCGTCGCCGAAGGACCCCGCTGAGGCCCTGCGCCGCGCCCGTCTCTCCCTTCGCCTGACGAATCCCCGCTCTTTTCCTCCTCCGGCTTCGCCACCCGCCGGCTCCTCACAACCCGTTTCGACTTTCCCTTCCCAGCTCGAGGCCGCGGGACCCGGCGCCGTCCCTTCCCTTTCGCGGCGGTGAGGCCGGGCGGCGCGGCTGCGCTCAGGCAGCGCGAGGGGCAGCCCCGGCGCGGGGCCGGTGGCGGCTGCGGCTGAGCCCCCGCGTGACAGCCTGCGGTGCTCTCCTTCGTAACAGCCTGCAAGCCCCGAGGGCGGCTGAGGCACGTTAAAGGAAACGATTCCCCTCTAGAGGAGTCGCTCGTGTCACTTCAGCGAGGGCAGGAGCCGCTCTGCCCGTTCCCCGTCCTGCGGCAGCCTCACACCGAGGCGTTTGGTGTCAATAACAATCCCCTGGGTTGAAGTACGTGGTGTTTTAACACACCTGGTAATCCCCTGGAGCCTCCTGTGCTGGCAGCGCTCTGCCACAGCTGCTGCAGCCCTCCAGCTCCTTCCACACCGCTGCTGGTGTGAGGGTGTTGCTTCGCCAGCTCAGGGGTTGAAGGGGTTAAAGCTGAGCTGAGAAATGCAGAGCAAAGTTCCTGGCCCCTGTCAAGTTGTACTTGGCCCCTGCTGTGACCCAGCAACTTGTAGCAATGCCCCTACAGCCCCAGCTGTGTGTAATCCTCACTCACGCCCCTGACCTCTGTAAACAAAGCTTTTTGGTTCCAAAAATTATTTCAGGCCTGACCTCCCCTCCTCTACCTTTCTGAGCCCAAAGTGGAGGCTTCCTCCTCCTTAAAGTCAGCCTCAGGGTTGGAGCTTGTCCTAAGTGGCAATGATGATGTTACTGGAACAAGAGGTTGTGTCCATGGTTCATTACTTACAGGGGGTACAAGGCACTGCTTCTTACAACCTTAAAGCAGAGAGTAAACAAACATCTTCAGGAGGTTGAGAGGATAAAAGTAGCCTGATGTGGGAGAAGAAAACCTGCTCAGCTCAGACTCAAAGGTGTTTGAATTTAGTACCACTTCCAGTTTATAGTTCATAGGATAAGTCATTATTCACCTTGTTTTCCTTGCTGTGAGTGGGGAAGGGGGATGTGTGTGTGTGTGTTTCACTAGTTTTAAAGATAAACAGGGTGTGTGAAGCCTCTCGAAACAAGTTCAGTCAGGCAGACTTTATACTCAGCAACACCACAGTTAAATGCAGAGAAGGGAGTTGTACTGAGTTTAGGAAAACCTGCAGGTCTACAGCGTGCAAAGAAAAAGAGACAAACCAAATGGCACCAAAGACATGAAGGGCAGCTGCAGGACTAGAATCAGGCATCAGGTGAGTGTCTGGAGCTGGCTCCACAGGAAAAGCTGTACAAGACATTTCTGGAGTTGCATATACACAGAGTTCCATTTTATTCATACATTTATTATTTACACAAGCTACCTCTAAATTCATTGCAAGAGACTGCCCTGGACTCTCCTGGGTTTAAATAAAGTTGCTAAGCACCACACAGAGCAGAACACAGTTAATACTGTTAGTGTCACTGGTGGGTGAGCGTGTGGCCAAGGCAGCTGGGACACCTTGATGCTTCTAGACTTAGGACTGTTCCTCTGCTCCTGTGGTTCCTGGTCATTGCACTCCCAGCTGGGGCAGCCAGAGAGGCTGTGTCTGTATAGAACCAAACCGTTTGTGCCCCCACAGACCAGAGAAATGCCCACATGTGCAGGTAAGTAAAAAAAAAAACCCTCATCTTATTTAATAGATATAGATATAAAAGCATTCATTATTGCACAAAGGAAAATCTAAACTAATACTGCAGGGTTACGTTATATCCTTTCCTTTGTTCAAGCTGTTTAAACAGGCAGACTTATCTGCTGTAGTTGTGCTGGAGACTAGCCAATAAATCCCAGGAAGAAGGTGCAGTAAATGCCACATGCCCACACTGCTTTGGATGCAGCATGCTAGCTAGCCTGGGAAACAAAGGCAGCAGCTGGGAGGAACAGTAAACCCAGGGAGAACTTGCCAACTCAAGATTTTTCCTCATGTTAGAAACAAGGTGCATTTTCTATTTCAGCCTCCACCCTGTAAGTAGATTACATCAAGGTAACAGAAATCTTGCCCCAGGAATGCATAAGGTAAGGGGGCAAGGACACTACCTTCAGAAGCAACCCCTCTTGGGAAGGGCAGCAGGACCCCCTACATCTTAAACCTTCCTTGGGAAGGAATCCCCTTCCCTCCCATGTTTTATTCTTTTCAATATAGCCAGACTAGAGATCCCAGAGTGAAACAGACACAGCCACAATATGCAGCTATTAAAGAAGCATGGATGAGCTGTTTTTCCCTCGAGTATTCTCCCACCAAGCATGTGCCTTTAAAAGAGCTGAAGAAATCTTATTTTTAAAACATGTCTGTCATAGTTAGCCCAATTTAAAACTGTCATTGCCTTCACAACTCACTCAAACCCCAAGTTTAATTAAAATGAATTGGCACTTTCCCCATGGCCAGTCATTAGCTGTAATGACTTTGTTTCAGTGTTACAATATGTCATCTCTCAGCAGTCTTCCATTTCACAGAAGACTGGGAAAAGAAAGGTCAGGTTTCTCCAGACATTTGAGTAACAATTATGAAGCAAAATTACCAGACAAAAGAAAAAGAAGAGCTTGTTTACAGAAGGAAGAGGGTGAAGGGTACATAAAGAGATCAATAGCTTATAACCTGGGGTGTTTGCACTGCAGCAGAACAGCAGATAGACCCCTCCCATTAGGTAAAACATGGAAGCTTTGCTCCTGTCAATGTAAACATCTGGAGTGTTGCAAGAGGCTAATACAGATGGATGCTCTTAGCTTCTAAACACTTTCTAGCCTAGAGCCTCTGCCTTCTCTCTCCTCTCCAAGGCCACTGGAAGCGGTGCCAATCGGGGAGTGACTGGGGTGGTTCTGTGTGGACCAAAGGCCACCCCATGACAATCAGCTCAACAGGAAGAGTTTTTACAGTACTGAGTAACAGACTGTTTGTTGTGAGGAACTCCTGGCCACAGAGACGCTACCTGAAACACACAAGATGCTTTTGCTTGGCTTGGTGTTTGTGTGGGACTGCCAGAAATCCCTTGCAGTTCAAGGGGGTGGATTTTCTACCTTGTTTGTGTGACTCCATGACAAAAGCTGCAGTGGGGTAACTAGCATCAGTGGGGTGTACCGGGGGGAATGGATACCCCAAGGCCTCACCTCTACCAGCAATCTTCTGCTTCCTATTACCTGTCCCCCTCATGTTAGCCACAAAGAGCTACATCCCAAGAAGCCATCTGCAGAGTTTGGGGTTCACAATTCTCCCACAGTTAAAACTTCTTCTAGTGCTTCTTTTTTTCAAGTAGAGTCATCCAAGCCTTTACTTGGGTGCTCAGAGCTTGACTTGCAGAGCCTGTCCATGATCCCCTGCAGCATAGGTTGAACAATCCCCAAGAGAGGACGTTGGGAGGAGTCTCCATCCCAACAGGCTTCCATCAGCTGCCAGCATTCCTCATCAAACACAGGCAGACGCTCCGGGCGAACTCCTGCAACAAGGAGAAGAACTTGGTTTACCATCAGCACACCTCAGACCTGACGGAAGCTTTGGCTCGTGCTCATTGCTGTAGTGCAGGCTGAAGTGATTGAAGTCAACTGTCTGGGGGAGGGGGGGGCGAGTCTCATGCTCTTGCTGAGGGTTTTTCATTTCAGCAGTGCTGCTGAGAGGTGTTTGGGAGCGCTGCTGAAGCTGCTCAGAGATCATGCACACTCCCAGCAGACAGCCAGCACTGCTTCACTGAAGCCTTTCCAACTACCTGGGAGGAAAATTAATACCCTCCTCTATAAGAAAACAAGTCCCCCCCATCCCACCTGCTCATAACAGTGCCTTTGGGAGCAAGTTCAACACGAGAACAAGCAGGGAGCGCAGCCTTCTGACCCAACACAAGACTCACTCATCTGAGTTAATCTCTTTCACATGAGAAAGGGAGAGATTATACAGCCAGGAACTGAGGATACAGTAGTAAAGCATTGTGATACCACGATGTAGCACGAGGGATTAAGCTCCCACAAAACAGTACTACAGTAAATGCATGAGAGTAAAGCTTCTATCTGGGGCACCAGTTATCACAGTGTGTTTTACTCAACGTGTAGCTTCCTCTGAGTGCTGCACATGAAGCATTTGATGTAGAGATCAGCAGGGCCTTCAGAAATTGCAAGGGATTAAACATTCTTTAGGGGATCATGCCTGGCTGGTTTGGGGGGTCTGGTTTACATCATAAATGTTGTAGTAGTCAGCATGGTTTCAGCTGAGTGCTATGGCAAAGAGGTGGTTAACTGAAAGCTGTTTTTAATCCCTGATAACTGTAGCTAGACTTTGAATATGTCCAAATGTAACAGGGTGAAGTGTTACTCTTTAGTCTGTCAAGGCAGCAATACAACTTGTATTTTTTACCTTTCAGTTACGAGAGGATAAAAATGGGTTTCCTCATCTCCTCAGATTTTACTCAAGCACAAAGCATCAACCAATAAGAGTTCAAATAAACCATTTATACCTCTTCTGACATTGTTCCAAAGGTGATCTTTGCTTGCACATCTCTCAAAAGCTTCTGGTAACTTCACGTGTCCCGAACAAATGTACCAAAACAGAATGCCAAATGCATAAACATCCACTGAGTTATCATATTTTCCTGTGACAAAAATGCACTTGATCAGCAGAGCAAACATCTTCATCACTGGAAACTGAGTAGTCTTGAGAACCAGTGTTCTACCGCCTCAAATTCAAAGCACAACTTTACTGCCAGAAGGCAAGACTTGCATGAAGCCCAGTAACACATCAGGAGTCATTGCCAGAGCTGGAGGTATAGAAGTTTCCAGTTCTCTGTAGGTTTCTACACTTCACCTGTACCAGCAGTCTCCAAGCTAAGGTTCATGTACTGCTGCAGGTACAGGTGCTCAGGTGTGTTTCAGACTTCAACATTTGTAAGACTATCAGCTCTGCCTGGCTCTGCTGCTAACCCAGGAGTCTGTCAGGAGCTAATACCAGCCTCTCAATCCAGAGGTTTGGCAATTACTCATTTATAGCAAGTTCACCCACTGAATAACAGAAGATTGAGCACATTAAATGCATTAAGGGCCAAGCCAATGCTCACTTCTAAGGTCAAGGTCTAGCTGGTGATGAGTATTCCACTGTTAGTAGGAAGAACCTCTTGAATAGTGTTTTCTAAACTTGACACAAATAGTGTTGCTTCAATTTGATTGCAAGCAGGGACAGCATCTCTGATAGATCAAAAGGATTCTGGTAAGTGGTATAGACCTCTAAGTGCTACTTTAAGATGCTTGCTGAGGAAGAAAAAGCTTAGAGAGCACATGCCAAAAGCACAACACAGTGAATTTGAACACACTCCACGTGTTAGTTAACAGCTTGGACATTCCTTACAGGGGATCCTTTCTGAAGCATTTGCATGGGAAAGCCAAATATTACCAGCTTCCTAATTACAAATACTTTCACTTTCCAATGGCAAGAATATTAATCACTTCCAAGCTTTTGAATTCCAGAGTTGTCTTTCAAGTAAGCAAAGATTTAAGACTGACAAGAGACATGATTACATAGCATGCATGGTAAGCAGGTGGTCTTCTGGGCTTGGTTGGTGGGGGCTTTTAAATCATTACTCTTCCCTTTCATCAGCAAGTTGAGATACGAATTCTAAAGTCAAGCCAGAGCAGGACAGCAGTGGATTCAATCAATGAGCATACCTGTGAAGAGCTCAGGAGCCATATGAATGGGTGTGCCTACAATACTGCCAGACATCATGGCTTCTGGTTTGCAGAACCCCAAGTCAGTGATTTTGGCTCGATTCTTTTTGTCAAGCTGTAGAAGAATTCATACACAGGCAGCTGATAACCATACCTTTCAGTTTTAGTATTGCTTTTGAATGTTAAGGTTTAACGCTATGTTCACATTTGAAGGGTTGGGCATTTGTTCTTAAGTAAGCTTTCTCTGATTGCTTCTCTGATTCTTGGACATTCACCTAGTTAAGCTCAGTAACAAGACAGGCCTCCACTTGTCTGCTGTGTAGAGGGTGGGGTTGGAATTTCATAGAACCAGGAACTGGAAATCCTACTTGTAGCTTCTCCACCTTCAAGAGAAGTCACTCTACTGCTCCCTTTCCCCTAGGCTTTCTGCCTGCAAGTGGAACCCTCACCTTAAAGCTAGCCATGCCTAACAATGCCACAAAGTGAAAACGATCCTGCATGAAGGCAAGCTATTTCTTCACTTCTATGATACTCCTCCTTCCCACTAAAAGGATCTCATAAGACTTCAGGATTAGCCAGATACAAAAAGTTTTCCTTACCAAGACATTTTTCAGTTTGATATCCCGGTGCACAAGCCCCTGGCTGTGAAGGTAACGGATTCCTTCAACTACATCCAAGGCAATCTGCAAGCGTGGTTCTAATTCTAGCCCAGCCTGAAGAACAAACACACACAGCTTGAATTTCTCAAGTGGAAGTTACTTTTGCTCCCTCTTTCCCCGCCCCCTCCACCCCAAGCCACTGAAAACGAAGCAATTATGATTTTGTTTTAAAGAGTAAGAGATATTTCAGTGAGGATTTTTAATGTCTCTGTTAAACGTACAGAGACACACACACACACAGAGGTTGTTGTTACCTTTAGTCCTGTATAGAGGTCTCTGTGCAACCTTTCCATTATCAGTAAGACAGCAATGCTGGAGCCTCCTCCATAGCCATAATCTATCACAGACCCATGGAGGTGAACGAGCCGCTCGTGTGTCTGCAGAGACCTAAAGAGAGTCCAGCACAGAAAGCTGGTCATTTGTACACTCTTCCTCTCCACCCCAGGCCAAGGTTCACATGGGAAAGGAAAAATGCCCAACAGTTGCAGTTTTAGTACAAGAGTAAGATGCAGCCCCAGTACCCCTCAGCTCTGAGGAGCAGAACAGCATACAGCTGTCTGAGGCAATTCAACTCAGCAAAGCCTCTTAAAGGTTATAGTACCAAAGAAATTGTGTGTTATTTCAGCTGTCAGTACTGCAGCATCTGCCTGCAGCTGTGGAACTGAAAACAAGCTCAGTTTTCTGCAGCACAGACCCATGGTTTTCTTTTGTGAATTCAGAGAGGACACAGATTGGGAAAGGAGGCACGATTCACCACCAAATGTCAGTGGAGAAGGACTGGTTGCTATCATACTCTATTAACTCTAATTTAAACTGCAAAATAGCAGGCATTTGAGCAGCATAGACACCAGAGAATCAGATGAAGAGAGAAAGGAGCAAGCCTGCCTTGCCACTCTGTGCCTGTGACATTCCTGCAGTGGCAATGTCAAGCTGGCTTTGCCTTTGCTAGAAATAGCACCTTGGCATTTTGTGACGTCGAGTCACCAATGGCAGAGTAGAACTATAGGAAGCAAGGTTCTGCCTATGCAACTGCAACAGCATCTGTTTTACAGCAGTGAAGTTAAGGAGATGCACATGGGAAAGAGAGAAAAAACTTACAATACCCACCTCATATAGTGAAACTCAAGTGCAAGGTCATTCCAGTGCTTCTCATCTGGAGGAACAACAGATTTCAGTGCACAGGGGAAATGTCCTCCCCAGCTGTCACACAGATAGACCACACCATACTGTCCTCGGCCCAGCTCACGGCCCAGCTTTGGTTTGCCTGGAAGGCACAACATCCATTTAGTCAGACATTAAGATGTGTTTATTCCTTCCCATAGTCTCTCAGGCTGGCAGCCCAGAGTTGTTCATGGGCCAAGCAGCTACACAATTCAAGGTACTCAGTATGTGTCAGATGGAGGCTCACTGAAGTAGTTGAGTGAAAAGCAAAACACCCCTCCTACTCCTTTACACCCACTGACTGCTTCAGAAGGAGCAGGCAAAAACAACACAGGGAATAGGCACAGAGCTCACCATGTAAAAGCACATCCTGGAGGGATCTGCTCTCCAGCGAGAGTCTTGCCAGCCGAGGAGCATGATCCTTCCTCACCTTCAGCCACAGGTCTTCTGTCTTCTCCAGCCTGCCAGAATGGCCATCTTCTAACTGCAAAAGAGATCATAAACACCCTGTCATCCTGTCTGGTGTGAAGCCTTCAGTGTAATGAGGATGAGGGTCCTTGCACAACTAAGTAGAGATCTTA
The DNA here is from genome assembly GCA_013401255.1 of Urocolius indicus. Taxonomy (NCBI): domain Eukaryota; kingdom Metazoa; phylum Chordata; class Aves; order Coliiformes; family Coliidae; genus Urocolius; species Urocolius indicus. The sequence goes on along the minus strand of WBNH01006115.1, from coordinate 5,927 downwards.
CTTAAGACACGCTTAAGTTTAGGTCAACAGGACCTTGTATTAGGGCACTCACATCAGCTCTGCCACCTCCACCTCTAGAATGGCAGCAATGATAGCAGGAGCTTCTCTTTCTGCTGTCACTACTGTTAAAAAATCCTCTTTCTACAAGTGGCAATGTATGAAACGAGCTTCTTACCAGCTCTACACACTCACCTGGCGCAGAGAAGCTGCAAAAGCCTCATGGGAACTGTTCAGCCTGGTCCGGAACTGGCTGCAAATGCTCTTGGCTAATTTGGATGCACTGAGGCTCTCAATAGCATCCTGAGCAACTTTCCTCTTCCAGTCACTGGTGATGGTAGGTGGGCTGACCCATGTAATCCTCTGGATTATCTAGCAGAACAGGAAACACAACTGAGGCACTAACATAAAAAAAGCAAAGGGTCAGTCAGTTTACTCAGACTGCTCAGATAGCTGGTGACAATGCAGAGGCAGCTGCACACAGAACTGGGCTAAAGCACAGAATCTTAAGGGTTAGAAGGGACCTCCAAAGATCATCCAAGTTCAATTCCCCACTGCCAGAGCAGGACCATCTAGTGTAGGTCACACAGGAACTTGTCCAAGTAGAGTTTGAATGTCTCCAGAGAAGGAGACCAGTCAGTGTGAGCAGAAACCCAGACACTCAGGTAGAGAGATGTTCCTAAACTGGGGAAAGCTAAAGCAAAGCAGCTTTTTGCTGGAGAGACATGCTATCAAGGTGCAGAAGTCCTAGGTGTTGGTATTCACCACTTCTCTTAAATTGCTGAGTGATTAAGATGCCCTGCCCCACCCTTTATTAGAAGCCACAGAAATCCAGCTGTTGCACACCCAGTCTGGATCCTTCTCCCAGGCTGAAGGATGGTTTGTTATCAGTCTGCACTGCGCCTATATGGGAACAACTCATATTCCTCTCACTCATCCATACAAGGAATCTCAAGAGGGAGAAAGCAGCAAAGGTCATAAACAGCTCCAAGCAAGAACTTCAGAAAGCTGAGCGCTTTACCAGACTAATTTAAAACAAAGTCAGGAAGCAACCTGGTCTTCTCTAGAGGAAGAAGAGTGAATTGACCTGAATCACGATAGATTGCAAAACAAACTAACCCAACAAGAAACCCCCCAAACCCAAATAAACAACCAGTTACCTAAAATAAACCGCAAGAGTTTCAAACTGCTGATCATTCCTTCACTGCTTCAGAACAGGAAAAAAAAAGCCAGACATTAAAGAGCTATTTGCTTTGAATCCTCAGGAATACACACAGCCTCAGTGCTGAGAGGGGAAGCAACAGCTTTCCAAAGCATGTGCCCAGCAGCTGTGAGTATTCACATCACTCTTTGCTCCAAAACCATTTCCCTACACGGTGACATGTACTAGAAATAACCAGTAAAGATGCTCATACCTGTTTGATCTGTTCCCACAGCATCCTGGTTACTGTTGAGCCAGAGTGGAAAGTGACTTCAACGTGATAGGCTGCATTTAGTATCTGGAAAGCAGGGGAAAGATGTAAGTGGGGAAACTTTGCAAGCTACATAAAATTTACTAGACCCTGTGAACATGACAAAAATGGACACTCCATGGGACACTCCATGATGCATTTGGTTCAATTCATTTCTTGTGTTATGCTCATAGGTGTTTCTAGGCTGTAATCTGATTACTAGATGCAGATTTAGGAAAGGTAAGTATCATTATGTCTTATTCTCCAGTATTCTATAAGAATAATATACATAGAATAAGGAAGGGACCTTTAGAGATCATCCAGCCCAACCCTCCTGCAGAAGCAGGTTCACCTAGATCAGGTCACACAGGAACATGTCCACGCAGGTCTTGAAGACCTCCAAGGAAGAAGACTCCCTTTAAGTGACTGCTTCCCAGTTTTAGCACCTCCCTCAATGACATCAGACTGACACAATACTCCAGAGCTGTGTTTCTCTAATGTCACTGAGCAGCTCAATCTCCTCCTGCCCTTGCTGGATCAGAATAAAGATAATTATTAAGAAGATTCTCGACAGCCATTGAAGTCACCATACCTGTTTGAGATAATTGCTTGTGATGTGTACTGATGTATCCTTTGACTTCTCCAAACTCCTTACAGGATGTACTGAAACCTCCCAAGATTCCTCCAGGCTCTTTAGACATCTCTCCAGAGTCCCCACAAAGCTCTCTCGCAGATAATCCACTGAACTTATCAACTTGTTGGCAACTGCTTGGTTTAACCGAGAAATAATCAGTTCCTGAATTTGCTTAATGCAACACTTTACGTCCTTGGAACTAACAGGTTCCCCATTCTCAGGAATGATGATGTCTGCAGAAAACGAGAAGAAAGAGGCATCTTTTGTATTCAACACATCATTGTTGTAACAATGGCTACCCAAGAACTGCTCTGAGTACTTTGCAGAGGAGCCACAACGCAGCCCCAGCCCAACCAGCTTCTCCTCCAAACGCTCTCTCACTATTTTGTACCTTCAGAGGTTCATTGCTCTAGATCCAGATGATATCAACTGAAGCCAACAGTGTTTTGAAGTCATACTAAAGACCCCAAACCTTCATGAGCAATAGAAGAACAGATACAGTGACTCTTGCAGAGGATTCTGTTGTTGCTGGTCTGACACTGCAATGTCTGTTTTTCCATCAGGTCCCAAACCCAACCCTAATTTGGTGGTTTATGACAGAAAGTACTAAAGCATCAGGGTAGCTCCAGGAATACACACCTATTTATTCCAGTTTCAGGGAAGCTAAAACTCCCAGCTCAAAAAGGTGGAAAATAATCCTGATGTCTGCTTCTGTTCACTGATGTTCAGATTCACAGGACACTCAAAACTCTAACATCTGGTAGACTCTACACAAGCATCCTTGTAGCTACTCCAGGTTTACACAGTGATCACAAGCCAACTATCACCTCAAAAAATTAAAGGGCAGAAGCACAAAGCTGCCTTTCTCTCTAAAGTCCAGATCAGGAGGTTGTTCCAGGCCAAGCTGCAATCCATTAGCACTGCTAGAAGTTGAATATTATGAAGAAAGTGATACAAATCCACATTGATTACAGGAGATCTCTCCTGGTACTTTGAAAACGTTGATTACCACTTGGTATATTTAAACAAAGACTGAGAAAGCAGTGCTCACACACTGTAAACCACTCTGAGCAACACTACATTACACCAGGAGCTGAAGACCTTGTCTAAGGGTTTTGGCCAACATCACAGTCTAGCCTACTGAAACCCAGAGATGGACAGATGGCATTAGCTCCTCAAAGTAACACCTCCTTTCTTTTAGGATATTGCTTCAAATACTGAGAGCCAACAAGGTGCTGCACTCCAAGAGATATTTGTTGTGCAAATAAAACATATAAATGTATTTAATGCAAGGGTTTTATCTTGTGCTGCCCTTAAACACACTCATGCACATGCAGAATCCTAAACTCAGGCACCGCAGTGCTCAAACTCCGTAAAGATACAGAGTAGGACAGATAGAATACAGGAATTATTACCTGTCCTGCTAATGGAGCAGGTGGAATTAACATACTCCCTGTCCTTTTAGCATGCTAGTTTCTTGGGGTTTTTTTTGCAGCATGCAAATAGGTTATGTTGCAGTAAAGCAAGCTTTTCATGAGGCCTACATTTTGTATAGGTGCTACACAGCAAACATTTCAAGAAATAGGAAAGTTCTTATCCATTTTCCACCAACAGAAGCAAAAAGATCAAGATCTCAACCTGCAGGATGAAGCATAATCCATCATTTCTTCTCTTTGTTTCAGGAGAGGACACTCCAGTTTCAAATTGGGGGGGAGCAAGTCAAGACACACAGAATTCTGTAGAGTTTTGGTGTGTCTCGTGCCTCAGAACTGCAATCCAGTCACAAAAAAAAAAATGTCTTGTAAACCAACAGCCTAGAGCTACTTCTGATTTTACTTTCTTGATCAGAACCCAGTGAACTGCATTTCACTGAGTCACAGAGTCTCAAGGGCTGGAAGGGACCTCCAAAGCTCATGCAGTGCAACCCCCCTGCCAGAGCAGCAGCACCTAGAGCAGGGCACACAGGGACTCATCCAGATGGGGTTGGGATGTCTCCAAGAAGGAGACTCCACAGCCCTTCTGGGCAGCCCCTGCCAGTGCTCCCTCAACTCAACAGGGAAGAAATTCCTCCTTGTGTTTCTTTGGAACCTCTTCTGTTCCAGCTTGTGCCTGTTGTCTCTTGTCCTATTATTGGCCATCATTGAAAACACAAGTTATTTTTATGCTAAACCTCTGCAAACTTTCACTTTGATGTTTCTGACAGACAAAACTTGGACAGCACCCTTCACAGTTTCCACATTCTGTATGCTTCCAGCTTCTGTGTTCTTGGAAGTTTTGATACTACAAGATAGTGTGAGAACTCTCACATTTCCCCCAAAGCACACACTCAATGCCAAGCACAGGCCTCATGAGCACAACATGTTGTGATGACTTTTTGTAAAAAGGAAAACCTTACCTACCCAGATGGATTTCATTTTAGGAGGTTCTATACCCAAAAAGTCTTATGCAAACCTGTCTGACAAAGAAATCAAGCAGAAAGTACAAATCAAGCCTTCACTGCTCAAACTCACACAGATGTTTTTATTATTTTAAGACAGATTTTATCCCCCAAGTCTCAAACACATCCACTGAGGCAAAGCTGAGCAAGTTATATTCTTCTTCAACAGAACAGGGAATTAAAGCAGAGAAGCCAAACAGCCTAAATCCAGAAGCTGTGGGGGACAAAAATCTGATTTATAAGAAACCAAGATTCAGTATGTTCAGGTCCCTCATTTCCCCACAGTGGTTTTACAGTGGTAGTTCAGAAAGATCCCTTATGTATTAGCTGTGAATTTCCTTGCAAAGCCTCTCGCCTAGCCAGCCATTCCCCCAACCCTCAGCAGATGACAAACACCGCTCCACCGCTCTCCTTTAAAGCCTCCCTCAACTTCTTCATTCCCATCACTCTCCTCCCAGTAATTACCTTTGAATTCCATATTAGCAGCATCCTCCAAGAGCTCCTCTTTCATGTTGCCAAGAGTCTCTACGATCATGTCCTTCATCTCCTCCTGTTTGCGGTTGGCAATGTTCATCAGAGACTCATAGAGCTCGTTCTCTTTCTTGCGGGTATATTCCAGCCTCTTGGGAGTGATCTGCAGGTCTCGCTGCATGTCAAACGCCTGGTTGATGAAGATGTCGAGGCAGCGGCAGTGAACCTCGTTCAGACTGGTAGCTGCTTCCACCAGATGCTTCTGAAGCACCTGCCTGGAGAAAGTGCTTAAGAGACGGAGTTTCTCCAAGTGCTCCACCAACATGCTTTGGGCATCAGCATCAGGTCCCGGGACCCCACAGCTGCAGTGGTTAGTGCTCAGGTATTCCAAGTCCAGCAGTTGGCAGTAAAGGGAAGAGTTTTGGTTTTCATTTGGTTTAGGAGAGATCAGATCAACTCCTAACTCTGGTACTTTGAAAAAGAAAATAGGTAAAGAGAATTTTTCCTTGATGTCCCGCAGTTCGTGCTCGTCGGATGAGGAGAGCTCGGCCTCACTGATGGCAAAGGTGACAACAGGCAGAACTTGGTTCACGTACTCTCTCAAGGTGGCTTCGGCAGACTGGAATCCACGACATGGTGCTACCACAATGTCCACTTCCTAAAGCAAGGGGGGAAGTGACAAAGAGAGGTATGTACAGATCCTTTGCAAACTGATACATGCAAAAACAACACTGTAAGTCACTCCCAGTGCAAAAAAAGCAGAAAGGTTCAAACATTTTAGAGCAGCTCTGGAGCCTCACATAAAGCATCGTGCTTCAGAATAAAGCCTACCTGAAAAGCTGGTGACAGCCCTCTCAGAGGGATGCAGCCACACATGGGTCAGTGCCCACTGACTCCTAACAGCTTATTTTGAACCAAGTGTCTTTCTGTTTCAGTC
>WBNH01006113.1:0-34292 GCA_013401255.1 Urocolius indicus | reverse complement strand
ATCCCAGACCCACTACAATCTCATAATTTCCTGGAAAAGATGGACATTTCCCCTGGAACAGTAACGCCTTTCCCTCCCTTCTCTTTAAACTTGCATTCAAATAGTGTGACTTTAGATTTGCATTAGGAAAAGAAATAAGAAAAAATATGAAGGTTAAAAAAGAAAAGATGAAAAAAAACAGAAATACAAGCAAACACTTCTTGTTCAGATTCTATAATTAATATTAGCATAGTACATCTAGACTACTATAATTCAGGGTTATTTGGAAAACTGTAACCAACTGAATACATGATGATCAATATGAGAAATATAATTTTTAAAGTATCAAATGAAAATATAATTATCAGAAAAGAAATATTAATTAAAAAACTATTAAAAAATAACTTAGATTAATTTACTGTAGCAGGGGAGGAGATTAGAGGTCCCTTCCAACCCCTATCATTCTGGAATTCTGTGAAAAAACTCCAACATTTAGGCCTCTTTAACACTAGAGAAAATGAAGTAATTTTCTTGTTCTCGTAATATTTTCCTCTATTTTCATTAGGAAACATGATCAACATGTATAAAATAACAAGTAGGACAGTAAATTTAGATTATATTAGTACAAATGTTGAACCTTAAGAATTTTTAAGTCATATTTCCTTCATTATATTTTTTAACTTCTAAGAAAAAAATAATTAAAATAGGAAAATTAAAATACCCTAAAATTAAAATGAGGCGTTTTTTTTAAATAATTTCTAAAATTTTTCTAAAATATTCTTAGTTTTAGAGTTTTAAAAAATGAATCTCTGTAGACTTTTCTTATCTCAACAAAACAAGACTAGTAAAATGTACTCAAGTTAGAGAATTTCTAGTATCTATTTAAAGATATTACTATAACATGATTAAAGAGTATTAATCCTTCACTGAATGCTTTACATCTTTCTCTTTTTTTTTAACAAAAAATTTCAAGAAAATGGGGAGTTGCTGGAGAGAGTTCAGTGCAGGGCCACAAAGATGATGCAGGGAGTGGAACATCTCTTTTATCATGAAAGGCTGAGGGAGCTGGGGCTCTTCAGCTTGGAGAAGACCAAAGAGTAACATTATTTACAAGTATGTAAAGTGTAGATATCAGGAGGCTGGAGCCAGGCTGTTCTCAATGATGTCCAATTATAGGACAAGGGGCAATGAGTATAAACTGGAGCATATGAAGTTCCAAAGAAATACAAGGAAGAATTTTCTCACTGTGAGAGTGATGGAGCAATGAAATGGTTTACTCGGGTTGTTGAGTCTCCTTCCCCGGAGACATTCAAAACCTACTTGGAGGAGTTCCTGTATGTCGTACTGTAAGTGGTCCTGCTCTGGCAGTGGGGGTTGGACAAGATGATCCCTCAAGTTCCCTTGAGATTCTGCGATTCTGTGAAGGAGAGAATATCTAGCTAAAAATATTAAAAAAAGAAATACAGTAGGTGCAGGGTTGTTGTATCATGAGACTATTATTAAGGAAGGTCTCAATACAGCACAACAAAATCAAGGTACATTGTGCTGTTTTCTACATACAGTTCCTTTCTTTAACATGAAAAACACTGAACCTTGTAAATTGAACTGAAGTTAAGAAATCTTCAACTCTTTAATCTTTTACAAAATCCACATATTTTTCTGTTTTTCTTCTTTCTTTTTTATTGAGTATTGAAAGAGTAACAAGACTTCAATATTTCTTAGGTGGGAGTTTCTTTGTGTCTTGGTGACAGAATCTGAGTGCAAACAAAAGTAAATAGTACAAAATTGATATTGGATTTGCCTATTTGTCTCTTTCATTTGACTATCACAACCATTGACTGAAACACTGGTACCTCAACAAATATCTGGTTGTGGATGGTATTTCTCAGAAGTTGGTTCTCTCTCATATTTTTTCCTCTATTAATTTTTTTGAAGCTGTTTCTATTTAAACTTGATTATTTCTGCTTCCTACATTCATAAACTCATTGTATATTGTATTTTAAAAACATTTTATAAGACTAATTACATTCTGGGTTTGTTACCAAGTCTTGTTGTGGCACACAAAGCTGCCGCCCATATACCCATTGTTTTAATTTTCACCTCAGAAATTTTTAAAAGTAATTATTTAAATGGCTACATCCTTTTCTGATTATTTAAATCATCTTTATTGGACCAGGACACATCAAATTTTCCAAGAATTAGATTATACCATAAAAGTTGCTTTAAGTGTCCTAGTTAAAATATTTTAATTTAAATACAAATATGATAACAGGTCACTATGGACAGGTAGCATAAATTAGTGTTTGGATAATTCAAATACCTAAACAATTGTTGTCCAAATATAACTTTAAGATTATTATTTTACTGACCACGTCTCGTAGCATAGTTGTTCTTATTTTTGTGAGTTTTTTTTTTCCTCTTACCATGGACACTGTGTTAAAAGAGGAAGCAGGTACTTTGGTTACACTATTTATTAGGTAGAAAATGGTAGTACTTTATGGCCTGTATCAGTTCCTGGTTTAGTGGTATCACCTTTCTTTTCAATAGGTGTGAAAATCACACAGATTTTTGTTTCAGCATCATTAACATTCAAGGTATGACTGCAACACACATTTATACCATGCTTTGGTGGTCTCTTGGCTAACATTAAGCTGGTACACATACACAGCAGAATAAGGCTATGTTGTCTTGTTACCTTTGCACCAGCAACGTCACAGCCAGTAGGACCACATCTGAGGTTGTCCATCTCACAGATGTGGTAGATGCCAGCTCTGGAGACAGAAGCTCTCACAAGAGAGTGACCTTCTGCTGTAATGGCATTAACCTAATTGTAGAGAGACTTGGGAGTTCTGGTTAACTGGAAACTAAATATGAGCGAGCAATGTGCCCTCGTGGCCAAGAAGGTTGATGGCATTCTGGGATACATCAAGAAGAGTGTGTCCAGACTTTCGAGGGAACTTCTGCTCCCCCGCTACTCTGCCCTGGTGAGGCCTCATCAGGTGTCCTGTGTCCAGTTCTTGGCAATTCAGCTTAAGAGGGACAGAGAACTTCCAGAGAGAGTCCAGTGCCAGTGCACCAAGATGATCAGGGGACTGGACTATCTTCTTTATGAGGAAAGGATGTCGGAACAGGGGCTGTTTAGTCCAGAGAAGAGGAGAATGAGGGGGGAACTCATTAATATTTACAAATATCTAAATGGTGGGTGTCCAGAGATTGGAGCAACCTTTTTTTCTACGGTATTTAGGAGCAGGACAAGGGGTAGTGAGATGAAGCTGGAACACTAAAAGTTCCATTTCAACATAAGAAAAAACTATTTCACTATGAGGGTGAGGGAGCACTGGTACAGGCTGCCCAGGGAGGTTGTGGAGTCTCCTCAAGAGAATTTCAAGAGCTGCCTGGGTATGTTTCTGTGTGATCTTACATGAATCTACTTCTGCAGGGGGTTGGCCTAGATGATCTATAAAGGCCCCTTTCAACCCCTGCCTTTCTGTGATTCTGTGATTTTGGGATCTCTATAGACCAGCATGGCAATACAAATAGACATATTTCCATTTAAATGCTGCTTTGCAAGTCAAAGTATTTATTTTCCCTTTGAACTGTCATAAATAACATAACTAATATAAATATGCATATCCGTTAAAATGATCAGCAATGTATGTCCGCCCTCACTGTGTTCTTCTACATACATCCTGTAGAAAATGCAGATGCAACTTCTTTCATGAAAAGGGGCCTAACCAATTCCACTGAGTACAGAGTACAGATACCTGTAAGATCAAATTAAGAAGACATAACACTCCTAATGATAATATTAACAGGAGTAAAAAAAACCAAAAAAAAACCAAAACCCTGACAACTGCATACAAGAACAAAAGGAATCTGAACTTCCAGTCCTGTACTATTATATGACAATTATGTGTAAATGTTTGTGCTTTTTTTTTAAAGCGATAAAAATCCTCTACAAAACAATTACTTTGATCTATATTTTTTTTCAGTTTTTACACAATACTACAACTGCACAAGCCAGTAACCTGAAGAATAAACCCAAAGATTTAAAAACAGCTATGCAGATGGTTGTTTTTAACTTGGCACTTAAACTGGAAAACAAAAAACACAACAAACCTGTTGTTTAAAAAGATTAAAATGAAATCTGAAGTTAAGTTTCTGGCTGTCTTGCTGTCTTAAAATAAAAGTTCCTTCTAGGACATTGAAAAGAATGTGAAGAAGTGGATTATGCTCCTTTCTTTTGTCTAGTAGCCTACAGTTTAGCATCCTTGTCTAAGATGGGGAAAACATGAGCTCTGTTTCTTTGTAAGCATTTGACGATATTCTTTTTTTTTTTTCCTGACAAATGCTCTAAACACTCAGTAAGAAAGTGATTTAAAGTTTGATCTCTTTCTTTCTTTTCTTTCTTTTTCTTTCTTTTTTTTTTTTTTTTAACTTGGCACTAGTCTATGAAGCACAGAAGCAAGGACTGGTATTTCTGAACAGTTTCACAGTGTTACACACCAGTTAGTGCAGTATCTTCAGAGGGATGACACACATCATCACACTTCCTGAAATAAGAGGTCTAGTGACAATTGCACAGTGAGGAATTAGATAGGACAAGGTGCTCAGGTAGTACTAATTTTTTATGTGGGATATGTAAGAATAAAGAATGGTAAGAGAAAGAGATAGTCAGTTCTATTGGATGCTTTTTACTGAAATACAGTGAAGGAGATTAGACTTTTATCAACTGGACTACCCGTTTTATTTGAGAGTAAAGTACTCCAGTCCTAATATTTAGAGTAAGCACATGAAGCACTTTAATGCCTCAGCATTCTGATATTTTCAGTATTTATTAAAGAGATTGGTTTATAATTATTTTATCACAATATTGAAGAGCTAACAGTTATAGAGAAAGATTCGTTTATGAAGATTTTATTTCATTATAATTATATATCAACTCTTACAACATACTTCTAGCCACATACAGCTACTGAAATCTTGAAAAATTTCTTTTTTAAGAAGTAAACATTCAATAGTGACACTAATAATCTGACAGATATTTTTTGGGAAAAATAGAAATATGTTTTCAAATTCAAATATTATGTATTCTCTCTCATAAATATTCAAATAAGTATTCAAAATTCAAAAGGAAATTTAAGTCATAGTCCATTGACTTTCCTGGAATAATATTCCAAAACATAGATATGCTTTTGAAAATTCTGTCTTTTTGAGTATGTGTTTGCAAAAGGCTAATTTCCCACATGCTAATTCTGAGTTTCATATTTAGTTTTAACATTCAAAATTTGCCATTCTTCTTGTACTTGTTATTTACATAAATTAACCAGCCAAAAGCAGAAGTAACACTGTATGACTTATGCAACCAGTCAACACATTCTGAATTATGAATATTTATAGAAACTTCTTTGTACACTAAACATGAAAGAGAAAATTACTCATAGAAATTAATGAATATCTGTGAATAACTCTTAGTAGTGAATTTTACAATCCATTTGCAAACAACCTGCTGAAGAAGAAGAAATGAATGTTAATGAATATTAATTAGTTCTCTTTCTTTTGTCTGATATACACACATCCTCTCCCCTATTCAGTTCAGCAAAGTAGTATAGTTGCACCAGATGGCAGAATTTGGTTCACAATATGGGTAGCAATTGGTATTCATATTCTTACAGAGCCACATTACAGTGTGCTCTCAAGTGGTAGATATGTTCCAGCTACAGCAAGACAGGTAAAAATACTACATTAATTTATTGTTTGAACTTGAAAGACTTTTGGCTGTGATGTTTTCTGAAAAGGTCATCCAAATTGTTGGGGACATAGGCAAGAAATAGGATTAGTAAAATAATTTGGAAATACCTTTTAGCCTGACCAAATGCTCTTCATCACACCATCATAAAACCTGCTTAAACTCAGGTGGAATGTTTAATTTAAAATATATACTTTTAAATCATGTACATTCATCTTATGGAAGATCTTCCCATAAGAATATATGGGATTTTCTACACCATTTTCTATCCACAGGTTTTATTTGTTCTGATTTATTAGCAGAAGCAAAGATTAATAGAAGCTATCAGTGCAGCAATTCTTTTCACTTGAGCTAAGTTTTCTTACTGTATTCAAATTGAAAACTGCATGTAACCAATAGTAGCTGAGGTTATACTGTGCTTAGTCCATATTTTCTTGTTCCTTGTCTGAGGATATCCATAAAGATCATTAATTTGTCTAAAGGGACTAGTAGTTTCCAGACTATTCTGGATATTAATTAAAAATATAAACCAAAACATATATTTTGTTGCAAAAGGACGCAACTCCAGAAGTGCTTTTCCACTTTGCCAGTAGTGTAGCTTGCCGCCAAGAATCACTTGAAGTAAAATATACAGCAGCTTTGATGGATTCACCACTAGTGGACACATTCTTTGGGTATAGAAAAAAAAAAAATTAAAAAAAGAGTTTTGTGTCTTTCAAAACATTGAGAGATATAATAGTAATAATTAATAAGACAACAAATGCAGCTTTGGAGTCAGCTTGTAAATTACATTGTTCCCTTTTAAGTTATCTTGTACTTTACCATTAGGGACACATCTAGTTTGCTTGATGCTCATGCCTAACCGTGCCAGTAGCACTGTGTTTGTCCTGGTCTCTCTGACTTATGTACATGATCCCATTCCTCTAAACAAGTACTACTCTTTCCCTGCATTTGACAAGAGAAGAAATAGTTCATCTCACTCTGATGCACACTGCAAACACAGATAGAACATGATCTGCACAGAAGATGTTGTTTCCTCAGTTTTTATGCAGCTTCTGGTTGCTGCAGCTAAGAGGTCAAACACATAGTTTGAAGATGTAAGCTGTATCCTAGGAGTGGTAAAAAATTACGGTCATCCATTATTAGAGCTGTATCTGAAGCTAATATATCATATGCACTTTTTCTGCCATGAAAAACTTTCCTAGGTTTACTTTAGTTGTCAGGTTGGCTCCCTTGAGGACCCAATGCAAACAAAACAAAACATTCCATTTCAGTTCAAGAATATGTTCAACAGAATCAGAAAAATAGATTGTTAAACAAACAGTTTTCATGGTTGTTTTTTTTTTGTCTACTTTTATATTTCATTACAGGCTGCTAGAAGATTTTCCTCTTGAGTTATAGGAAACACTCATAATTTAGAAGAGCTTAAGATACTTACATGAATAATGCTCACATTTCTCTGTTTTATCCAGTGAGACTGATTTTTAGTTTAAAAAGGTAGAAATGAGAAGCAAAGGAATCTTACGTTCTGAAATCCAGAACATCAGGTCATAATCCAGCACCTACCCAATGAAAATTTTCTCACTATCAAAATCAAAACTATTATAACACTATTGATTTCATTGTTCAGTTGTTCTGTGTGCTTGTAGTTAGCTTCAGTCTTTTCACAGAATCATAGAATCACAGAATGTCAGGAGTGGGAAGGGACCTTTACAGATCATCTAGTCCAAACCCCCTGCAGAAGCAAGTCCACCTAGATCAAGTGGCATAGAAACATGTCCTGGCAGGTCTTGAAGATCTCCAAGGAAGGAGACTCCAAAACCTCACTGGGCAGCCTGTTCCAATGCTCTGTCACCCTCAAAATAAGTTTTTTCTTCTGTTTAAATGGAAATTTTGTGTTCCAGCTTCATCCCATTACCACTTGTCCTTTTGCTAGATACAGTAGAAAAAAGGGATGTCCCAACCTCCTGACACTCACCATTTAGACATTCGTAAATATTTATCAGATCGCCCCCTCAATATCTTCTTCTCTAGACTAAACAGCCCTAGTTCCTGCAGCCTTTCCTCTTGTGAAAGATGCTCCAGTCTCTTGATCGTCTTGGTGGCCCTGTGCTGGACTGTCTCCAGAAGTTCCCTGTACCTCTTGAGCTGGGGAGCCCAGAACTGGACACAGGACTCCAGATAAGGCCTCACCAGGGCAGAGGAGAGAGGGAGAAGAATCTCCCTTCACCTGCTGGCCATACTTTTCTTGATGTATCCCAGAATGCCATTGACCTTCTTGGCCATGAGGGCACATTGTTGGCTCGTGGTTAGTTTATTATCAATCAGGACTCTCTCTGCAGAGCTGCTCTCCAGCAGGTCAATCCCCAGCCTGTACTGGTGCATGATGTTGCACAACAGCTGAGATCCTGCTGAATGGCAGCACAGCCTTCTGGTGAATCAGCCAGTCCTCCCAGTTTGGTGTCATCAGGGAACTTGCTGAGGGTACACTCTGTCCCCTCATCTACATCCTTGATGAAGATATTGAACACTATTGGCCCCAGAATCCATCCCTGTGGAACTCCACTGGCCACAGGACTTCAACTTGATTCTGTGCCATTGATCACCACCCTCTGGGCTCTGTCATTAAGCCAGCTCTCGATCCTCCTCACTGTCCGTTTATCACTGCTTGAGTTTTCTGATGAGGATGATAGGGGACACAGTGTCAAAAGCCTTGCTGAAGTCAAGGTAGATGACATCCACTGCTCTCCCCTCATCTAGCCAACTGGTTATGCCCTCATAGAAGGCTGTCACATTAGTCAAACAGGATTTTCCCTTGGTGAAGTCATATTGAGTCCCCCGATAACCATTTTTCCCTTCATATGTTTAGTGATGACATTCAGGATGAGTTGTTCCATTACCTTTCCAGGGATGGATGTGAGGCTGACAGGCCTGTAGTGTCACTTTGCAAATATAGGAGCACCTTTCTTCTTCGAAGTGCACTGTCAACACATTTGCTTACATTTACTGAGCTTTGTGATAAACCTAAAAGTTTATGGTGCAAATGTAGCACAAAATGGTGAAACCATTGTATGATTGTAACTAAACAACAAATTTGTGTAACAAGAAGTTCTATGTTAACCATGCTGGTTTATGTTGAAAAAGAATTTAAGTTTACTGTTCAGGTTTGTTATTAAAAAAGAATTGGAGCAAATTCAAGTTACACAACATAATTTAGACATTCTTTGTACGGGTTGAGGGCTTTGAATTTGAATCTCTTTAAGAGTGTCACAGAAAAAAAAATCTAGTACAATTGAAAGTCTCTACTGCTCAGTTTAGATTTAATAGTCAAATGAATAATGGAGACATCAGGAAGCAGAGGCTTTTCTAAATGCTGTCCACTAAGGGAAAAATGACAGAAAAATCAGTGATCTGCCCTACAACCCAGATCCTGTGGCATTTGTCTAAAGAAATGTGAAGAGGTTTATAGCATTTTATTATAGTGATATTGCAAAGAAAATTTAACAAATTAATAAAGATTTTTTGTATGTTTTAGGATAAGTCTCATTTAAAAAAAATTACATTCACATTTTGAGAATAAAATTAAAACAGTTAACACCTGTGAGACAGAATGAACCAGCTCAACATATTTTGCTCTTGCTTCTGCATCTTCATTCCTCAGCATTTCTACTGATGTCCTCTGCATACAGAAGAGAAAAACACTATAGCCAGGAAGTCAATATTGGTAGGGACTACAACATCCCCATTGTCTATATAGATAGATCACCTAGGCTTGTTCAGGTTATCAGAAACACTATGAGCTAAAAGTACTTGTAATTGTGTGCGCATGTCTGTGTATAAAAGTACCATTTCTGCTACCTACATCTCAACTCACTTGGAGTCTGCTTAATATTTTCCCTAAATTCAAACCTTAACATTTATACATTCGCAGTCTATAAATTTAGAACATTTATTAGAGGACTGGAAAATTCAGAGCACTAGGTTCCAATTTGTTTTCTGCTGAGCCAAGGCTTTTTATAACAAGTGATTGCAGAACTCTTCAGTGCAGTGTTAATCTTTCAAATAAATAATAACTCAAAACTAAATCATCATCTGAATTTTGAGACAGTTTTGAGTCACCCATCAAAATCAGAAACAAATATTAGTCCCTGTCAGGAACAACACATATTTTCTTGGGCAAGTATTGGAATTGGTTTGAAATTATCTTGAATGTGAAATTCCTTGTACATCCGCAAACACTCTACAACAGCATTTTCAAAGGGCTATTAAAATTCATGGAAATCTTAGATTTATATATCTTCAGGCTGTTTCAGCTTAAAAAAAAATCTTAAGACTATTTCATTTAAAGTTCTTTGATTTGTTCTTTTGGGTCAGCATTTTACAACTCTTCTTTTTGACTCTTCTTGTCAATTACAAGAGGCTTTCAGCCTTAAGATTAATGACCTTCCTTCCTTCCTTCTGTCCCTCCCTCACATCTCAGAACCACAAAAACCACACAAACCTAACTTGTGGCAAATACTAGTATTTTCTGCTTAGCCTTGAAACTGGAATTTATTCAAATAGGTCATAGTTTAGTGTGTGGAGGCTATCATTTCTTAAATGGTACTGTTTGTCTCAAGAACAACATTAGAAGGATCACATGACTATCTTCAAGAATGACAGTCTTAGTAATGTGCACATTTAAAAACTGGTAGATGGCATGAAGGGTATCAGTATTAACCTAATTAAAAGCAGGAAAGAAAGCATATCAATAACATTAATATTTGACAGCACAAAGGATGTCATATTTTCAAATACCAGGCAAACAGAACATGTTCTAAAATCTATTAAAAGGCAACAAGTAAAAGGTTAAAGCTCATAAACAGTATTTCCTACCTAATTAAAACTTTGTTGTATAAGAAGTTTATTTTCTTGCCTTGAAGATTAATACTTCTAGACTATCAAGAAACGAGCAAAATGTTGAACAGAATAAAATGTTGACTACATTAGAACCTGCTATTCACCTGTTGACATAGTAATAAAAACAAACATATTATTTCACCTCTTTAGGAAATACTAGGTAATTGGATGAATGAGTATGAAGAACTACCTCAGTGTCACAATTACACTTCAAAGAAAATATTCAGGACACTCAATAAATTTGACCATGACATACTTGAGTGAAGGCAATATTTAATCTTCAGATATCTATAGGGAAAATTGAAAACATGACAGTAAAAAACCCCACAATTCTATCCATGTCCAGTGCTCTCTGACTGGTTTCCTTCAGATATTCTATGTGTGCAGGGTGTAATGTTTTATATCAGAATTTCTTATTGGAAGATAGTTGATGCTACATGAGATTTCTTTTGCTAATTGCCTAGCTTTTATACTCCATGTTGCGTTGAGCCCCATGTCTACTCCTCTCCTGCTGGTCTGGCTACCTTCTTGTCCCCTTGTTTTGAGATAAATTCAATTTTGTTACATCAGCTGTGCTCTGTCACGCCCTACATTATTGCTCGTTCTTCAAAGGTACCTTGCATTTACCCATTTCTCTGACTCTGATTTATCAGGCAGACATATTCCATTCCTGAGTTTAGTCACAATTTCCAAGCCACTAATGATATGGAAAGTTGGGAGGATTTTGTCTGAAAAAATAATCTCTTTTAAATTATTTAGCTTTCAATAGAGCAACATCTTACTAACAGTCTGCAGATTTTCCATCAGTAGTGTATTTGTTTAAACAAAGGTTAGATAGTATTTCTAAATAATTTTTTTCTAAATCATGACAATTATATTTTCACCTTTATATCTGATGTGTGTCCAAAGTTCAATCAAAGCTTTGAAACTTTAATAGAGTAACTACATATTTCACTTCTGAGGTAATTTTGAGAGGTTTTGTATCTAACTGCAATGCTGGGTTTGATTTTATACCAAAATTACACTTTCTGGAACTGATTGAAGAAAAATATCTTAAGATTATACAGATAAAACTTCATAAGTAGTAAAAAGGAGAGTGACTGTCTTAGTCTCTCAGGTCTATAAAAAAACACTGGAGAATAGTTTCTGGTGTTCTTTCCATTCATTTCAGTCTAATAATCCTAAAGGGAAGAAGAGGATAAAAGCATCGCATCCTTCTCTTCAAAGCATGAGAGCACACAAAAGTACTAATATCTTTTCAGACATAACAGAGAAAAGGATTTTACACTGCTTAAACCATTTTCTCCAGCTGTTGAATTAGGTATTCTGTCTGCTAAACTGCTGTATTAGCCTAGATCCTTTAATATATCCTGCTCCATTTCTCTCTGTAATGTTACTACTCACTTGCTGATACGGATTTGTTACATACTTCAGGACTTCTTGTAGAAAAGTAAATCCTATTTTGTAAACCAAGTAAAAAAATAGACATGTATCATTCATTTCTATTTTCTACAGATGAAAGATGTTTTCATCTGTCTTTCAAAAGGAAAAACAAAGTTTGCTCGTGTTCTCTGTTCTTCCATACAAACTTATAGTCTGGTTTTGCTGGTAATGAGCAGGCTGCTCTCAATCTTTAATTAGAGATGTGAAAAAAATGAGAATGTAGCTTCTAAACAAGAAATATCAAGTATTATAATCTCAGTTATGTCATTCAAAAAGGTTCACTGCTCATAAGGAGCAAATAAATTTAATTCATGAAAACTGTTGCGAAATATTAAATATGGAAAAAATTGAACATTTCATCTTATAATCACTTCCAAACATGCTTGCCTGGTAGTAGCTATAACTACTCTTCTACTCAGTATCTCTGAAGTTGTTAATAAAAGAACAAAACTGAATTGAGATAAATTAATTTGTCAATCCAATCTGCTTTGGAAGCCATGAAGAGTACCACATGTAAACAGAATTCCTCTCAAAAGTTCACCATTGACTGAAAAAATACATTAAAATAAGCCAAGAGACACACGAATTTCTCTTTAACCATTTATATATGTTTTTAGAAAAACATCTTGAAAAAAATCAGGACAGATTTTGGATGATCCTAATTTATCTACGGTAAAAATCTGTATCTATGTAGAGAAAAAGACATTGTCCTACACCTCTCATAAAATTATATTAAATTTAAATATTTCTAATGAAGAAATGTGACAGTTAAAATTTTAATTTTTTTTTCTACTATTTCATTCCACTGGCCTCTAGCCTTGTTGATTTGTATCAGGGCAAAAATCTATCTGTCATTGCAATATTATGAAATCAAGTCCTACTGTTCAAAAACTTAGCAACAAACAGTATGTTTGTATCATGCGTTATTACATTGCCTTGTTGAGGTACCAGCAGTTTCAATATCTAATAGTCTAATGGAAAAGACTAATCTGATGAACAATGCATAAGGAAGTTTTTAAAACTTTATTTAGCAGAAAATTTATGTATAATCTCAATGATCATAAAAAGCTGGTATGGACTTCTAGATCTTAAATTGATATGATAATGATAGTAATAGCAGGACATGGGCACCAACACAGTATGTTGACACAGGTTTCAGTAGCTGCTGTGCTATAGAGACTGATTATGCTGCTTTTTGGGTGTCACAGGAATAGCTTTATTGTTGTAGACGTCTCTACATGCTCTTTGATTGAATGGTGTCATGGATTCAACTTTGAACTTAAAGTGACTATAGACCAGAGTCTTTTGTCATTATCCAGGTTAGATTGTTATTAGACTACTGCTGTTTCAGTTTAATAACATTATTCATCTATGAAGGCCTACACAATATGATTGTCAATACATACAGTTCACATTTTGTATTACAATAAGCATTATAACAAAGTAGGGTACTAGTTAGCTGTTAACTCCTATTTAGTTTCTGATGGGTCAAACGTTGTGATACCTACAGTAGAGGAGATCAGATAACATAAAGAACTGCCATATTCTGATGAATCACTATCAACTAAGCATATATGGGACAAAAAGAGGACAAAAAGAAAGAAAGGTATGCCAAAGAGAATAACATGAGTTATTCCAAATTTCTGAGTTACAAGTACAAAGTCATTAGTGTCATTTAAAATAAATGTCCTTGAGAAGTAATCGCGGTCTTAGGCATCCATTTTGTATGATGAGATATAGAAAAATTGCTATTTTTACCACTTTCATTTTGATCTTTCTTGAAAGATTATAAAAAAACTTCAAAGTTTATAACCAAGGGTTATAAACTAGTTCCAACTTTTTTTAAAAAAAACCCACAATCACAAACAACACCACTCCCCCTCTAAACCACACCTATCAAAGACCTCACAATTGCTGTCATCAGAATCTTCCCCTTCCTGAATTATACTAGATTCCTAGGAAACACTGAAAATCTGGAAGGCCAGAAATAAAGTCTATAGTGATTCCATAACTTCAATATTATCTATAGCAAAATAGAGCATTATTTGTATTTGACAGAATTTTGTTATAAGGAAATCCATATTTGTGTCATAACAAGTTTTCTGTAGAAAAATAAAAGAGATTAAAAAAAAATCCCAAACCAGAATTCAAGGAATATGAAATATTAGAGAAATAAGAGGTAAATAAATGTAGTGTATACTGAGTCACTAATGTTTTAAATAACTTTACAAATCCTCTAGTTAAAAAGCACTACCGGAGACATAGACATTTGCAGAGACAATATTATTTGCTTTTAGTCAAAATTTTGCTATATTATAATAAACTCTCACTGAAATAACTCTTTATGTGTTATTACCATTTATGCAAGAACAACTCTGCACATTTTCAACCCCAGTATTATTTTAGTTACTAGAATAGGTTTGGTTTGTAGTCAAAAAAGGAATTTCCAGCTGCCAAGATGCAACATTTAAAGATCTGTTCATTTGTACTAGTCACATATACATGCACTTGCACACAGAGCCTGTAAAATCATAGCTGGTTTCAAATAATTATTTTTAATTGAAGGCATAAATCAATTCTTTTCAAGCACAGAAATAACTTTCTTTTTACTGTTCAAAATGGGCTGGTAGATAATAAGATGAAATTTGAGTTAATAGATAAGCATATGCTTTGTTGATTGCACATGGCATTTCAAACTAAAGCAGCTGCAGAATTACTGAAAGAATCAAGACAAACAAATTCTATGGCATCTTTTATCAGTAGCATGGAGCACTATAAAATTTATTTATGTTGTCACATGAATTGATCTAATAGTCTAGTAGAAAAAAAAAAGAAATATTACACATCCACTTTTTTTTGTAGTAAGGGTTTAATTACCTCAAGAATACTTGGGGTTCTCACAACTTCAGGTTATTGACAAATAAAATAATAACAGAGATTGACCATGGTGCGTGTCTATACACTGTACCTTGTCATCAAGATTAATTTCTTTGAGAAATCTACACAATCTTCTCAGTTGCTATCCTCATTTTTGTGCAGAAACTATAGAAATAAAACTTGCAATATCCTAATGTTTTCAGAAATTGCATATAAAGGTACTACTTGAAAAAAACTTTAATTATTTGCTTAATTATTTTTGTTGGTAATGTTATAAATCCTGATGCAAATTTTGTTCATGTGAGTATGATACTCTTTTGCAAAGATATTTCTAAATTATATCTAATTAATATTAAGATATTTCTAAATTAAATGAACACACTGTTTAGTATCCATGATTTGAGAAGCACATACATGCACATTCATGAATGACTCCTTTAGTAGAGGTAAATCTACAGGTTCCCCATATAACACAAAAGAATCATCTCCCAGAGGAGGAAAAGATTTGAAAACTGCATCAGCAAAATATAATGGATAACTATCAGCTTAAATGTAACTTTCTAAGTGTAACAATGTAAGACAAAAAAAAATGACATGAGAATATGTAAAGATATGTACATATATTAAGTGAACATTCAAAGCTTCATGGTCCAGTACATGGAGTCTTGCCTTTGCTTGTCACAGGCCACAGGCTTGGCATTAACGTACACCTCAAGGTGTGTCAGGCCTTAGCTAGACAAATCTCACCTGTCTAGGGACTTGCTTTAGTTAGAAAAAGTAACTATTCACACTGTTTCATCTTTATGTTGTTTTAGCTTCTGTTTTACTAGCTACAGTGGTGTAGCATAGCACAATATGTACTTGTAAGTAATAAGTTCATTAAGAAAGTAGTGCAGTATAGGCACAGGATGATGTCAACAGCCTACAAAGTGTAGACGGGACTGATATAAGAGGACAAGGTCTATAACTCTCCTGTGGTCAAACATTGCTCAGAGAAATGCAACATTAGAAGATGGGTGAAACAAGTTTTATGGAAAACAAGTAATGAGCAAGCATAAAACACACCAAGTATAGTAAATTCAGATTAAGTCTTCACTGCAAACCTGTGAAGATCAAGGTGTAGCATCCAGCAGCAAGCATACAAAAATTAACTAAAGCAGATCCTACAGTGAGAAGATAAGAAGCATCAACATCAAGTCCTCTGGGATCAGCCTTAGGATCATGACAGTCTACCACACCCACGAAACTACTCCATCTGATGTCAATGACCTTAGAGAGGCAAGGAAAACTGAGAATAAAAAACCTAGAATGGGTAGATTACAGTAAACATGGGTATAATAATCCTAACCTTACATAATCTGTGGCATCACCATCATTGTAAATGGAATAAAGATAATTATTTCATTAGCTTGTTAATCTATTTATAATCTTCACAGGAAAGTCTTGCCTTTATTCAAGGCATTTCTTTTTTTTCAAAAAAATTCAAGTAACTCTGAAATTTGTCAACAATACTTGTAAAGCAGCTTAGATAATCTTACTTGTGGAAGTTTGTCAGAGTAGAAGCTTAATTCACCTTGTTTCACGCCATATTTCTCAATTCATATAGTATGTAAATATGCTACTTTAAAGAATATTTTCATCTTAAATTCTGTAAGTATAAGTAAACATACATTTCCCGAGGTTACAAATCTGCAGATTTAATTATAGGCTTTTAACTTTTTTTTAAATGAGTTAAATATAGACACGTTTAATGAGTAAAAGATTTTTTTCCCATGGATAGCTTTGTCTAAAGCTCTAAAATGAAATGATTCAGATACATATTCTGTTGTCTTGTAGAAAAATGAGTGACTAATCTCAAGAGAATAACTTTAGCATTTAATATATGCACATTTCTATTAGGCTTCTTATCTATTATTTGCAAACACAGGGAGAGGCAACTAATGAAAGCAAAACAGAGGTGAACAAATTAATAAGAACTAGAGCAGATTATTTCCTAGGGTCTCTTAATCTGTATTTCTCTCTGTTACGGTTATAAGGGTGCACTCTGCTAACCAAACTGATGTGTGATTTGTGTAGTAAGAAAAGCAAGCTCTGTGAAGACTGAATATACCCCCACAGGCTCATCTCACTTTGGAGCCAATTTAAAAATCAAAAGCAATCAAAGTATTAGAATGTAAGTAGTGAAAAAACGGAGTTCAAGCATGACAGTCAGCAAAGCACTGATATTCTTCTTTTACCAACTTAGCTAATGGCACTAGATGAACCTGTGTCTGATCCAATTCAGCTAGATTAATTCAGTTTTCTTCCAAATATAAGAAGCTTTCCATTACAAATGATCTTTTCTGCTGTCTTGCAAGACGATCTTCTTATGAAGAAGGGAAAATCTGTCTTTCCAGTTTGTAAATGTATTATTCAGGTTTTATTTTCTTCTCTCACAATCAAACAATCCAGTCTAATTTTTTTAAGAACAGCACGTATTTTTTCAAAAGATAACATATTTCATGATCTGAAGAGTCATAATAGTGATTTTCTTCTGATACAAAATAGAGAAATTCTAAGAGGATCATAAAGGTTGGTTTTCTTTGGCTCAGTCATGATCAATATTGCAAAAGACAATCCTCTTTATCAATATTCAAAATGGGTAAACATTGAGATAACAGAATTTGCATAACAATCACTGAATTGCTATCATAACAAGACCAGATTCATAACAAATAGATAAATTGGTAGTATTTATCTTTTTTAATTTCAGGGATATTAGCTCATTTCAGGATTTTTTTTTTTTTAGAGCTAAGAACATTCACAGAATCATAAAATGGTAGGGAATGGAAGGGACCTTTAGAGATCATCTAGTCCAACCACCCTGACGAAGCAAGTCCACTTAGATCAGGTCACTCAGGAATGCATCTAAGTGTGTTTTGAAGACCTCCAGATAAGAGGACTTCACAACCTCATTGGGCAGCCTGTTCCAATGTTCTGTCACCCTCAAAATAAAATAGTTTTTTCTTCTGTTTAAATGGAAATTTTGTGTTCCAGCTTCATCCCATTACCACTTGTCCTTTTGCTAGATACAGTAGAAAAAAGGGATGTCCCAACCTCCTGACACTCACCATTTAGACATTCGTAAATATTTATCAGATCGCCCCCTCAATATCTTCTTCTCTAGACTAAACAGCCCTAGTTCCTGCAGCCTTTCCTCTTGTGAAAGATGCTCCAGTCTCTTGATCGTCTTGGTGGCCCTGTGCTGGACTGTCTCCAGAAGTTCCCTGTACCTCTTGAGCTGGAGAGCCCAGAACGGGACACAGGACTCCAGATGAGGCCTCACGAGGGCAGAGGAGAGGGAGAGAAGAACCTCCCTTCACCTGATGGCCACATTCTTCTTGATGCATCCCAAGATGCCATTGGCTTTCTTGGCCATGAGGACACATTGCTGGCTCATGTGTAGTTATTGTCAACCAGGACTCCCAAGTCTCTCTCTACAGAGCTGCTCTCCAGTAGGTCAATCCCCAGCCTGTACTGGTACATGGGGTTGTTCCTTCCCAGATGCAGGACTCTGCACTTGTCCTCGTTGAATCTCATGAGGTTCCTCTCTGCCCAGCTCTCAAGCTGGTCAAGATCTTGCTGAATGGCAGCACAGCCTGCTGGGGAATCAGCCAGTCCTCCCAGTTTAGTGTCATCGGGGAACTTGCTGAGGGTACACTCTGTCCCCTCATCCAGGTCCTTGATGAAGATGTTGAACAAGACTGGCCCCAGAACAGAACCTCACTGGCCACAGAACTCCAACTCAGTTCTATACCAGTGATCACACATATATGTATAAGCATGTGCATATGTGTTTATGGACTAACATATTTGCAAATATGTAAACATATACATACATACAAACATACATGCATATCTAGAAAGTAAGATCTGTAGATAAGCAAATAAATACTGCAGTTCCTGCCACAAAACTATGGACACATTAATGTAAAGTAACTTACATTAGTAATGTAGGCTAACTTCATACATACATAAAACCACAAAATTCTTGAAGTGTGCTGTTGGTTTGGTTTTTGATTTTTTTAAGGGAAATCTCTTCAATGAAATATTTTGATTTTATAATTTTAACTTCAGATTTAATTACAACTCATGTTTAATCTATTTAATGAATTATTAGCATTTTGTAATTGCAGCTGCCATGAATTGTTATGTCACTCACTAGATGGAGGACAAAAGGAAAAAAAAATAGCAGATATTTCCTTAAATTGGATTTATTTTTTGCTATAACACGATCTCCCTAAGGTTATCAAGCTTCCAGACTTAACTAGTCAGATATGAAAACGTTGAAGCAGCAAAAAAAACCCTCTCAAAAATCCCAACCAACCCAACCCAGTGACACTCTCAGTCTCTAATTTTATCAGAACATATTTGTCCTTAAAAAGCCATGTGTATAACTAAAACCAGTGAAATGAAGTGTGGTTTGAAATAAAATTATAGTAAGATGAGAATTCTCTAAAGACTTTTGATAGGTAATAGAAAATGAATGCATATGTTTTATGCAAACTGTACAATCTGAGATAAAGAAATCTTCCATCTCTGCCCTAAGTAAAAAATCTAAAAACAAAACATAATTATCAGTCACTTTATATATTTCAATGATGACCACTTGNTAATTTATTTTAAATTATTTATTTAATAATAAATTTTAACTACTGATGTTACTTTTAAAAATTCGTACTTCAAATGGTTCTGTCATTAGATGGTAAAGATAGGTAGTTTTCTTCATAGATAAATTATTTCGTTAATTGAGATGAATATCCCTACATTTACAGACTTTGTTACAGACTCTGCTCCAGGACAGAATTTCCAAGCATCTGCTTGAACTTCTCAATTACATTTATCATGATACTGTTTCTCATATTTTACCCAGTTTTGCCATTCTGGAAGAAAGAGATTTAGACTATTTTTTAACTTAAATTTCATTTAAACTCAATGAACTTTTAATCTTTTAGAAAAAATCAGTTTTACCCTTTCCTACTACCATTAACCTAGCATTTTCAAGGCATTTAATATCTTAATAAATCTGAATATTAAATTAATACACTCAAGAGTACATTATCTCCATATTTTATCTTAGAATAGTAAAATCCTTCTTGTTATTCTGCATTCTCATTGCTCTCGCAGACATATCACATTACTATCAGTCAGCCAAGTTCCAGAACTTAATTTATTCAAATAACTTGCAACTGAAGATATTTCAGATGAACAAATGGTTTTGGTTTAGTGGTTATAATGTTATTAATATAAATATGAAGACTCACACAATTATTCCTATCAATGTAGGCAGTTATGGTTTCTGTGTATATAGTTCAGCTGTAATTTCATATAGGAAGGAATATATCAAAGGAACTTGTGTTCTGAGAGTGACTTCATCTCTCTGATAACCCAAGTAACCCCCTTCTGACAAGTTAACCTGAGACAACTGAAAGGACCCATGCCCCACATAAACTGGCCAGAGTGGGTATATTCACAGTATCACACCCTAATCTCCCTGCCAGGACAAGTAATTCAATGTAAGCAACATCTTGCAAGGAAGTTCCAGAGATTTGAATTTTGGAGAACTTGTTAGGCAACCTCTGCTAAGTCACTACTGGCATTCTGTTCTCCTCAGTGAAACATTTATAGAAGCCCAATACACTTGAAAAATCTACAAATATCTACCAGTCACTAACTGATGTACCATGCT
This sequence comes from Urocolius indicus, assembly GCA_013401255.1. Taxonomy (NCBI): domain Eukaryota; kingdom Metazoa; phylum Chordata; class Aves; order Coliiformes; family Coliidae; genus Urocolius; species Urocolius indicus. The sequence continues at coordinate 13,617 of WBNH01006113.1, read as the reverse complement.
TTAGCCACTTATCCATGGTACTTCTTAATGCTAAACATCTCTAATATAGACAATTGTGTATCAAGGTGGACACAAACTCCTTTTCCAACAAAGAATTCAAATGAGAAAGTTAGTGGAATCTGATCAGCTAACAGTTGAAAGTGAGGAACAAACATGAATTAAATTTTTAAGAAAAAAAAAATGGATGATAGATATAAATCCCCAAACAATACTTTGCCTTTATTTCAGTTATCTATTGCTTTAGTGAAGAACAAAAAGTTGAGATTTAATCTTTTAACATTTCAATATTCTAGAATTTAAATTTTATCTTTCAAACTCTAGCCTCACTAAAATTCTGCCTGAAGCCACTACTATGTCAGTTAAAAACCTGAAAAAGATTAGAGTAAGGAAAAAAAAAATCCTAAATCTTTTCTTGTAGTACAAGGCAGTTCAGAAAAAAAAAAAAAAAAACGAGAGATAATAAATGGCAGTAAAGCTACACCGCACAGCACAGGAATATTGTCTTCTATCTTGTTGATAGTACAGTTGCTTTAACATGACATTATACTTGAGCTAATGCTACTTGTATCAGGACAGATAATTAGTATACACGCAGAGCCACAGATACAGAACTGTACTGCTTCTGGCTCCCTAGCTAGCTCATTTCCAATTAGGACAAGTATCTCTTCATAATATTAAATTGTACATAAGTCACCCTCAAGCAAGGAAGAATGATCCAGCTTACTGAGTCAAGTGCTGTTGTTTTAATAGTGTATCTCAAGAAAGACAGATCCATGGAAAGGCTTTCCTTTATCTTTCTTGTAAGGACAGGAAAAATAGATTTCAGGCTGGTTAGTTCACTGTGTTTACAAAGGACAACAGAAGTTAAAACTTAAATGAGCAGTCAGATTAAAATACAAATTTGTATCCTTAAAAGCCATGCATTGTTGTGGTTTTTTTTGATGTTTTTTGTTTTTTTATATTAATGTTTCCTCTACAGGACATAAGACTGGATTTATTAAATTGTAAATTAAATTGTTTTTTAACCCTGGCAACCTGGAGTCTATTCATGACCATAGAAGTAGATTATATATATGAAAGCTAAATAAAGAGATACTAAAATATACTTGTACTACCATAATAATGTGTTATATCCTACAAGTTGTCAGATTTGTAAAAAGACAAGTGAGAGGAAGCTTTTTCCAACTGATCACTGCTAAATTTAATGTTATGCTCAGACACTGACATGTCTGATGGCCACTGTACAATTCGAAGGTTCAGATTGAAATTGAAATTGGCACAAAGCTTGAGGACAATCTCATCTTCCTGAAGGAGGCCAAGGTTCCAAGTTTTTTTCAGCAGTCAAATCTTCCTCTAACCAAACATTTTCCTCTACTAGGTGGAAGTTTTCTCTGAAAGGTACAAGGTAATTTCAGAATATACCTTCAATTCTAATTAAATGTTGTTATTTTTTTTTTGTCTCACGAAAGCCCTAAGATTTCTAGATGGTGCAAATGACTTCTTCATGAAAGTGAAAAATATTACCCTAGAATACAAATACCATAAGTATCTTATCTAAAAATGCTGTCTTGAAAACATGGAAAGAAAGAGCACGTTGAAGGAGTGATTTTGTGTGTCCTTGTCAAAAAAAGAGGGTTTTTTTCCATATAAAAGTTCTATCCCATTTGAAATTATTAGGTCTTTTAAACAAAGAAAACTGAAAAAAATAAAAACCCACAAAAGAAACCAATAAAATGAAAAACTCAAAAAATATATATCTGAAGAAGTCACAGAGCATTTTTAATTAATTATTATTGAAACTATTCTACTACACACAAAATATCAGTCAAGATGAGTTAAGAGTTACTTCTAATTTGATAAATTTCTGTTCTAGCAAGACCATTTTGTGTGACTTTGTTTCTGTACATAGTGTACAAGAGTGTTAAGAGGAGGGAATGAAAGCACTTAGCAGTAGGACAGCCTACACTTGACAAGGAATTCTTCAGGACAAGGGAAAACTTAATTTTCGACATTCAGCAGCATGAGAGGAATCAGAACTTCCCTGAACTTATATAATCTTTTTGTTTGTAGTGTACTAAGTAACACTTTTTTTAATACTTTTTTTCTTCTTTTCGTCTCTTAATTTCAAGTAGCAACTTTTAATCTGAGTGTAGCTCAGACTGCTAAAGACAATAGACCTAAAGCCAAGTTTTAGACTTGATAGATAGAAACTTGGAGGTTGAAGAGATGTTACAACCTGAGATATGGCTGAAATCTAATTTATTACAAGCAGAATAAGGGAGAAATTCAGTCTACTAAAGCACAGCAGAAAAGGCAGAATTTCTCAAACATTGTCCTTGTCCCCCAGTCATAATAATTTTTATTTTTCTAAAAACATTTTTACCATTTCTTTATTTGTTTTCTTGTATCCTTCTATTAAAAACCCAAGTTTTTTTAAAACTTACTTTCTGGGATTGAAAGTCTTTCCTATGCTGATTTTTAATGTGTTTTTTTCTCTTTTTTTTCTTGCTGATTTTCATTAAACTAGCTTTGTGGGATAGTTTAGCATACAGCTTTTGTTTCAAAGCCCTGGTCGTCTCACTCAGCCATCTCACCAGGGTTTTCATACCTAGGATGATTGCCAAAGCTTTTCAGGTGCTGGAAAGAAATTTAAAGAAATTTGCCATACACTCACACCTGAATCTGTTTAGTAATTCACTCAAAAGATATCAAAAGATTGCATAATAGTATAGGCATTTTCTAATAAAAATATAGAAAAAAAATTACAAGCACATGTCTTTTCTGGGTAATCTAACAAGCACTGTTCACTTTACTAGACATCTCTTAATAGCATGACAACCAACAACTTTATTTAACATACAACTTTGGTACCAAATTTACATTCCCAATTTGTAATAAAAAAATTATCTTTTATTAAGTTCAATCTGATCGACGGCAATAGGTATGAGTACACAGAAAGAGGCACATGCAGAACTCATTAGTACAAGAAAATAAATTATCACCACTATGGCTAATCTAATTCCATTCAACTGCAAACCATATTTGTCGAACTGATGTGAAACCACATTTTGGAAGCGTTCTTGCTCAAAGAAAGTATTGTCAAATGTTTAATAAATTAATATTAAGAATCTCAATGTTTTTGAGGTACAGGGCAACAGGCAGAGTTCGATAAAGTATCAGAGTGATTAAGCCCTTAATTTATTTAACTCCTATTAAATTATGCTTAAAAAAATATACACACTTCTTTCATTATAACAGCTAGAGAACATACGAGCCTATTTCTACATATATCAATTCTAATTAGCTTTGAGCAATTAGCAAAGATAATCTATCACAGCTTAAAGCAACATGTGTTTAGCTGCACTTTGTCAAATAAGTATCATGAATATTCAGATCACATTCACTTTAATCATAAAAAATAATGATGACAAACAGCAATCATTTTTCGAAATGAGAACCTTTATTATTGAGCAGTTGATCTTTTTAAAAGAACAATACCCTTCAGAAACACACTAATTATATTCCATTCACAACGTTCAGACTTTTTGACAAGATTTTCTATTGTGTCTGACACAAAAAAAAATTAAAAAAGTTATTATATACTACTATGCTGCAGGTCACAGAAAAAAAGATTTGAGCAGAAGACTAGTTATTTAACAAGTAAAACTACCTTTCTACTCGTTACTGAGGCAATCGCTCTTCCACTCTTAAAAGGAAAAAGGAAGATTCATCACTTGTATGTTCTAAAAAGATTTTTCCCAAACTATTGTGTAATAGAATTATACAACATGAATTTAGACCCTGTAGTCCTATCTATTTAGAATCACAGAATTCTAGAATGTACAATGGTAGGTTTGGAAAGGAACTTTCGAGATCTAGTCTAAGCCCCCTGCAGAAGCAGGTCAAAGTAGATCAGGTCGCATAGGAACATGTCCAGGTGAGTCTTGAAGACCTCCAAGGAAGGAGACTCCACAACCCCTCTGGGCAACCTGTGCCAGGGCTTCCTCATTCTCACAGTAAAACAAGTCTTTTTTTATATTTAAGTGGAACTATTTGTGTTCCAGCTTGATTCTATTATNCATCCCAGGATGCCATTGGCCTCCTTGGACACGAGGGCATATTGCTGGCTCATGTTTAGTTTACTGTCAACCAGGACTCCCAGATCTCTCCCTGCAGAGCTGTTCTCCAGCAAGTTGACCCCAGCCTGTCCTGGTGCATGGGATTTTTCTTTCCCAGATGCAGGAGTCTGTATTTGTCCTTTTTGAACCTCATGAGGTTCCTCTCTACCCAACTAAGCCAAATAGCCTTGTCTGTTTTGTCCTGGACCACAAGTGGCAATTAAGCCTTCCCTGCCCTTTGGCAATTCCCAGGTCTTTGGTACTTGAGTCAAATTCTGGTCTTCTGATTGACCTAAACCACAACATTACCCAATGGAATCTGCTCTAAAGGAAAAAAAGGATGAAAAGATTGTTATATACCTGAAATGGACACACTTAAAATGCTAGTTAATTAAGGTTGTGACCATTTGCCATACAGCTTAGTTCGACTGGCAGTTGACATCATACTATACATTCTTGCTTAATTCAATCAAATCCCCCAAATCAGGTTTTGGTACTCTATAATCTGTGCTAATATCCAGTTAATATGTAGGACTTAGTATCTTTTAAAAACTGTATGCTTCATATCTGAATTATCTCAAGTGTTTGTGTTTAAAGTACTCTCATAAATATTTCTTCTCTTAATAGGAAGCTATTATAAATGTTTTTGTTTATAATTTTAAAGTTAATTAAAGTCTGTTAGGTTCAGCATTCCTCCATTTTAAGCTCATCACTACTTATTCAATAAATTTATTGATATTTAACAAATACAATGTCCTAGTATATCTAATCTAAACCCATATTTGATTATAAATTAAACTGTAGCAACATACATAAAATCCGTATTCTCTGCCCTGTTAAGTGAGCTTTATTTCACTTGTGATCCATAACGTGACAAAATAATGAGAGCTAACAGCTTTACAAGTGAAACTGTCATTTTTTTAGGCAGTAGTTGCATCATTAAACACCCTTTTTACCAGAAAGTTAGTCTTTCCTTCCATTTTCTTGATCTCTGTCATTATATACTGCATATCTTGCTTCTAAAGTGATAATTCTTCTGAAGAAAAGTACTATATCTTGCATTGGCAAATCTTACAGGTATTTCCAAAGCAGACAAGGACTGCTTACATTAGAACTAGAAATCAAAATAGAATAGAAATAGAAAAAGATATAAAAATATTTTCTGAAACTACTTTTAAATACATTTTATTATCTTTTTATCTTATTTCAGTAGAGTACTTTTGATAGGGATAACAGTTATTTATCTCAATAGATAAGCAATGTTTCCTCAAAACACTTTGTGCAAAGACATTCCAAAAAAAAAATTATAGAGAGTTTCCACAGAAAGGTTTTAGAATAGAAAATCTCATCTGCTTTTCAGGGTCAAAATATTAGATGGACCACCCTGTCCCCAGGAGCACCTCAGAAAGTAACCAACAGCAGGGCACAAACAGGCCAACAAGGTCTTCAAAAGGGTTGTAGCAGCTGGTTGGTGGTGGAAATCTACTGTTGCCCAAACTTTTACCATGATTTCAGAAGATTTCACCCTATAAATCAGATAATGCAGACAGGAAGAAGGTTGCTAGTGTGTGGGAGACTCTAATTTGGAGCAAGGGAGGACTGGCGAGGACCACTTCTCCTCAGGAGTGCAGTAAGTGGCAATAGACATCAGAAAAGGACTGATTGCACCCCCCCATTCCCTGACCCTGGCACTGCTTATGGGGTGAGGAGGTGATGATACTAGGCTCAGGGCTCTGAGCCCAGGAAGAGAGAAGGGGTGAGGGAAAGGTGATCTTAAAGAGACAGTTGCACTTCCCTACTCTGGTGTTTTAGTTGAAGACAGGTTAAAATAAGTTTTGTTTTCTTCCCCAAGCTGAGTGGCCTTGTCTGTTTTGTCTGGGACCATAAGTGGCAATTAAGCCCTCCCTGTCCTTCCAGAGTTCCAGTCTGGTGTATTTAAATCTAACTGTGGCCTTTTATCCCTGTATGGGTCTAAACCACAAAAAAGTGTTGTTCTATCAAGTCTTGGAAGTCTCCGAGCATGAAGATGATAAGATCTCTGGACAATCTGTTCCAATGCTTCACTATTTTCATGGTGAAAAGACATTTTTCTTACAATAGCTGATCAACATAAACATGTAAAACCTCCCATAAAAATATACAGTAAAATCAAAACCTACTTTAAATAGGACCCTGTGCAGTCTTAAGTATTGGTATCCCCATATAGAAATAACATTTGAAGAAAGTACAGCATTTAAAGTAAGAACAATGAAGAATTCCTACATTAAAGAAACTTGATGAAAAGTTTAAACTAAGAAAAAGCTTAAAGATTTTTAAGCTATTATGACTTCCACTGTTTGCCTTTTTTAATTAGAACTTTATATGCCCTTCTTGTAATCGGAGAGCCACAGAACTTGTTGATAACATGGTCTTTAAAGACCTAATTTATTTTCATGAAGACTGCTAAGAGGACAGGGAAAAAAGTAATTAAGTATTATATCTTTTTTTTTCCCTTAATAACGATAAACTTATTAAATGACTAGTAGTCAAAGTTTTCAGATGCCACATCCATTTTGGCATCATTTAGAACTGAACATTTAAAGATAAAATGTTTGAGTTAACAAAACACAAAATTATTTACAGAACTGAGGTAGTTCCCTCATACCTTAGCATCAGTATATACATGTAGTCTGTCTTTCAGATGGACTAGAGTTTCAGGTTCTGTTGAATCTTATAAGATAGATTGCTTTTTACAAGAAACTGGCAAGAATATTGTCTGAATACTTTTTTCTCATGTGGTGCTGAAAATTTCCCACTTCCAATCACTGTGCTTTGACTTCAGTAAAATATTCTCAAATATCCATAGATATTCTTCATAAATAGAAACATGTTTAATTTACATTTTTTGCTTATCTGATCAAGAATTTTCCCATTACTTTTACATTAAAATATATACTAGTGTGTATACTAAAGAACATAACTAAACTTTAAACTCTTCTACAGGAAAATTCACATACAAGAGAAACATATCAAGAGAACGTTTAAGAAAATCTAAATCAACATCCTGTAAGGTGTTAAAATGCATATGAACTAGGTAATGTTTCAGTAGTTGCTGAACATAAATATGTCCATAAAAACCTACTTACTCAATTGTCTGTGTATTCATATATTTGCATCTGATACTAGCAAAAATGAAGAAAAACATTTGGAATTTTTTTTGCAACTGGATACACACAGAGGCTGTCATGAAAAAGATCTCATAAGTGTTCACACACTTCTTAGCATCATTTTACCTCCTTTTCTTTAATAAACCACAACACATATATGTACATGGCAGTTTTTTTCCATAAAGTGAGCAAGTGAAGTATTTGAGAAAAAATTTTTGCAAGGAAAGGCTTCTCCCAGAACTGACAAAAAGAAGATGTGGCTATCTTTACCCCAAAGTAGACTAACAAAGAAATTTAGGAAAAAAAAAAAAATGTTGGATTTCTAAAGCAAATAAGTATTTAGTCAAAAATTTTTACTGAAAATATCACTGTTACAGTCTTTTGTGATTATCAGTCAAAAGTAATCAAGTGCCTAAAGATATTTAGTAATTTCATTTAAAAACTGGGTGATCTCCTAAATACATTCAAAGGTCCTGAAAGTAGATCTTATGCCAGTCTTCTAATCAGGCATATTTGGCATTGCTTCCAAAGACAGTATTCTTTTCTAAGATAGTCTCTTCTTTTAATTTTAGAGAACTGCTTTGCAGATATTTATCTAGGAAGAGTGGGGAAATGAAAATGCTTACAGAAATTTATAGTTCTTCTAGTTCCCCTGATTTGCACTATGGAACTTTTTGTGGTGAATTCAAACTTTCATAGATATAGCACATGAAAAGTTACCTTTCTTGGAGTTACTATTGACTGCTTTGCTAAAGGAGTAGTATGGTTTGTTACAAGCATACAAAGGCTGCCTCAGCATTTGTCAATGACTTCACAGTCAGATGCAATCGAAGGACCAAATAAGCCTCTTCTGATATCATGTGATGGGAGTATATTCAGTTAGATACAATACTTAAAACTTTGCCTAGAGTTTTAAAATACATAACACTGTTGAGCCCTATCACACAATATCTATTTATGGTTCAAAATCCTTCATTTTAAATATGATTTAATTTGAAGAGTAGTTGGAGTAACTTTATTAACTAGCATACATTTTATAAGACTTTCTCACAGAATGTGCTGGACATTCTTTAAATTAAAATCCCCATTAAAATATATTATTTTAAAAATTCCTCCTTGACACAGCTTAGTACAAGTATTATCACACTTAACTGTGAACATAGCTCTCATAGGTATCAATACTACCAAAACCTCCCTTCCCTTCCCTTTCCATTTTTTTCCCAGAAAAGATACACCTTCTGCTTAGAAATTAAAAATTAAATATGTAGGCACAAACTTCACAAGTAAAGTTGATAAATCCCAAGATTTTTAATTCTTTTTTCCAAATGATTAAACACTAAGTGGTTGTGTATTTCTTTTCAACTGAAGTCAGAGCCATACATGTGTATTTCAGTTTACCTACCTTTTTTCTTACTTTATCCTACCTTGGGGAATGGTACTAATAAACTGAAGTAAAAAATATGAAACTTGCAGTTATTCAGGGAAGCAATAAAGCTAAAAAAACTTTAAAGGCATGCAATCATAAAAATAGTGTTGATCAATAGGAAATAACCTTAGGATCATTTACGTCCTACATTGGCTTTGTGACATTACTGATTTAATTACACCCTAAAGCTATCTCAGCTATTATGAAAGTACTTAATGATGGTTATCAAATGATAATTTTCCTAATTATTCTGATACTGATTTTTCCTTAAAATTCACTTTGGAGCAAAAACTTGATTGTCTAATGTTTAAAATAAAATAAATACATTTTCTCAGGATCATAGAATCATGGAACAATAGGGTTGGAAGGGACTTTTAGAGCTTATGTAGTCTAAACCCCCTGCAGAAGCAGGTCAACCTAGATCAGGTTGCATAGGAACATGTCCAGGCAGGTCTTGAAGACCTCTAAGGAAGGAGACTCCACAACCCCTCTGGTCAGCCTATGTCAGGGGTCCATCACCCTCACAGTGAAATAAAATGATCAAAGAGAATTTTTCCTTCTTTTCATGAAAATGTGGTAATAAACAGGCCTTTCCATCTGGTAAACTCTAACAAACATTTGGTTCAGAAGAAACCTCAAGACCTCCACATGCATTCCTACCATGCACCAGGATAACCCAATGATTTGGTTGATAGACAATTCATAGACATGATTACAGCAGGAGCATCATAAGTATCCTACTATAGACTATATCTCTTAATTCCTTAACATAAACCTATAGATATTATTCATGAAAAAAAATTTCCCGGTGCTTCAGAGTAAAAGAAGAAATACAAAATTGGAACTAAAAATAACTATTTTACTATTCTGTTAGACTTTACTCTGTTTTGAGTACAAAAATTCATAAACCAAAATTAATACATCAGCACATGTAATTCATTAACTCTATCATCCTGCTCATAAAATTCCATATCATTTGTCTTAATTGCCACAGCATTACATTATTGATTCACTGTACTTTATTAACTTAACTCATCCATGTGAACTTTGGTGCAATGTTGACCTTCAATATGATTTGTACAATTTAATGCATCCATATGACTGATGACTTCTGCTTCCTTCCATGCCTTTGGCCTGCTACAAAGGTAGGGTAATTTCATCACACTCTTAAGGCCAACACAATCATTGACACAATGCAAGAATCCTTCTCAGACTAAAAAATCTTCCTATTTCTTTACAATATAGAATTCTACCCACATCTGTGCACTTATTCTCCACATTTTCACGCTCAGCACAGGCATCGTTCCCCTATAATTATCTGCTTTGTGTAGTTTTACTTACAATATTTATGAAATTACTTTTTTCAATAATATTTTATCTGATGAAAGATAGATTATATGCAATAATTGAAGAATGTCTCCTACTCACGTTTTTAGGATCTAGTGCTTCCAGTTTCTGCAGAAGTGGTTATACATTCTTTCTCTTCAACTATACAAAAGGAGCTATTAATCTTTTCCTACCTCATTGTCATCAGTCTTAATTTTCCAAGACAAAAATAATGTAAATGTTACAATTTACTGTGTGACCACCTTAATATGTAACAAGACCTTTAAAAGATCTAAATAAAGGATTTCAAAATTTAAATGTTACTTTCTAAACAATATGATGTGGCCTTTGTCTGGCACAAATCCCCAGAGAAAATATCCTTTTCAAGTCACTTTAGACTGTTCAAAAAAAATTCCTTAACTCAGATTAATCCATTTATATAACTCAAACATTTAAACCATCGAACTAAAATTGTTCTTCATATTTACTCTTTTTGACCATAATGGTTTGAAATGTAATAAATAAGTTAAAATTTTCTTGTCTCTTTTTTTTAGACAAATTATGTATGAAAACACTTGCAACAGTCTGAATGGCTCATATCAAGAGCAAAATGTAATTTCTCCCTCTCACCAATTATTTTTAATAAAAGCAATCACCTGAAATTGGAGGCCAAGTTCTTGAACTCCATGAAGTGTTCCTGAAGTCAGAGAAAGAATAAGAAGGACAACAATTGTGTTTGACACTGTAAACTAGATATCCTTTCACCTAAGTCTCACAGCACATGCATATAGGCCTGCAGGTTTATTGCATTTTCAATATCTTACATTTGGAATAAAAGTTTAACATGGACACAGGTATTTAGATCTACTAGTAAAAACTATCACACCTCTGTGGCAAATTTTTCATAATAAATTGCTGAAACCTCCATCCTACTGAAACTTACCAAACCCTACAAAACCTTATGTGTCACAGCATGCTTAGAAGTCCTGCTGTGTCAGCTGTTTTTAGACAGCATGGAATACACTCCACTCTAATAGCTTTCTAAGACACTGGGCAGGTGGAAAAGGAAGCTATTCATAACAGGTAAATAAAGAGCTAGGGATGAGGAAATGGCAAATGATGATTACTTATAAGTTGTAGCAATATTATAACTTTGTTAATTAAATTTTGGAGATATGGATATGAAAAGTTACTATTCTTCATACTTTACAGCCAACACTGGCCCGTGGGAAGTTAAGCCCCTGAGGGACAGTGAGAAACCCTGGAGAATGGAAGAACTTGGTGGATGAGGATTGTGTTAGAAATCTGTTAGGCAAGCTGGACACCTACAAATCTATGGGTCTTGATGTGATGCGCCCATGAGTGCTGAGAGAGCTGGCTGATGTGATTGCTAAGCTGTTCTCCAGCATCTTTGAAAGATAGTGGAACACAGGTGAGATGCCTGGGGCCTGAATGAAAGTCTTCACAAAGTGCAAGAAGAAGGACCCAGGAAGCTACAGGCCAGTCAGCCTCACCTCCATCTCTTGAAAGGTGATGGAACAGTTCATCCTCAATGCCATCTCAAAACATATGAAGGAAAAGACAGTTATGAGGAAGACTCAACATGGATTCACCAAAGGGAAATCCTGCTTGACCAACCTGATAGCCTTCTATGAGGGCATAATTGGCTGGATAGATAAGGAGAGAGCAGTAAATGCCTTTTACCTGGACTTCAGCAATGCTTTTGATGCTGTCTCCCTTTACATCCTCATGGGAAGTTCAGGCACTGTGGGTTGGCACAGAATTGAGTTGTAGGCCTGTGACCAGTGGAGTTCCACAGGGGTCTGTTCTGGGGCCAGTCTTATTCCACATCTTCATCGACCCTAATGAGAAGACATAGTGTACCCTCAGCAAGTTCACTGATGACACCAAACTGGGAGAACTGGCTGTTTCCCCAGAAGGCTGTGCTGCCATTCAACAGAATCTCAACTGGCTTGAGAGTTGGGCAGAGAGGAACCTCCTGAGGTTCAACAAGGGCAAGTGCAGAGTCCTGCATCTGGGGAAGGATAACCCCATGCACAAGCATAATGTGGGGACCAACCTGCTGGAAAGCAGCTCTGTGGAGAAAGATGTAGGAATTCTGATAGACAGCAAAGTAACAATGACCCAGAAATGTGCTGTTGTGGACAAGAAAGCTAATGGCATTCTGAGATGCATCANATGTGTTTGTCAAGAAGATGAGTTAGAACTTTTTTCTCTTTTCTCAAGTGTCAGGGCAAAGGGTAATGAAAAGAAGCTGGAACGTAAAATTTAAATGTAAGGAAAAACTATTTTGCTGTGAGAGTGACAGAGCCCTGGCACAGGCTGCCCAGGGAGGGTGTGGAGACTTCTTCTCTGGACATCTTCAAAACCTGCCTGAACACATTCCTGTGTGACCTGATCTAGACAGACTTGCTTTAGAGGGAGTGTTGGAGTAGATGATCTCTAAAGGTCCCTTCCAAGCCCTACCATTCTTTGATTCTATGATTCCAGTAACTGTGCCCTCATCACTATCAAATTTGCTGGGTAGACATGGAACATGTTTGTAGAATAAAAGTCTGTTGGTTACTTGAGAGTACATTTAAATCTCACATTAAAAACCCCTGAACCTTCAAGCTGTTCCCCTTGAACTATTCTGTATCCTATACCAAACTATCACAACAGATAAAAACAACCACATCTTCATACAACTTACACTAAGGTGAATTTTCTTTTCAATTATGAACTTATTTTATGAAACTGCATAAATGAGCATTCCTGCATGCAACTCATAGTGTAATGGACACATGTACATTTAGACTATATAGTCCCAGGTAGACTATAAAAAGCTATTTTCTTTCTATTTGGAGATAAAATGTACTTTCTGTCATAAAAAGCAAAGAACAGACCTAATGCTTTGTGGAAATTCACACCTCTAACACCACTGGTTGTATTTACAGATGTTTACAAGTTCCAGCATACTATAATTCATGTATGGTTTATTTTAAAATACTCATTTTCATTAACAGTTCAGCATTTTGTCCTAAAAGCTTTTAACAGCCTTCCACTTCCACATGTATTTGCGTAAGAAGGATTGTACCAGTATTGGTACAAGCTACCAAATGGCCCTCGGAGATTAAATATAAATATTAGATTGGTGATCTTTATTAAGTTTTAAAACTGGAATTAATTATCCTATGCTAATAAACTATGTCTAATAAACTATTTTATCTGCAAATACAACCATAGTGTTTATTTTCCATCAAAATAGACTTGTATACAGTTATAGTTTTAAATATGCATAAAGTAGTTAACCTAAGTATGCATGTTTATTCACTAGTTGAAGAACTGTGTTCCAACCTCAATTCGCAGTAATTTTCAAAAGTCAGTATAATTTATCATTTAGATATAGTAGATTTTGTGGAATATATTTAGGCCTGAGTGCAGGAAATTTAAAAAGACGAAATGCTGGGCTCTGCATGTGGGCCACTATAACCCTGTGCAATAATACAGGCTTGGAGATGAATAGCTGGAAAGCTGCCTAGAGGGAAAGTACCTGGTAGCATTAATTGAGAGCCTCCTTGTCATAGTTTGACATGACAGC
>WBNH01006110.1:76231-185982 GCA_013401255.1 Urocolius indicus | reverse complement strand
GTCCTGTCACTGGGCTCTACAGGGAAAAAGTGTCCCCCCATTCCCCTGACACTCACCCTTTAGGTACTGATAAGTGTTGATGAGGTCCCCCCTCAGTCTCCTCTACAGACTCACCAGTCCAAGGTCCCGCAGCCTTTCCTCATCAGGAAGATGCTGCAGTCCCCTGATCATCTTGGTAGCCCTGCACTGGCCTCTCCAGCAGTTCCCTATCCTTGAGCTGGGGAGCCCAGAACCAGACACAGAACTCCAGATGAGGCCTCACCAGGGCAGAGCAGAAGGGCAGCAGAACTGTTGTTTTCTCATTCTGAGCTACATGTAACTTTTCTTGCATTGTGCATTTCAGAGGAGGAGATCAGCAGAAGATGAGCTGGCAATGAGGGACTATCTGCAGGAAGGGGACCTCATCAGTGTATCCTTTCACTGCTTTGCTCAGCCAGCTGAGCTGAGGGCCTAGGGAGAGCAGCCAGCCCTTGGCCAGCCGTGCCGGTGGGGAGAGCTCTCTGCCATGGGCAGCCAGCAGCTATTGGCACTGGTCAGCACTGGGCATCTCCTTTCCTTAAGTGGCACTGACAGGCAGAGGTCCAGTCTATATTTTCTGATGGGGCTGTGTCACTGCACACCCGGAGTCTGAAATACGGGAAGGTATGTTATTCAAGAGTTATGTTATTTGCCTAATCCTGCTCCAGTTGCTTTCTATAAAGCCTTTTGGAGGGATTTCTTTTCAGAAAAAGCTGTGGAGTAGATTAGGATGTTGTTATAACCTATTTCTGCAGGTTAGAAAGGCTCTTAGCTCCTGTGTGGGAGCACTCAGCAGAGTGTCCCCAAAGCAGAGGAGCACCCTTGGGTTGCCCTTTGAGCTGCTGCTCTCCCTGCCCACAGTTACAGCCTACAAGTCCTGTTTCCCCCACTAACTGCTAGGGAATTAAACCCTAGGGAGAAAAATCCTGACTCAAACTCCTCTTCACTCTTCTGCAGGCCGTTGCCCTGTGACTCGTTTCTCTCTCCAGGGCTCTATTTTAGGCTTTGCGCAGTTGTCATTTATCTCTGGTTTTTTTGCATTGAAATAAGCCAAGGGGCCACTAGAGCCTAGGCTGCGGTTTGGGATTACCAGACCAAGGGTATTAGCACTTAAAAGATGAAAGCTAAGTGTGCTTAACTGCACAAAGGGTGAAGGACAGCTACTGGATTAAGAGGGAAAGCGTTCTGCTAAATTGGGCCTCTCACGCCTCATTTTTCTGCAGGAATGGTTGATGTGTAGTTAGGACCGAGATATTATTAACATTTGTGCTAAGCACTTAGAGTGTTCTTCATCTTCAAAGGGCTGCACAGGCATTAGCTAATCCTCCCAGTGCTCCCAGAGGCAGGCAGGTTTTCTATTCACTGTTTCACAGGAAAAAGTGTTATAATTGAGTGGTTTCTAGACTAGGAATGGAGTGCATGTGGGTGATGTGACTTTACCTCATCATCTCGCGTTTCTCTTGGTCTCTTCAGCTTGGCCAGGGTGTGCTTGTTCAAGTCCCACCCTCCCTTGTGAAACGCCAGAAGACTCACTTCCATGACTTGCCCTGTGGTGCATCTGTGATCCTCGGCAACAATGGTTTCATCTGGATCTACCCAACTGCAGAGGAGAAAGATGAAGAGGCAGGGGGCTTCACCACCAACTTGGAGGTGAGGGTTCGGGGGAGATGAGCCTTCTCCTACCAGTGATGGTTTGTTAGTCTGACATAAGCAGAGCTACATGAATAACTTGAAGCTTTCAAGGTGTGGTATGAGGTTCATGCAGATGTTTTTTACAGAAGACTTGCATTATTTCCCAGTGCATTCATCTCTTTTTCTGTCCTTCCTCAGCCAGTTCCCTTGTCTGACCGAGAGGTGATCTCACGGCTCCGAAACTGCATTGTGGCTCTGGTTACACAGAAGCTGATGCTCTTTGACACCAGCATCCTCTATTGCTATGAAGCATCCCTTCCTCATCAGGTACAGAGAACACTGGTGTTTGGTTTATTCCACACTGTGGGGGGGAGTGGAAGGGTCACATCTGTTGCTGCTGAAGTCAGTAAGTGAGATGACAGGGCTTCCTTGTGGCATTCCCAAGCATCATGTAAGAGACAACATGAACTTCTGTCTTCATATATGGAAAAGGTCTGAATTACCTCCTGCTTTTGTTCACACTGGCAGCCTATTGAGCTAGATGGCATGTTCCTTTGTATTTCTAAGTCATCTCTCTCCTTCCCTAATACTGGTGTGTGTCCTCGAGGAGAGAATAGGAGTTGTCAGTAGCATCTCCTTTGATTTCTTATGGTGTCAGTAAGAGTTGCTGACTCTGGCACAGTTGACTTTGCCTTAGATCCTCTGCCATGATAGTCTTGATTGGCCACAACCTTCTGAACTCATTGCTGTGTGCCAGGGCCCCTCGTCCCCACCAACTGTACAATACTGGTAATTGCCTTTTGGTGCTGATGTTATTCTTTTTTCCACTCCAGATCAAGGACATTCTGAAACCAGAGGTGATGGAGGAGATTGTTCTGGAGACGCGACAGAGGTTGCTGGACCTGGAGGGATAGGGCACGTGGCCAGGAGCAGTCATTTGAAGTCTCAGCATGGCAGCATTTGATCCTCAGTATTACTTTTTTCAATGTTCTACTCAACATTCATTCCACACTTCAGAAACCACCAAAATTCCTATTTGAACTCTTAAGATACCTCCTGAGCCCTTTTAGTACAATAGTACTAAATAATTTGTAAGTACAATAACCTTCTAGTGCAGCAGACTGAAAAAGTGATGTCTGGCCCTTTTGAAGATGCAGATACAACTGGGACATATCTCACTGCATTTGTTGCTGTATCTAGTGCCCCCCCAACTTTGTGCAGAATGCTAAAGAGGAAGGGATGTGTTTTGTTACATTTCTCTCTTCTCAAAGACTTGCTAAATGGGTTTGATATAGATCAGTCAGTCCTCTGACTGAGGGTTCTTGTTTTGTTCTGAAATGCTGCAGATCACAGGTACAAGTCCTGAGAGGATAAGAATATTCACATCCTGGCTAACCACACTTTGGATCTGGCTGTTCACAGGCTCTCTGTCTCAAGGGTATGTATGAGATGGGATGAGACATGATGTGGCTGCCCACGTGAGCCAGGAGCCACGGGTGAGCAGTGCTCTCTCAGTCTGTCTGCATCCTGCTGGTCTGTTTTTTTATTCTTGATGTGGTGAGATCCTCCTCTGAGGAGGCTCCAATATTGTTTTCTATTGAATATTTTACATGTCAATAAACTTTTTGAGGCAGATCAGGAGTGTGTGCATGAACTTGTCTGTCTCCAGAATGAATTCAGTCTAACTCGAGAGCTACGGTTGGCCCAGGTTTCCTCATGCCAGGACACCTGGAATGGCTGCAATGTCCTGTTACCTCCTCTTCAGCTGTTGCTCCTCATTCCATTCAAGCAGGACTTGACCTCCTGCTTCAGCATATCTCCTGTGCAGAGTTTCTCTAAGTATGTTGCCTGGTGTTGTTCAGAGTGTTGTTCTCAACACAGCTTCCCTTCTGGATCCTGTGGAGAGGTGAGTCTGCTGGGAATACAACACAGCAGAGAGGAGACAGTCCAGGAGGTTTCTGGGGGCTGTGGAAGATAACTTCCTCAAGGGAAGGCACCTCGCTGGATTTGGTGTTTACAAACAAAGCAAGCCTATGAGTGGAGGCACAGTGTAGTAGAGCCAGATTGCTGGGACAGGCTCTCCAAATGCTCACCGGGCTCCCCAGTGACTGTGGATCTGGGTGATGGTAAAATATGAGGGCAATTGCTGATGTATTTTTAATCACTAGAACTATTTGTATTACATATGTGTTCTATATTGTATTTGTAGTATGTTAAGAGCTGCTCACATCAGAGTGCTGTAGTTCTTAAAAAGGATGAAAAAGGGAAATATCTGCCCTAATTTTCCCTGAATCTAATCCTAATGTTGCCAGTTCTCACGAATGCCCCAGGCAAAAGGGGTGTTTTCATGGGTACTGGAAACAACACCCTTCGTTACTGCTAATCTAGTTCAGGATGCCCTGCCTTGGTCCCGTGAGCACTAGGTGGCAGCTTCGGATCGCGTTTGTAGCATTTGTCTTCGCCAGCAGCTGTGCCTCATTGCCCTGCCAGACAGCAACGCTGGATGTCTGCCACCAGTGCTGCTACCTAAATACTACAGCATTATAGAGCTCAGGGGGTAAGGACAGCAAGGACATCGTGAAGCTGTTCTGCTGCTGCACAACTCAAGCTTCTCCCTGGGCTGCCTCTTAACTTCTTTTGGGGATATGGGGTATAATGCTCCACACCCGACCCAGGAATTGTTATTTTTGAGTTTTATGAGGATTCCTTAGTAAGTGTTACAGCAATCACATCCTCAAGATGACTTGGGAGATTTGAAACTTAAAGCTTGACGGTGACACTTCTGACCCTGTGCATGAGGCTGGTGGCAGCATTCTCCACATCTGCATGGACAGGAGCAGTGTAGAAGGCTAATGAGGAATGGCAACCCTTCCCTTGACTCCCAGCAATAACCACTGGGGTTTTAGATTTGTGCTAATGGGTTATTAATCCAATTAGTGCTGCTGCTTACGTTACTCCTGTATCATCCACATGTAGCTGTGCTGTTCAGCTGAGGTAAATGGTATAAATACAAAGCTTCAAGCAGACCCCAGAAGATACTGAAACCCCACTGAGACTGTAGGCAGTCTTGAAATGATAATTAATATGCTATGGTTCATTAGTTGGTAAAGAGGTTGAAGCTTTAAGATATTGTTAGGGAGGAAGCATCCCTGCAGCTGTTGGACTTAATTGGAGGTAAACAGAAAAAGTAGTGAAATGTCTTTTATGAAACATATGGCACATACACAGGCCACATGCAAGGCTCGACTGAAAGAGAGTGAAGGTTTCATTTCTTCACACAATCTCTGCCTTCTCTAATAATTTCTGAACCCACTGGGCAACTTCAAGTTGGTTAACGTGAGACAATCGTGTTCACAACAACTGGCAGTGGGGTAAGGGACAGAAAATGTAATACCCTCCAGGAAGGAAAAGAGGGCCAATAACTTGCAATGATATTTGTGAATGACCAGCTGGCCCATCTGCCTGTGTATAGCCCCAGATTAATTACAGCACTGCTTTGTGAAAGGGGAAAATGCTTTTGGAGCAACTGCTGAGTGGAAAGAGGTTGGGGACTGCTGGCGGGGAACCTGCCCCACTTTACTGCTTATGATTGCAAAGGATTAGAAGGAATACCTGACCTGAATGATAAATTCAACCTAGTCTGTTAACTAAAAAGTAAGAACATTCATCAGCATATATCTCAGGTGATGGGGGAGAAGCATATACACAGCCTGTGCTAGCCAGAACCGGTAATTTGCCTTTATGTGTTTTGGTTGTCTGAGTATCATGGACCTATGGTAGTCTTATGGAGTTCACCCTGCTCCAGCCTTGCTATGGTAGGAGAGATTAACCAGGATGCTCCTGTCAGACCCAGAAGGGAATAACTTTTTCAGTAGAGGGTGGTTGATATTGTTTTTGATATAAAATTTCTCTCAGGCTGCTCAGCCTGTGGTGACAGACAGCTTTGTTTCCTCAGTTTCCTTCAATCCTTTGCAGCTGAGCAGGGGGTTGGATCATCACAGTGAGAAACTGATCTCCATTGCTGAGATAAACCAGGAGAAATTCTGCTGAGGTCAAGAGATGTGACCCTTGATTTGTCTCAGTATAATGTGCCGGATTTCTCTCTCCTCTGGCCTCAGTACCTGCAATTTGAGTCACGGATGGAGAAATGCAATAGAAATGGACTGGGATCCGTCTCCTGGCTAAGAATTATGGTGTAGGAGCAGACTGGCACAGCAGAGGTAGAGGATCCCGTAGGGCTATATCAAATGGTACATTTCAGATGCTATTGTTGGAAGATGAAAAATACATGCCTGCCAGAGACCTTGAATATAGTGCAAGAGGCACGGAGTATGTTTGGATTTGTCACAAGGGAAGAGTCAGTACAAACAAGCCGCCGTGTCCAGATGGTTACCCTGAGCAGGAGGCTACTGCACAAAGTCGCGGTTGTGTATTCTCCTGTTGTTGAGTGGGAGCAACCACAGACCTTTGACCAAAACATTCTGACCTCAAGCTGCTGCCCCAACCCTCTTCTATTCCCAAGGCGAACTGGAGAACATATGAGAAACTAAACCTCGTCAGCATCGCTGTCTGTACTCTAGCTCAGGGAATGCTTGTGATGCACATCTAAGGGCACCACAGTGCAGGCTGAAGAATCTGAGGGCTTGACTTCATCTTTATAGCAAATGGTGCACAAAAGTGGATCAATAAAATATTTGGTTTGTTGTCACATTCATTGGCCTCTGTGGCTAGTTTTTGTATGAAGTTCTGCAGATGCTCTGACAGCATTAATCAGGAAGCAAAGTTGTTTGTGCAAGCAGGGTGACCGATCTCTGCTTGGGGAAAAGCTGATCTGTGTGCACACAGCTGACCTGGTAACCATCTCTTGCCTGTCCATCTCTGCAAGAAATGCAGGGTGCGGAGCTTCCCCAGGGCGCTCAAGACCCAGGCAGAGGACAGGGTCTCTCACTATTTCTCTTCACATCCAAGGGAACACAACTTGGCTGGCCCTGGCCAAGGGGTAAGTGATGTGGCATGAGTTTTTCTGGGTCCTTGGCTGTCACGTTACACTAAGCCAATTCCTCTTTCACCCCTTATTTCCACCATCTCCCTTCTTTTTCCCCCCTCCCCTTCAGTTTTCCTCCTGCTCCCCTCCTGCCCTCTCCCTGCACCTCTCCTTCCCCTCACAGCTCCTTCTTGCAGCCACCTTCGTGTTCCCTCACCCTCTTTCCCCTTCCCCTCCCCGCTCTCCCCTCACAGCTCCGGGCCGCCCCTTCCCCGCCCGGCAGGTTCCCGTCATGTCACCCCCGCATGACCTCTTCTGGCTGCTGTGTAGGAACCGTCCTCCCGGAGCGCGTCCCCTGCCTCGCACACAGTCCCCGGTACCTGGCTCCATCTGAGGCTCCAGCCTGGCTTGGACGCCTCCATGGCCCCCCGGGCCCCGCTGGCACGCTGCACCTTCGCTGGCGTGCGGGAGAGGTAGCGGCCGTGCGGGTGGACGGCGATGGAAGGAGGAGAGGCGGCGGCTTGAGGAGCTCCCCCCGCTGCCGTCCCCTCGCCCCGAGCAGCGCGTGGGAGCCTGCCAGCCCCAGAGGTGCCTCTGCTTTGCCCTGCGAAGCTGACACCGCGCCTCGGGCGTACTTGATCCCGCTAGACTTCAGCGAATACTTGAAGCCAAACCCGTGGCTCTTTGGCCTTTGCTAACTCAATGCTATGCAAAAGAAAAGGAGGAAAAAAAAAAGAAAACCTTGTCNCCGGAGCGCGTCCCCTGCCTCGCACACAGTCCCCGGTACCTGGCTCCATCTGAGGCTCCAGCCTGGCTTGGACGCCTCCATGGCCCCCCGGGCCCCGCTGGCACGCTGCACCTTCGCTGGCGTGCGGGAGAGGTAGCGGCCGTGCGGGTGGACGGCGATGGAAGGAGGAGAGGCGGCGGCTTGAGGAGCTCCCCCCGCTGCCGTCCCCTCGCCCCGAGCAGCGCGTGGGAGCCTGCCAGCCCCAGAGGTGCCTCTGCTTTGCCCTGCGAAGCTGACACCGCGCCTCGGGCGTACTTGATCCCGCTAGACTTCAGCGAATACTTGAAGCCAAACCCGTGGCTCTTTGGCCTTTGCTAACTCAATGCTATGCAAAAGAAAAGGAGGAAAAAAAAAAGAAAACCTTGTCACCGGTTGCAGTGGGAATGGCTGTTTCCTGCCCTGGGTGAGCCTACGTGTGGTTTCTTGCTTGTGAGATGAACTAATTATCCTTTACCCAGTGGAAGACACGCTACGTATGGCAACCTGAGACTTGGGTAAACGCTTGGTCCTTACTAAGCAGTTGGAACTTTTACTTGAGGGTTGTGGGGGTTTTTGGTTTTTTTTTTTTTGTATAAAGTCACCTAAGGAGCCTTGTTGTCGTCTTCAAAAGCGTTCAAAGGATCTGCGCTTGTCTTAATTCTTCACCTCAAGTGACTTTATCCCGCAGTGAGCGCAACCAACGCACTCACCTAAAAACACGTTCTCCTTCCAAACCTGGAAGATCAGGGATCACAGACTTCTTCAAAAACTTCTCATCCTGGGAAAGGCTGCCTATAGTTACTTTATGGGGCAGCAGCCTGGAAAAGTTCTTGGGGACCAAAGGAGGCCAAGTCTGCCTGCCCTGCACTTTATCAAAGGAGCAGGGAAGAAGGAGTCATCGAGGCATGCGGGCCCGCACTGTAATGTCTTCGTTGAACATGGTAAGAGGTTTCTGCTGTTCTTAACTTTGCTTTAATTTTGGTTTGTGGAGCTAGGTGCAGATGCAATGATGTTGTACTTCATGACAGTCTTGTTTTCTTTCCCTTGCTTCTTAATGCAAGTCTTCTGTGATTGTTTGTTTAGAAAATACTTGGGTCTGCTTGAAACCTGGGGAGAGATTATTGTACAACTAAATGTGTACTATAAGGAAGTAACATTTTAACTCTGTACAAGTTTCTCATTTCTGCCTTAGGTGCGTTCTCATTTATAGTTTGTTTCTGGTTTATAGTTTGTTTCATCGTTTTTGAGTTTTCTCTGTAATAGACCAGCCATAGCTGGTGATGATGGCAGGGTCAGTAACAAGCATAATTACCCTTACAAAAGGGATTCTGCTACTTGGGTTGGGGGTGGGAGGAAGGAAGATACTGCTGTTGTGAAATACTGTTTGTGGATACTGCTGTTGTGAAAACTGTTGGAATAAATAAATTTCTCATTTGCTTTGTGCATTTACAGCACTTTTTGGTTAGTGGTTTTTGGTTCCTTCACCCTCAGTTTGGTTGGTGTTTTTACCACTTTGGACAGAGTTTCAAGGTCAGATGAGAGATACAGCGAAAGTGCTTACTGCAAGCAGTGCAATATTCTAACTACCTTTGTTGTTTTGATGTAGCAGAAGAGCCAGAAACGCTCCTTTTTGATCATCTAACAGGAACAGGCAGATGGTAACTTCTTGCCGGTACGACCTGAGGTCAGAAGATCCTAGCACATTTGCAAAGAAAAATAGCATCTCTAACGTCCATATGCCATATGTCCACAAGAGACCTCAGTGTCTTGATTTAGAAAAGAATAAACTTGAAAGGGGACATCAAGGCCAGGACATCTGTTAAGAGAACTGCAAAAGATCAGCCTCGCTTATCCACATGAGGAAGAGTTTCTCCCTTTGAGTGTATGGAGTGGTTCTCTGGTGTACAGGCAGTAGAAGGCTATACCACTGGTGGTGGTTGTTCAGCTCTGTTTTGAGTTTAGGCTGCTCCTATCCTGAGAAATGCCATCTTATAATATCTGGAATAGTACAAAGGGGATAAAGTTCATTTTAGAAAGCTCCCTCTATATTTTTAATTGATAATTTGTCTTTGAAATGTATAGTGTCACATACTTCAGAATTAACGGACAGAATGGTATTTAATGAGTTTTCAAGTCCTGTTCAGGTATGATTCTAGGATAGGCTGTAGTTCATAAAAATAGATTGGTGTGTTTGTTTGTTTGTTTGTTTTTTCCAAGGCCTTAAGTATTTGCACATTTGTTTTTCAGTTCTTTCATGACACGGTTTCTCCTAAATGCCAAACACTTTATCTGATGTCTCTGTCACACTATGGGAACTGGTTTGTCCCAGCAAAATTGTGTTTCTTGCTTTTCAGAACTAAGAAATGCTTAAAGAGAAATTCCAGGGGTGAGCTCCTTAAGCAAGCCCCTAGAGACAGTTGAACTCTTAAAGGTCCCGTATGAAGTTCTTCTGTATTAAAACCTGTGATAAAGTGAAACAGAAATGTGGAGTTCGTAGTAGCATGGCTCTCCTGTTATGGTTGTGTTTTTGTAAAGCTGTTTCATGACTGTCTCAATTGGACTGCTACCTGCTAAGCTCTTCTGAAACTTATTCAGCAGACAGTAGTTTTTCAGAGCACTGAAGATCATCATTCCTTCAGTGGTATTGGATCTTAGCTGAAAGGGTTAGTGAATATTATAGGGTACTAATAGTGTAAGGGAAAACAACTTCCAGGGAGGTAATTGCATTTCTTAGTCATTGCACTCTCCGTAGCACTCAAAGGGGGCATGGAGGGGCTTCTGAAAAGCAAGGAGGCAACTGGCCAGAAATTGGCTCTGCTGGTGATCAAATGTTCTGTGAGAATAATACAGAAAGGCTCTAAATTTCATCATGAGTTGACAGTTGAGGAGTGCTTTAAGGGAGAGAAAAATAACCTATGGGCAAGTTTTGGGCTTGTTTCTTTGTATTGCTGCTTTCTACACTAAGGGTGTTTTACAAGCTGTAGTTCGTGCTGGGGTGGTTACCCTGGGCAGCAGAGTAGCTCTTGATGAGATCTTACATATTTCATCATGATGCAGATTACTCCATCTCTTAGACTGCCTTCATACTTTCTGTCAATGTCAGGCTTGCAAGCAATTTTGCCTCTTGTGCCTTACTTGAAAATGAGTCTCTAGTCACTGCTTTTTGGGATCATCCAACTGAGAGAAAAGCTGTGGTGGATAGATGGTTAATGGGAAAGACTTTGTCAATGCATTTCAAAGTTTGCATGACAGTGTATCTTGTGCCTTTCCAGAACATTAATCTCTGCAAAAGTCAAACTTTTGAAAAGAAAGACATATTCCCACAGGGCTCAACTGTGATCCCAGTGTCGGCAGTAGGTTAACTGGAGTGATCTGCAAACACCACACCTTCTTTACCTGCCTTGGGTAGGTGTTGCTGTGCTACATGCTGAACAGATTCCGTGCAGCATCTCTGTAGAACAGCATCTCTAAGCAAAGGCAGCACCTGAAGGCTTAAAAAAAATAGAATTCAAATCCTTACACCTGTGATGCCAAGGTGAATAAGAGAGGGGACTGTCTTTCCATAGATGTGTTGGTGGGAATTTGAGTGTGATGTTTCGATTTAATAATGCAAAATTATGGTAAATAATCTCTTGAGATATAGCTCTTTTAAATGATGCAGCTGTTAGATGTGGGTATTTGCTGTCATTGATGCCAGTTTTACAGTAACAGTCAGAGAAACCATAGATTTGGGAAGAAGAACAAACTTTCAGAAGAGGTGTTGAATGTTAGACTTCAATATCTGCTGCTTCTTGTTACATATAGTGATTCACTGATAAATATCAACCTGGTCTTAGAACTTTTTCAGTGTTTTGTGAAAAAGACATTCTGCTTAGTAGTACAAACATGACTGTGAAGTTGGTAGAAAGAGAAGGGACTTTCTTCTTGAATCTGCCATACACCTTTACACTACCAGGGAGTGACGGTTGCTCAGCTTTGAGCTTTATTTTAAATATCTTTAGAGTATAGTTGGTGAAGCACTTAGGGATATTTTTCTCTCTGTCACTCAGAGTGATAAAATGTAGGCTTTCTGATAGTTCCTCTTCCAGCAGATAAGTGATAGGGAAGCTTAAATGAGCTCTTTACATTACAGTAAAGAGAGATGAACTCCAGGGACTGGATCTATTTCTCTTATACCTTCAGTACTGAATATAGCTGAATTCAGCCTGCTATAGTCTCTTTCGTACTGGATCTGAACGTTTTTTCTTACAAGGGTGCTGAAAGTTTTAGTGCTTGAATTAGGAAGTAACTGTCCAAACCAGATCCATAGCGTAAGCTTGCCACAGCTGCCAGGTGGAGACATGCTCTATGAAATTTAGTATTAGAAAAAAACCCGAAACAATTTAAAGTGTCCAAATCAAAAAATGATTTGGAAGAGTCTCTAGGTTTAATAATTTATCTTGTTTTCTCCTGTGACGTGTTGCAACTGTTTGCATTGTGAAAAAGAGTAAAATTACTTAATAATTTGTTCCTTTCTCAGGACCTTGTGATTGACCAGCACATAGCAGTATATGCAGCAGATACTGTTGTATTGGTGTTTATTATTTTTATGAAATTATGATCATTTTCATACCATACAGGAAAATGCAGAATTGCAAGAAGGTGTTTTGTTTTTTCTTGTGAATAAATTTCTCTTGGTAACTGTATGGCTTTGCAGTATGCTTTTATCATCTGAGTGTTCCAGAGAGGTTTTGATGGAGCAAGAATAGATGATGATGTACTTGTTATCCTTTACCCTACTGATGAGTTCAACAGATCTTCTTTATACACAATATATGATTTTTAGGTAGTCAGTTGCCCATACTAGACTCTGCTTCTCTAAACCCATTTAGTTACAAACCCTGTATTTATCTCTTTCCATTGTTCTTTGGGACATTTTTATACCATGTCTCAGCTTTCTTAAGACTTGAGAGAAACTTTTACCACTCCTGATTCTACTTTAGACCGTTCCACTGGAATTGTATCATTGGCATTAGCCTAATAGGAGTCTGTTACTTAGAACCTGCCTTCGGTATCTCAGGTCTGCATTCTAAACTGACAAAACTTTTTTCTTGTTAAGTTGGAGATTTGACAGTTCCCAAATCATCTCTATTGGAAGACTTATCCCTGGCATTTGAGATCATTGCTTATTTATTCAACTTCTGCATGCTTCAATATGAGTCTGGTTAATGCTGTCATCTGCTGCACACCAAATGCAGATTTGTTTACTGCCTCTGGCTATCTACCTTCTCATTATACAAAGCTCTTGCTATATTTTCCCTGCTCCAATTATGAAATACCAGTAGGTTTTGCTAAGAAGATCCTCCACAAAACTTGATCTAGGGTTGGAAGATGTTAGGAAAGAGACTTAAGACTTGTTAAACTGCTTTTCCACATGTTGTGATGGAAGATGATGATGATGGTGGGGAAAGGCTAATCCTTTTTCCTGAGCAAAAGCAGTTGTTTTGTGGACTGACTAATCTTTGATAACTTGCCATGTTTAAGCAGTTCATCTCCTTCATGATGAATTGGTAGCAGTTGCTTGTATGCCAGACTTTCCCTAATAGATTTTGCTGGTTCTGCATTCTTATTTACAAAATTTAATAGGAAGGCTGTGTGAGAAGATCAGGGAGGCAGGAGAAAGCTGCAGGGTATTAGACTATAAATCACTGCTTGTAAGCGATCATTTCATTCAGCACACTTCAATCTTTACCAACAGTCTCACAGCATTTTAAATTGAAGAGTTTAAATCCTAAGCTTGAAAGTGAGGAGTTGACACAGTCCTGTTGCTCAGAGTTGGGAGTTCAGAGAGTCATCCCAGATGCCCTCTGCAATGGGCTCAGTGGCATGTGGCAAATTGTGAGGGTACAGAAAGGTGAAAATGGCCGTGGAAAGTCTTGTTCTGTTGATTGATCTCTTTTAGCTGTGTGAAATGCTCCGATCAACTTGCATTCATGCAGCCTGAAGGGAGTGTTTCAAATACTGCTGTCCTGCATTTATTGCTGCAGGTGGACTTTGCTTTCTTTTTCTTTGGGTTTTTTTTTTTGGCTATTTTTTTTCTGCGATGTCTGTGGACCAATAGTGTCTTTACCCAGCTGTCTTTTGTCATTTCAGATATACTGTGTCCTTCTTGTTAGAAGCAGTAGGTCTCATAAAGAAGACTGTTGTGAGTCGCAGAAGTTCATTACTGTAGGAACAGGAAGAGCAGTTTCAGCAGAAGGAAGAGGGGCTCTTGTCGCTTTGCTTTCGTTGGCTGTCTTATCAGTCAATTCTTATCTGGCTTTATGCTGACTGATGATCAATCTAAACAACTTATAGAGGTTATTAATCTGCTTACCATTTTATCAGTTTAAAAAGGAGTCCTAGATAAAAAGGGTAATGAACATCCAGACTATTTTAGTAAATAAAGCTGCCTAAGGCAGTGCTTTTCCTTAGTTCTTAATGTTGTCCTTTCTTTAAAACTTGCACATTTAGTCTCAGTTCTGCACTTAGATATTAAGCATAGCTTTTTGTGAAGTATCTGGAAGTTGCACTGCCCTAATGGCAAAATTTGTTATGAATCTGCTAAAATAGCGTTCAGTGATCTGGGAGGAGTCCCTTTCCACAAATCTCGTAATCATGGGCCAAATGTGAGCCCTGAGCACCAGCTTGCTTTAGTTTTTGTCTAAAGCAATTTATGAAGGTAGGCTTGAAGTTAGATTTGATGGAGTGTTGGGGTTTTTTTCCCAAATACTTTTTTCTCGCTCTTACCAGTTAGGTTGTGAAAAGCATGAGCTTGCTTTTCTGCAGAGTGAGTGCTGCTAATTTACATGGACCACAAGCAAGATCATCATTCTTTCATGAGCGAGGAGACTGCTTGATTTATGTTGTGTCATCTCTGTGCTCTGTTTTTACTTAATGAATAGAATTTCACAACAGATTATTAATCATTAAGACTTTAGTTTCATTGTGTGTATTAAAGAATCAATATTGCTAGGCAGTGCCTGCTTTGAGAAGCTTCTTACCCATTAGTGCTGTTTTTCTAAGGCATTTTGGAGCATTTATCTTTTAGATTGACTTCAGTTTCTACCTTTTTCCTGCTATATCAACTCGATATTTCTCGTATGTCTTTCCAGGGCATGCGCTGTGTCCAGTCTGCCCCTCTGTAAGCTCATCCTTTGAAGTGCTGTCTGATCAGTAGCAAATGCTGTCTGGTCTGGTCTCTCCTTAAAGCTCATAAAATAGGAAAAAGCTGAACTTTATTCTGATATGGTTTCCATTACAAGTTTGCATCAGAGGGAATGGTGGTCTGGGAATAATGCAGGATGAGGACTATAGTGAAGTCTGCTGCCTGTTGAATGCCTCTGGTTTGGAAAGCTAGAGCTTACTGGGGTATAAGATTCCTCCCTTTGCAGACTTACTGTTTTGTTCCCTGTCAGATGTCCACTGCTGTTGAAAGTACAGACTGACCTGGGCCTATTCCCTGTGTTTCCCATCACACTGACACCATCTAGGAGGAAATTTCATTTGCTCTACACATCCAGAAATTACCAGCACACACACATTGACTCCTGTCAGGTTGTTGCAGCACACCCGACAAGCAGATGAGCTGCCTACCTGTGCCTGGAGTAAATGATGGCTTTTTCATGGCCTTTGTGTGTGTGTGTGTATGTTCCTAGAATAAACATTGTTATTTTTCCAGAGGGTGAATGTGTGAGTGATAGTGGGATAAGGACCTGGAAATTTTAAATAGGAAATTGTTTGGGATTTGAGGAAATGTTTACTGTTTCATTTGTGTTGACCAGTTTCATTTAATGTGGCTGGTGAAGGGCTGTAGCCCAGTTCTCTGCATCTGGCTGAGATGACCACAGTGGGTTAATCAGCAGAGCCGTTACTGTGTAAACTCAATTGTTTTCCTTTGGATTTTTGTGATACCCTTGTTATAAACCTTGAGGAAAATTCAACTGCCATTTGACTCACTGGCCACCAGGTGTCTTCTGTGAATCTTTTAAACAACTTGCTCTGATTAAAAACAACCCCCCTGCAGTAAGAAGTGGCTTGGAAAAGAGCAAAAGCTAATGGCAAAAACCCGGGTCAGAAGTGACAACAGTGAATTTCAGGAGTAGTGACTGTCAAGTCTTTTTAGTTGCTTTTAGAGACTCTGATCTTTCTGAGCTTGCTTGCTGATGAAAAAGAGGTTGGCAGGTGATGTTTGCTTTTGCTGTTAATGGAAAAATCTTGCTTCCTCATCTCTTTGAACTCCATTTCAGTCCATTTGTCATTTTTTAAAACAAAAGAAATAGTTTTCAGTGCTGTGTTCCTTTTTACTTATTGCTGTCTTCTGCATTGATCTCACTCACCTCTTCTGTTATACCACACTGACTTTCAAAAATTACATACCATTTTAAAATATTAAGTTGTGTGTTTCTCTCAGTGTAGAAATTGATTCTGTAAATCCTCTTGTAGCATTGTCCGGCATTTCTCAACATGTGAGCTTTTCCTGGCAGGGATGCTCAAGAAAAGAGCTGAAAACAATATTCAGCCTGTTACAGCTATTTACACAGTTGGTGTTGTCTGAATGTCAGAATTGCTATCACAAAGCTAATTGTCGAGTTAAACTTTTATGAAGTCATAACAACGCTGACAAACGCAAAGCTGTAATCCAGTAATACTCTATTTTACTCAAATCTCTTTTGGGTGGGAGAATATTATAATAATGAAGATTTAGTGCATCTAACAAAATAGTTTAAGCTATAAATATGTATGCTTGAATGGGGTTTTATTATTTTTATGAGGTCTAAGCACTCTTCCTATCCTCTGTAAATCTGACAACACATAATGTTCGTTTAAAAGGTACAGTCTAGTTTAGCCAGAATTACTGGAACAGCTATTAGAGCTGTTGTCTGGCTACACCTAATGTTTGCAGATAACTTAGGAAAGCTCAAGTGAAAAATCCTGAATTTTTGCCAAGCTGTTATTTCTTCTTAAATATATTTAACTTGTGGCATTTAAAATTCTCTGCAATCAAACATTTGCTGCTTTTAAGACTATTGATGGATCACACTAAATGTGTTTTCTATATACATTTTTTTTTCCAAATGTGCAGCTGTTTAACACACAATAGGTATCCTTTACTGGAAATTAACTGCAGGGAAGATGAAGATATTCCCATCATTTGATACTGTTGATGTTCGTATTAAAGCTGCAGTTATTTTGGGTTCTGTGGATTGTCTGTTATGTCTAAATAGTGCCTCCCACACAGAGGTTTGGATGTCAAGGTGCATGTTTCAGATATTAAGTAGTAATTATTGTTATGAGGTGATGACATGAGACAGTGTAAGTGTTGCTCAACCTTTCACATTCTGTGTCATAAGGGAAAAAAAAAATCTGTTGGGAAAACTTCAGTCTAATTAGACCTAAGCAAAAGGATGAATTAGAACAATAAAGGTTGAATTTTTAGAGGCAAATACTAGCTTTAAATGCTAATATAATCACTTCGGCTACTGCAGTTTTGTCTCTGCAAAGCAGAGGTACTGCATGACATTTCATTGAAGACCTGCCGCAATGTTGATAAGCAGACCTCTCCTGAGAGTAATTGCAAACTTCACTGAGCAGTAGCATGGCTTTGTAATCGTGGGTAAAAACACAGGAATTGAAGAACATTAAATGAGAAAGGTGATCAATGCTGCATTTAGGATCAGGTGAGGATTCAAAGAACCATGAAATGTTGAGATGAAATATTTGCATTCCACTCGTTGCACAAATCCAGTGAGGTGGTTTTGTTCTGATTTGATAACTTAGGTTACTTTTCCCCAGAAAAGTGACTGTTACATTTTATTGGCCATGTTCACATCCTTTAGTCCTGCATAACTACAGAGGCATTAAAACATCAAGGTGAAAGACTCAGACACCAACAGAGCAGATGCTTTCCAGCTCAGACATCTCCCTCTTCTGCAGCGTTTCCAAATTAGGAAGTGGTGGGCTTCAGCTGGACTTCAGAACCCTATGAGCTGGAGCCCCTGGTATGAAACACATTTCATGGCCACCAGATAGACTTTGAATCACCCCATATTGAGGGTGCCTCGTCACCCTGGCCTGTGTGAGTCACGGTGGCGATGGCGGAACGCTGTCTGCCAGTTGATAAAGGGTGGATGTTGTGGCTAAAATGGAGAGATTGATGGTGAGCTGCATCTGAAATAACTCTACTGAAGTCTTTGGTTGGGCTGAAATATTTCGGCCATTATAACTTTAAATTATTCTAAATAGCTCCATGGATGTCACAGTTTTTAATTTCCAGGATTAGAAGGATAGCAGTTCTTCTGTGGTTATAAAGCTTTCATCTGCTGAAGTTGTATTTGAGAAAGTTGATGTGCTGCTTGTGAAATGCTCCCCTAAGGCAAATTAAGCCCTTTGGGGAGGGGGACTGAGGACTGGAGCGAATCAGATAGGCATTTTGCCTTTCAATTATTAATACAGTACTTTTTATGATTCTCAAATTGGAATTGCTAGCAGCTGAATTTTAAAAATGTACTACTTTTAAAATTTTTAGCAGTAAAACTAACCCCATGCAAGTAAAGGTGCTCCCTTCTACCTCAGAGACCTCTTTATGACAGTGTTACACAATCACACTTGGATTTGAGTTCTCTGTATCCTTGCTTTGCAGTGTACTGTCGTCATACCCGTAGCCAGCTGCCTTGGAGGTACCCATTTGTGCAGCGTGCATACAGGATGAGTCCGTGAGAGCTTTGCAGCCTCCTTTGGGGAGGAAGGCTTTACTTAAGGGGAGATGCATTGCAAAGGTATTCTAAGATGCGTTCCTGACGTGTAAAGAAATTCTGATTTATTTAAACTGGGTACAGATATGCAGTACAATTAAAAATTACCATCACCGTGATGCTGAATGCAAAGCTGAACGAATGGATTTCTTAAGGCTACATCAAAATGGAAGAGAAGAGGTTGGACACTTTCCCTTGCTCTTCTCTCCCTATCCAAAAATGGTTTCATTTTTTTTTTTTTAAATACAAAAATCTCTAAGTGTAAATGCTCTAGGCCAAGTGTTAGGAAAAAAACAGTTGGGGGAAGGAGATCTGTGGGTGAGCTTTTGCTGGGAAGTTCTCTCAGTGCACCTACACCCTGACGCTCTTGCTGTGGGGCCAGCTGCCTAGTAAAGTTGTGTGAATGCAGGTCCTGCCCAAACAAAGCCTCTCCAGAGCTGCCTGAATTCATCTTCTTGCACCATGCAGCACCTCCAACTCCTCTTGGATACAAATGACCTGTCCCTATTCTTTATATTTGGAGGTTAATGCATCAAATCTGAGCATCCTGGGTTTGCTGCTGTGGAGCAAGAATTGCTTTTAGCCTGGGATCATACCTGGAACACTTTATGAAAGGTCTGGCTTTGAAGAGCTGGCCTCACCAGGCATTGGCCTGGGGGTGTTTTATGAGACACACAGTAAAAGCAGATAACAGGGAAGGGGGGAGGAGGACGACGGAAATGTGCGTGGCTTCTCTGGGGTTCTTCTGCCGCTTCCTGCCGCGGGGGCGGTTATGAGCCAGCCTGGATGACAGAGCTCCTGTTATTTTGAAACGTAGTGTACCACAGATAAACCGCGACAAGGACCTTCATTCCTACTTTCCCTTATGCCACCTACGCTTTCCCTCCCACATCTGGCTCTCGTAGACAGTAGAAATGAAAACTCTTGCTACCAAAACCAAACCAAATAACACTGAAAAGAAACAAAAAAAAAAAGAAGAAAAACCAGCTTTTTCTTTATGCCTGATAATCAGCTACTGTTATGTTTGAAAGAATAATTGAGGTCTTTCTCAATCACTTCCTCTCAATGCTGAGATTGTCCTCGGGTAAGCAAAATGTATATATTTGGGTTGGGTAATTGAGGTTTTAGTAGGTAATGATTCCAGGGATACGCCAGTGCAGAGGCAAATGAAATGCTGCATTCTGCCTTGTAGCAGGGAACAGCAGTGCACATCACGGGTAGTTAACAAACCTGCTTGGTTTGTTCATAAGTCAACAACCAGATCTTTCGTCTTTATGTTCTTTATCATCATAAAGTGGCAACTTCGTGCTCTATAAGCCCATGTAAATAGCTAATAAGGCTTCTTCATAGGAGTGTTAGAGGATTAAGAGAAGTGTGGAAGTGCCTGAAGGCACTAAAGGATGGGATAATTTGTATGTGCTGGTTTAAATTAGAAGCACTGCCTTTTGTACAGTGCTGATACACAAAATGCTACACCCATTCATTTTGGGTTTGATTTTTCTTCTTGTCAAATGCTCTCTGGTAGATACCTATCCAATAGTTACCTCTCCTTTGTAAATTTCTATAGTATATCCCCTGACATCTCACACATCTCGGAGCTGCTCACCTTTTGTCTTCCAGGGTGCTAGAGATGATTTTGTTTTGTCTTGCTTTTCATCTCTACCAAATTGTTGGTTTTTGCCCTGAGAAGCAACGGTCCATCTTCGAATTGGATGCTCTTGCAGGTTGGCTGATTGCTTTGTATTCTGTCAGACTATGAAAATCCTGCTGTTGAGCTCAAGAAACCTTAAAATCCTTGTTTAGAAAAGAAAATAATAATTTCTTCCTGCTTGCTAGAAAAGCTGTTGGCTTGCTCTTGTAGGTGACCTGCCAAGGATTTAAAAAAGAAAAATTGGATTTTATCCTCTTTTTTTTTTTTTTTTTCCCCAGGTTTTAACATGGTCAAAGCTGGCATGAAAAATGGTGGTTTTCTGAGAGGGGCTTTGTCTGCCCTAAGCAGCAAAAAACGGGCAAATGTAATCTTGTTTTTTCTTCTTGGGTCAACTTTTAAGCTCTCGGATATATTAGCTTGCTATTGAAGAGAGTTTTTTCTTCTTTCTGCCCCTTTACGTAAAGGGAAATAGATACCTTGCCCACTCAGTTTGCTATTTTGACATTTTCTTTCTATAGTTCTGCGTAGTTGTTCCTTCCTGCTGCATTTTGGGAAGATGGTGCTTAGAGACTGGCGGTGTCCTTTTTGAGGCAGCTGTACCTGAAATGCTGGGGGCACTAAGCTGATGCGCAGACAATCCTGCTCCCGTCTCCTCACACAGCCTGTAACTGTTCAACTACTGCTCTAATACAAGAGTGTTGCAGTCTCAGATTGCTGCTTCTGTAATTCAGCATACAAGTTTGTGTAACTCACAAATAAGTCTGATTTTAGTCAATACTTTGGCAGTCTCTAACGTGTGAAATATTTCTCCCAACTGCTTGAGAGAATCAGATCCATTCTTGGGAAATTTACTGTTCAGCTTTCTTGAAAACACCGATCAAAGTTTTTTCCTGAACTCATTTGTATGACTGGATCATACTGTCTGAGTGAAGCCTGAAGGATGATGTGGACAGAAGGCTGTTGTGCGTTGCAATAAAAAAGCTTTGTTTTGCAGACCTGTATTTTTCTCCTAGATTGCAGTGACATGGGATGGTTCTTCCATTTCCAGTTTGTTCTCACCAGTTGTTGAGGTCTGACCTGGAGCTTACTTGAAGGCTGACAAAGTGATTGCAGCACTTTGGTGCAGGACAGACACTCACCACTTCCAGTGCAGACACTTTCTGTCTCTGATTTTTATTTATTTTTAACAATCAATAGCAGAAATTGAAGAAACAACACATGGGTTCACCTCTTGGCAATTTCCCTTCTTCCATCAGTCCTGACCAAAACAGTGATAGGAAAGAAGAATCATAATTGTAGCAAAATGTTACATATCTCCTTCATCCCATAAACCCTGTACTTTAGGAAAGATTGTATTGCTGGACTCAATAGTCTAAAAGCATTGTCCTTCCACTTTTTTTTCCACGTTATTCCTTTCCTGTAAATCATATTTTCATAAGATGCTTTCTAAATGAACGTTTTGAGGTTTTTTTGTTTAAATGTATAGGAATGGTTGTCTTTCTAGTGTTGTTAAATAATCATTCCAGCTGAGATGGAGTTCATCATTCAGCATCCACGTTCAAAGGAAACATCTTGTGGATTACAGAAAGCTCCAAGCTGGGAGGGGACCATCTTGCTTGTGCAATCCTTTGGCCTTGGAGATTTTGGTTCATAGCACTTGGTATTTTTATTTTTTTTTTTTTTACCTCATATCTAGGGACGTTTTATCATCCTCCTCTTTCCTGTTTCAAGCAATTACCATTTATTTTATCTTCAAGCAGCAGCCTGTGGCAATAAATTTTAGGAAATTCCTTCCCGCCCTTTATTAAGCCCAACATAATAGCTTCCGCTGCTCACTCGTACGTTCATTAAGAAGAATTAAATGAGTGCTGGTGGCCATTAGCAGAGCGTTTAATAACCTCTCCAAGGGAAGGTGCAGCAGATTGGAATAAATGAACAGAGCAAAACCAGATGAAATAACTTCATAGAATATGCTCAACTAATTTGTTCTTAAAAAACCTGAGATATTTACATGAGTGTAGCACTTTAAAAGGTGCTGGTTTGAGACCCCTGGTAGAGGAGTCTCCAGTTCAGATTTGCAGGTACTGACAGTGAGTGCTTGGCTGTGGTGCCTGGTGGAAGGGTTGTGGGCTTTTTTAGGGATAGAAAAGGCATTTCAGTATGTCCTGCCCACTTTCCCAGCAAGGCTGATTGCTGTGCTTATGGATTGCAGTGTGGACATCTGTCTTGTAGGAACTGGGCCATAACTAATAGCTCATCTAATCTGGTATCAGCCACACCACAGTTGTTGGATGCCAGTGATGGCTGATGCCTGCCAGAATGGATGATGTGAACAACTGAGACCTATTACTGGTGAGCAAATTACCCACCCCATCGGTTCTTAACTTATGTTTTAAAGAAGATTCACTGTCAGCTGGCATTTAGACTTTGAGGGATCCGAGTCTAAATATCCCCAAATGCCTTGTGTGAAATAAAAATGATTTAGCAGCTATCATTGCAAGCAATTTGCTTAGGAGATCTCAACTTGCAAAGCACCAGGACTACTGATAGACTTGGAGCTGCGTGTTACAGCATGTGGAACGGCTGAAGAGTTTTGCCACTAGCTCTAGTCCTTTCCACTATTTTACAGTATTTTAATATCCTTGTGTGAGTCTGATCTGTGCAGGCAAAGGAAACTTGCTGAATCTCTTGTGGGTTAAAGTGTCCTCAAATTAGTCCGTGAGGGTACCTTGGAGCTTTCAGATGGCACCAGATAGTGTTTCATCTGTCTGTATGTAAACTGTGATAGCTGGGCACACTGGCTTAAAACAAACACTGTGCACATGTTGGACTACCAGTGTCATAGTAAGTGTAACTCAGCCTTACTCACTACCCTTTAGTCCTCTAGGATCTAATACTGTCATGTTTGTTTATAGCATACTTCAAAGCTTCAGACTGACTTCTACTTGAAAAAGAGACAAAATGTCCTAAATAAAAAATGCAAAGAGTGTACAGTTGTAGTTTTTGTGGCAAGCAGTTCATAATGGAAATGCTGACAACCTTAATTTCACTTCATTGTTATCTGTTTTAGAGGTAAAAATACCACGATTCAAATGTAATTCAGGTATTGTGGATGACAGATTTTTGTTGAGATTTTGTGGTGGGTTTTTTTTTTTGCCGTAGTCATTTCTGATCTCATTTGAGGAGCTCAACCAGTTGAGAACAATGACACAATAATTGCTGTTATTGAACCGAAGATGCAGCTTGAGACTTTTACTTGGATCACTACATTTGATTGATATTTTAATTTAGTTTTTTTGACAGATGAAAGATAATGAGAATCACTCTGCAGTTGGAAATTCTTGCTCTGGAGAATTCCTTTTTTTAAATTATTATTATTATTATTTTCCTTCCTAATACACAGGCAAGGTTTCTGATTGAAATTCTTAATTATATTTTAAGCATCAACACTGTATGAACGGAGCAAATCTGCAGAAATCATTTCAATATGTGATGTGCTGCTCAGAATACTGTACTGTAGTTTCTGCCAGATAACAGCTTTCAGAGATGTAAATAACATTGGAGAGAAATGGTATGGACATTTGTTTTTAATGTACAAATGTATATATGAACCTGGTTGTTTGCATTGTTTTTTAAATGGCCCAATCGACCTTTCTTCTAAGGGAAGAAGTAACTGGGAGAGGGGAAGATTTTGATTGAGCAGATTGGTTTTGGATCTGTCTCTTTCTGTGCCACATGGGCAACAAAGTGTTACTTACAGCAGAAATGAGCCTGCAGCTTAGCAGAAGAGCAGGATGAAATACTGATGATGAGCTAATGTATTCTTAGGGGTCACTCCCCTGCTTGTAAATAGCAATGTTGGTGGGTCTTGCTATTTCCTTGCAAGTTTGCAGTATTTCATAGTTCAGTCTTGGCAGTAAAAGCATTAAACACAACCAACGAGCAATTCTACCTCAGTCTCTAGTTTTGACTTCTCCTCCCACCACTTTCCAGGTGGTGTGAGTTGATGGTACTGGAGCAGACCTTTCAGCATTTGAATTACGCTGGAAGCTTTTGTCTCAGATTAGAGAAACTTAGTTAAAGGTACAATGTAAATTGCAAATGGTTGCCCTCATGCTAATAAAAGCTAAAAATTGTACTATCTTAATCAGTTTGAAACAACTCCCTCCTCTTTTCCCCCTCTCGAGTAACATAAGCTCTGACATTTGATCAGGAGCTCAGGCAGCCACAGAGGCGAGTGGCAGCTTGCTAATGGATTTCTGATTGTTCTCCTGGTCCATTCTTCTCCTGATGAATGGTGCAGAGTTGGCTCTCTCAGTCCAGGGAACTGATAAAAAAAACGTTGCCATCGTGTCATTACGTTTCTCCAGGAGAGGAAAAGAGCAGATTTCCTCTGTTGTCCCAGTGGCTTGCTCTCCTGCTCAATTAGAGAGATATATAGAGGAGCAGCCTCCCTATTTGAAAGTGAAATTATTTTTACAGCGTATATTAGGTCTTTCCTGAGCAGCTAGTGGAATCCCTGCATGCTCTAGGGAGGTTTGAGCAGGCTTTCCTACTGCTGTTTCACTTTGTGGATGCCTTGAAGCACTGATGTTGCATAACTGACTGACATGAAGTTTCTCATGGGGAGTTGTGTGTGTTTGGGGGGAAATTTCTTTGCCTCCTGGACAAAACAGATATACCAGACCTCTACATTTCAGGTGAACGTAGCCTGTTCTGCCTGGGGCCAACACACAGACTGACCTCACAGAACTGCCTCAATAGGGCTATTGTACAAAAGGCTTATAAGTGTGCTGTAACTGTTGCTTAAATAACATGGCTTGTGTGGCTTTGAGATGCCCGTTCAGGGCTTGTTAGTGGGGAAATTCAGGATGATCTTTTCATTTCAATTGTTAAGGGATAAGGAGTATCTTGAAAACAAAATAGCAATGTAGAAAAAAAATCTCTAAAGAATGATTCATTAAAATGTTTTTTATCAGCTTAGAAACAACATTTGCAGCCCTTTTACTATGCCTAACAACTTTAACCATCTCATCCCTTTCTCTTGAAGGATTGATTCCCTTCCCACTACTCCCGGTGAGCTGTAAAAGCGAATTTCAGGCTTTGTAATTAAGGTATCTTGAGTTATTTCTGATTTGTCAACATGACTAATGAAGCAGTTATGCATTACAGCTCCTTTCACTGCTACACTCGTGCGCATGGAGGCATTTTGGGGGCTTTGTGGGTGTAAATCAGCAGTTTGCCAGCCTGCGGGCTTCAACTGCTGGAGTAATGGCACAGCTTAGCCCAGTGAGATCCCCTTCAGGCCGTACACCCACGTTCTTTGTGTTCTGTAAAACTCCCAGCTAATTTAGGCATGAGTTTTGGGTTTGTTGAAGATAGCTGGTGATGGACTGCATTGTAACAGACCTACATAATAAACATTAATAATGCCTTGCAATACGTTTTATTCCCATGCGTCCGAGAAGTACCTGCTGGGTGATTTAGCTTGTAGTTCAGTAGATGTATCTTCTTCTCTCCCTCCTGCTTTTAGGAAAAAAAATAACTAATCAATTGTTGGCTTAGTCAATGCTGTTTTGTGGCTTAAAAGTTCAGGCAGTGCGTTTCTTTCCATCACAGTCTCATTATATTCCACAGCTACCTCTGTTGTTCAAGCTCAGATAAACAGTATTAACTTGTATTAAAACCCAAACCCTGTATGTGTAGCCTGTGCTGCCTTTCCCTTGCACAAATCAGTTGTACCAAGGTGAAGTCCTTTCCATGCAGACTGTTTCCTCTAGGGAGGGCTCATGTACAGTCCAGGAGCTCTCCATGCTCTGTGGGTTTTCAGAACCAGTTTTTAGTGGACTTACACTCTGATGAGGAGAGCATCGTTTGCTCAGCACGTGCTGTCTTTTGTTAGGATTTTGAAATGATAACTCATATAGTTGTAAGAAACTTTTAGGCGAGATCATCATGCTTCTCTAGAAAGAAGGCCAGTTTATCTCCTTGCTGTTACTCACTTGTTTTGACTGGTATTCCCACCATTCCCATTTTTCCTATTTTCACAGTCTTTCTGTCTCTTTGTTTAATCTCTAGTCACTTCAGAAAATGCAAGCTGGCAGGATTTCCTGCAAATCTAGTACAGCTCATGGATCAGTTTCAAAGTCATCAAATGTGGACTTACTGAGCACTCATCACAGGAGGACTAATGTTCAGGACGTAATATCTGACGGTGTCACATTGCCCAGTCCAGTCCCCGCTGAGATATGCAGCTGGAGCTCTCCTTTCTGCTCTTTTGTTTGACTCCTCGATAAAAGCAAGTTGATTATTTCAACTTGTAATAGTTATACCCCTGTCCTGTGGGGCAGCCTGGTACCAAATATCTATGCGGCCTTCTATTATCTCTTTATTCATAGTGCTGAAAATGTGAAGAATTGTGCTGCTTTTTCCTGGTTTAATAACTGCTTTGGGGCCATATTTGTTGTTTGAGCTTACAGCCATTTGGGTTTTTTCTTTGTTTTTGAAAGGAAGCCAACAAAACAGCATATTCAAATGTTTCCAAACTTTCCTGATTACGTAGAAAGTACTCACTGTGCCAGAACCACCAGGAATCTTTCTTATCATACATGGTTGGGTTTTTTTTTTTTCTTTGATTACAGTCTTGCTGAAAGGCAGTGTTTAGGCAAACATTCTTCTTTGTGTTCCCTGGGATGGGCTGTCAGTTTGTTAGACTTCCAGCAGTCCTGTTTATTCATGTGTGCCTTTGGAAGAGTTGGGACGCAGCAGGTTGTTTTCTGCCTTTGTTCACCGCTAAGCAATTAGAAAATAATTTATGGCTTTGTTTCTCCTTTAGAATCCCTTAAGAAAATGATGGCTTATTCTTAACCCAAGAACTATGACACTGAGGCCTCTGCATCAGAGAGCAGCTCTTTGTCTGTGTTAGCACAGCAATGGGGCACTCTGTTGCTTATCGGCCCCTTTGACTCTTACTTAAAATTAAATGAATAATACATTTCCCCATTCAACCAAAACCTGGACAGTGGTAGAAGTGATGTACGTGCTAGATCTCTGCCTGAGAGCAGTAATGTGGCTGAAAAATGGAATGCAGCTCAGGCATGTTGGCTGATGTGCACGAGTGATTGCAAGTATGACGTCATTAGTACTTTAGGCTCCATCTGCCCTCTGCCAGCAGGTAGTTGCTGCATGTAACAAGCAATTGAAGTTATATCCTAGCGCAGTAAAACATTTGTCTGGTGGCTATGGAATTAGTGCCTAGGTTTATTGATTATCTAATAACATGTTCTTCGGTTATTTAACCTGTGGAAGGTTAATTAAAAAAAAGAAATGGCCAACATAGCGACCTTATTGTTAATCTGGGTATGACTGGGCAGAAGTAAGAAGTGCTTTGTGTGCTGAAATTGGTTTATAAGCTTTGTCTAGATTGCCTTCCCTCCACCCCCTGCTCTGTGCCTGGCATTTCTTTCCCAGCTTGACATAAATATTTGGCTAAGGCTGAAGGGATGAACAGAATTGCATACTATCAGCAGAATTAGAGGAGGGGGGGAAGGGTTCTTCTGCCAGTCACATCATGCACTGGGTAGAGCAAAGACTTGACTTAATGCATCTTATTGTGTTTGGCATATGCTAAGCAGGATGAAGATACAGTGGGTGCAGGTCATCGCCCACAGTGCGGTTCCCAGGCTCGGGGAGAGCCCTTCCTCTGGCCAGGAGCTGCAGCCGCGGGCTGGAACGAGTGGCATGTGTCGGTACCCGCTCTGCAATGTGACCTCTACTGCATTCCCCAGGCTCATTCCTGGCATAATTTGGCCTCTCCATCCCCACCCCCTGTCCTGGCTGGTTCACGGTCAGGCTAGAGAACTGTGGTAACCCCAGCAGCATGACTGCTTCATGGTAGAGCCAGACCTGAGGCATGCTTAACTGCTTGCTTGGAAGCTAGAGACCTGTTCAGGGTCAGAGCCCACCATGACACAACAGAAATGCTGTCCCAAAAGGGGCCGACAGGTAGAAAAAGCTCTCGTCCTGTGACTGGTGTGTACCTCATGCTAACCAGCACTGCTGTTCCTGTGGCATAGGGCTTGTGTAGCAGAAGATGTGGAGGACACCTGGAAACTGCCTGGCTTAGGCAATGACTGACAGATTTTATTTATGTAGAAAAAAAATAGCAAACTATACCTTTGTTGACTTGCCAAGCTTTAGACCTGTGCAACCTCACTGTGTGAAGATGCTTATCCTTATTAAGGGGATCATAACCTCTTCCAAAGTAATTTAAACGAAATAGAAAAAGAAATCCATAATGGTGGAATAAGTGTCATATAATGGGTTATGTGTCTTCATGGGTGACCTTTGGATTATAGCAAAATGTCTA
Organism: Urocolius indicus; assembly: GCA_013401255.1. Taxonomy (NCBI): domain Eukaryota; kingdom Metazoa; phylum Chordata; class Aves; order Coliiformes; family Coliidae; genus Urocolius; species Urocolius indicus. The sequence continues at coordinate 157,791 of WBNH01006110.1, read as the reverse complement.
ACAGGCAAGACCTCATGCCTTGGGTTTTCTTCTAGGGTGTGCTCATCAGCCTGAGAGCAGTTGTTGGTATGAGGCATAATTAAGGTTTAATTGGACATGTCCATTAGAGAAGGTAGAGAGGGTAAAACTGGGAGAAAATAAACATGGGGATAAACAGTGAAGTCTAAAAGAAGAAGAAAGTTTAAAGAAGAACAAACTGAGAAATTAAAGCTGATGCAATATTGGTGCAATGGAGGAGCAAAGAAAGGGCAGAGGAACCAGGCTGGAGCCAAAGGGCTTTGAAAGAGCTGAGCTGGCAGATCAGGTCTTAGAAGTGAATTGTCTGAATTACTCTGGGACAGAAAAGAAGAGGAGCTGAGGAACATCAGGGCATGAATTTGAAGAGCTTGGAAGTGAAAAGGAGTGTTTTTTAGATGACAGAAGTATAAATGGAGAAGGGCAGGAGGCCTGTTGGGGTGAAGTGACAAGTGGGAAAGTGGTTTGCTGGAGGGCCCTGCAGTTCTTGGAGGATGCATGGTAATGGGTGTTGAATTACTAGCAAAAATGCCTTTTCTCCAAAATATCATTGTTAATCTCTCTTAGTGTCAGTGCTGTGTTTAAAACAAGTTTCTAGCCTTTGTTTTTGTCATGTCAGAGTTTCAAGGGGTTTTTGTTTATGTCAAGCATATTTGCAGTGGCACAAGGGAGGGTAAATTGCTCTTCAAGCAGTACATGTCTCTGGTGCTGCTCTGAGAAAACAAACTGAAACCCCACAAATCAAAACCCCCACGGTCAATCAAAAAAAATATAGTCCCAAGCCTTGCTTAGCAGACCAGTTTGTCCTGATGGAACTGTGGAGGTGGAAAACATGAGTGAACTCCTTGTCATCCTTGCAGCCCTGCAGAAACTGAGGTGTTGAGAAGTGCAATGGATTGTCTTTAGCCATGTGGGTAGGCCAGACTGGGGCAAAGACAGACAGTCCTTGGGGATTACCTAGGATGTTTTGCCCTGTAAATTCTAGCCAAAATGGAAATAGTTCCCTTAAACAAAATATTTAGGCAGACACTATTTAAACATCCCCCTGGAGTTTCCTTTCTTTGAAATTGCATGCCAAAATATGTTTGAAAATTCTGCTGTTGAAAGCGGAAAACTGCATGTTAACAGTTTTCACTGAGTTTTCTAATTGTGAGCACGTGCAGCTAGTGCCTTCAGATTTTCATCACTCCCTTTAGCACAGTTGCTTCAGACTCGTTATGGAGAGAAGTGCTTTTTCCTAAGAATCCAGGAATGTTTGAAATGCTGAGAACAGATTCACTATCTTTTGATGAGAAGGTTAGCCTGGTGCTTAGAGCAAAGTCCTAGGAGTTGTAAAAGTGCAGGGTTATTATGCTAGAGAAGCCGACTGACTTTCCTCTCTGTGACCTCCAGCAAGTCCTCAGACCTCTTTGCATATCATTCAACGCAGCTGGAAAACCTAAGTAAACAGCAGGAACCTTGCTGGCAGCCAGAAGCCTTGACTGACTGAGTTATTCTGGGGAAATGAAATAAGGCATAAATTACAATCAGGTAAACAACATGTAGATGGGATTGTTTTAAAGATAAAATAATTCTGTAAATCTCCAAAAGCACTTTCATTTGGCTTAGTTTGAATGGGTGAAGTGATTGCTCTGTCTTACTTTACAGTGGAGGAAAAAAAAAAGCCTTGCAGTTTCCCTTTTCATCAGACTGTTTACAGAGTCTGTGGAAATCAAGTTAATCAATATTTCTATTAGACTCATGCTTGGGCCCCATGCCATAAGCACTCATTTTTAAACCCTTCAATCTTGTATCATTTATGGAGATTGTATTGTCAGAAATAGTGCTGTAAATAATTTATTTTGCTGCCAGTGCTTTTCTAAAGGTCTCTAGGCGTGATGCAAGATTTCCTCCAGGAGCTGTAAAGCTTCCAGATCAGTTCGCTATGGCAAAGGGATTTTCTTTTTTGAGACAGACAAGTAGGATGGTGGAAATGATTGGTTATTTCAGGGAGTGGCTGGCGGCTGCTTCTTTTGCCATCATTATTGTAATCTAGAGTAGAGCAATTAGTGAAATTATTGCCACCTCATTGTTTCGTGGGTTGTGTTGAATGAGTCACGTTTCTTGGTGTGCACAGCCTCCTGAAACCAAAGATGTGCCTGTCTGAGTCGGTGCCCCGGTGCCTGGCTTGTCAGGGTACCCTACAGATGTGCCAGCGAGCAGCCAAAGGCCAGTGTGTGGTGGGAGCAGGGTCACCTTGCTTTTGGCTCTGCTGGGCTGGGTTGGAGGTGTGTTGGTGCTGTAATAGATAATGTGCTTAAGCGTAGCAGACTCTGCTTTTCAAATTGCATGGTGCAGCTAGAGCAGAAGTGTAGAGAACTCCAGTTTATGTATTGCATGTTTTCCTCCCTCTGAAGTGATGCTGTGATTAGACTGTCAGGTGAGAAGAAATGTGGCACCGTCTTCTCTGTATTGGTCAGTGCAAAAGCTTTGTGGGGTGCCTAGGTCTCCTCTCTTCAGGCAGCTGGTCAACGTTCATCCCCGACCATCCAGACTGACTGCAGCTGGGTCTTCCAGCCTGCAACAGGAGACTGAAATCTGTTGCAGTTCTGAAACTTCTCAGAGATGAGAAACTTCACTGATTATTTAGGCCAGATATAGAGTTATCTCTTTAAACTTTAGCTATTCACTGGGAGATTTACAAGAACATCCCTATTTCCAATATAGTTTTGAAAATCTTCTCAGGTCTTTAGCAGTCTTACAGATTTCTGGTTAATGGGTTGGGACTGCAAAGAAAGTTTCATGTAAACTAACTTAACTCCCCAACAAATTCAGAGGCAAATATCTAACAGAAAAGCAGGCAAAGTTAGCTTAAACTACATCCACAACCTCCATTTGATGAAAGTTTAGACCCAGAGAGCTGATTTAGCTTTAGCTATGATACATTAAAGCACTTTCTAAAGCATTGACAACCAGTTGTCCAGAGGCTACTTGGGTATCATGTGCTCCATCAGTGTGCTCTGCTAGTCCATCTGCTAGTCCGTACCCAGCAATGACCTGGCAAAGATCAGTTGTTGCTGATGGAAATCTCAAGTGATTCCTGGAAACATCCTTGTCTGTCCTTACCTTCAGTTCTGTGTAGGGAAATCAACAGCTTCAAATGAACTATTAGCCATTTAAAAGAGTAACTCAGGCTTTTAGCTTGGCAAGGGTAACAAAGAGCACAGCCTGGCTGCAGTTAGATTGCAGATGGTGATTTACAGGTACTGGGTGGAACAAATGGATCTTGTACTTACCACATGGATTGTGATATGCTTGATGCAGCTGAAGGGCCTCTGTCCCAGTGGGCATGATGTTAGTGCTATTTGCCAACAGCTCAGCCAGCCAGGCTCCAGCTTGATTAATAGATGAATCCTCCAGTGCCTGTTTTGCATAGATGTATGTATTCTTTAAAATTGCCTTTTTTTAGTGCTTTAGGGAAACATTAAGTATAGTGGTTAGAAAAATAACTTACAGTAGTTTATGTCAGGTGTAAAAACATTGCTTTTTGACTCAAGTTGTAGATTAAAGTGGGAGGCTGTGTCTTTCCTTTTTGTTTTAAACAAGCTGTGTCCTTTATTGGCCTCTCCTGTGTGCCTCTATTTAGCCCCCAAGGTGGCTGTTTCATATGAAACAATATCGTTGGGCTTTGTTGTCAATGATTTTTGTGCTTCAAAGGAACGGATCAGAAACCAAATTTATCAGTGTTTATACTGAAAAAAACAACCTCCCCAGTATCTGAAGTTTCCTTCCGAGCTAATCTCTTTCATGGCTTATTTTAATTTTGTTGCATGATCTATTCTGACATTTCCATCAGTCTGCTTAGATTCACAGAGTGTCTTGGGATAATAGATTTTTCGGGTTTGTCACTTCTGCTGACAGGGTATTTGTGCCTCTGTTTTTCCAAACGCTGTGGCGTAGTCCCTGACCCCAGCACAGCGCTTCATAGCTCTGCCACTTGGTGACAGTCTTTCAAAATAAAACCATCACCAGTGAAATGAAGGTTTGAACTTCACTGAGGAGCGTGTGTGCTTCTACACAGCAAATCCTGGTATAAATAAATACCAATGTATAAGAATTTATTGTATATGAAGTAGAAGTGTCAATATTTACCTCTAAATGTCATGATACAGTTCCCATTAAATCACTCCCTGGGACATCATGTGCTGGTAGCACATTTTTTGTGGAGCAATGAAATGTGGTAAATAAGAGGTCTCTATCACTGGAGTGTTACACAGAGGGGTTGTCATTGCAGGTGACACATACCCTCATGTTCACACCTTGTGAGCAGCCCCTTAAAGGCTGTTAGGCCACCTTGCTCATCTGTCCACAGATGCTGCATTTAAAGGTGCACAGTCCAGGTGCTGGTGAGGTTTTTGCTGATTTGTTCTAGACAGTGTATCTGTTAGCTGGCCTTTTTTTGAAGTGAAGAGAACATGTTTGAGGTGAGTTTCCTGGGTTTCTGTCTGTGTGGCAGCTGGTTCATACCTAATAACTTGCAGCCAAATTTAACCCAGGAGTAGAAGGAGATGCAGAGAAAACTCATTTGTCAGCCTTCCTGCACAGTAAGAGCCAGTCAGGACAGCATGCATGTCTTGCTGGATTAACCACAGCATATCTTCCTGAAGTGGAAGGCCAAAAAGTAATAGGTGTTGGGGGAAGCTTTGCATCTTGTACTGTGGAAAGAGAAGCCTGCCTGGGAGCTGAGGGATGGGTGTGAGGTGAGACTATGTCTCTTGGGGGTTTTTTACAGCATTTGCACAGCCCCAGACAACTACTTTTTGCATGTGGTAGACAGTCAGATCTGAGGCTGTTCCTTTTTTGGGGGGGAGTATAGATACGTCTCTTCAAGGGAGGACTTGAGCAGTACTTGCCCTCTTCATTGGGCTTTCTGCAAGCTTTCCATCTTCCCATTCCTCTTCCCCCCTCACCTCTCCCTTTCTTTGCTGATCCAAACACACAGGTCCACACTTTAAAATCTTCTTTTCACAGGCTGGTTTGAATTCCCTGGTAGTGCTCAGAAATTGTATTCTCTCTATTCTTTACTTAAGGTTAAAGAATAAAAAAGGATGAGTTTGGTTGTTTTCTTTTTTCTTTGAAAAATCCTATGTTGGCTATTATCTACGTTTTCAATACAGTTCCTTATAAAGGACAGTAGTTACTGTGACAGAGACCAGTTGCTGTCTGAGTTGTGGAAGTACTGAGGTTCCACTTTGTAGGTGTTGCAGACGTTTATCTTCTTTGATCAAGAAAAGCTGGTGCAAATGTTTGAATGAATCTGCTGTAAGCTCACAAAAGATGCCTTGCCATGTATCCTTCACTTTGAGGAGCTTGAATTTTGAGAAGAAAATTACCACCATTATTTCTGTCTGTGCTGGGATTTATTTAGGGCACCAAAATTGCATGTATTTTTATTGTCTACCTTCCTTCTGTTTATTGCACATTTAACCCTTTCATTCCACTGTATTTTATCTTCTGTTGCCTTTCAACTCCAGCAAAATTATCCTAGAATGTCAGATCAGTAAAAGAAAATTAAAACTCAGCAGTTTGCTCTTTTTGTGCTTCTGTATGGAAACACTTCGGCTGTTGAAACATTCATGAACCCATCTAGTATTGAGCTATTTTAGTGGATTTTGTGCTGCTGGTGCCGGGAGAACCTTTCTAGCAGATACAGTCCTGGAGCAAATCAGTAATTTCAAGAATTTGGGATCAATTTACTGGGATTCTGAAATTTTAGTGTGCTACAAAGTGAGATAATTTGTGTTGTGTTCAGTTCAGCACAGAATTGTGGAGCCACGCAGTGAAGTCAAAACACTGGTGCTTTCAGTGGTTTTTGGGGTTTTTTTGCCTGTTTGGGGTTTTTTAAAAAGTGCAGTTATATCCTAAGATTGTAAGAAAGACAGAAAGGATACCTGGTAAACAATACAGTTTCCTCTAGAATAAACCAGCTTAATGGGGTTGCTGAAGGCAACAGAGAGTTTGCTATAGGAGTGTATTCCTTACCTAACACGAGCTTTTGATTAAATGGTAAACATTACAGTGGCAGTTTCCTGTAGGGTTTTGCTTGTTTCTTGAATCCCCAGGATGGGAACATTGGTGTTGTAGAAAATGATTTTCCATGTTCAGCATCACAAGACCTCAGTTTCTGAGCTGTGTGACCAGGGAGCTCATGTGCCCGCACACAGCTGGCTCATTGAGCACAATTTCTCACTTAGCTGAGGGCTGGATGGCAGGTGAGCAGGAGAAATCTGGGCTTCTGCAAACTGCAAGAGCAATCCCCTTCTGTTCCAGTCTTGCTCATTTCCAGACAAAAGGTCATTCTCAACATAAACTCTGAGGGATTCTTGTTTTTTTGCAACCTGAGATGCAGCAGCCTCTCCTTATGGTGTTCATGTCAGCTGGTCTGACACTGGAGGAGAGCAGTCTCTCTAAGCCATCTTTGTGTCTCTAGCAGCAGTATATTCTCTGTCTGAGCAAGGGGTTATTGTCTGCAGTGCTGCTTCAGCTGCTGCTTTCGTGCAGGGTCAGCTCTCGGCCTCTGATTCTTAATGGATTGAAGAGGACAGAATAAGGAGGAGGGGCAGAAATCTTCCATATTCCCAGTTTTTGACATCACACCGGTGATACAGGTTGATTTTCATGCTATATGGTTAAGGCAAGGCAGTGTTCCCTTCTCTAAATGTCCTGATGCAGAGAGTAATACTCAGAAAACAGTTCTTTAGTACTGAAAGGGTAGGATGCTTTAGTATTATCTTGTTAAGCCCAGATTTCCCAACACAATAAAGCAAACTTCTGAGAGCTGTGCGTTAGCAGTGCACTGTTTGCCCCTCTTTCAGTAGGCTGGTATCTATTTGTAGGTTGTGTTAAGTAATTAGTTTGGGACACTTGGCACGTAACCACAGCCAGAGGACAATATAAATGGTGGCTTGATGTGCCAGGGAGCTGAATTTTGACTCCGTTTCTTTCGATCTTGCTCATATACTGGGAGAGCAGGGGAGCACCTTCTGCAGCTCAAAGCTGGTCTGCTCCAGCTGACCTAAAAGAGCCTTTGGTTGTGTCAACACTGGAAACTCAACCCTCTTGAAACCCAGGTCATTTGAAAGGATAACAGGATGCCATTCTTTCTATTTTCTTCCTATTTTCTGCGTTTCCTGAAATATTAATAAGCTGTTTTGAAGTAATTGCCATCAGTTTCTCATCAGCGGTGTCCGTGAAGCAACGCTCCGTCCTTAGCCGTGATGACGTTGTTTGGCACAAGCGGCTGCCAGGTGAGTGAAAGTCGATCTGGACTTGTGGAGTGAGTGGAAATAATGTGGCCTGGGACATGTGTATGTAATTTGTTCAGATGATTCAAGTGAGAGCCATGGCAACTGAGATAAACAGAGGAAAAGATACTGGAAAACCAGCAGCGGCTTCATTTTAATAGCACAGCCTTTATTCCAGACAGCTCAGATGTTTACTATGAGCTCCATCTTCCTGCGTGTCTCTTCCTCCCCACCACCCCCATCACTTCGCATGAACTTAGTCATGAGATCAGATGGCTTCTTGGGTAAAGCACCACAGGCCAAATTCCACAGTTTCTACTTGCAAAAAGCCATCATCTGTCCTCAAATACGGGCAGCAGAATTTCTCTCTCTGTTTGCACATCCATGATTCAAAAGACCCTAATAAAAATGCAACTTATTGGGATTTCTTGTGATCAAAATGCACTTTCTGGAAGTATTATTTGGCTAAACATGATATCTGAGCTTGGGATGTGCTTTTGAAGGACATTAAACTATTGGTCAAGCATAGGTTTTGTGCTGTATAAAGGTAATGTCTGAAATGGAAAGAGTGGAGCAAGCATAGCTACACATGCTGCTCTTCCCGTGTGAAGTTAGAGTAAAGTTGGCTAATCTGTGCCTGTTGAATAACAAACAGCTCTTGAGAAGATCAAGTACGACTTCCATGCCAGGGCTCCATCACATGCTTGGCAGCAGGGCTGTGCTGGTGTGTGGGCTTCTGGGCAACTGAAACCTCAAGCTGCAAGTGGAAACAACCCAGCAAGAGCAGCAGACGCCTTGTGCTGTACCGTGGAGAGAGGACTGGGAACACGGACCCCAGTTCTGTCTCCAAGTAAAATGATCCTGATGGCTGTGCTGGCTGCCCAGGGTTGTGTAATCTTGCGTAGGGCTACAGTTGGGTACGATTATCCCAAATCCCAATCCTCAGGGGAGCTGGTGGTGATTCATCTCTCTGAATCACAATTCTTGACGCTTTTCTAATCGCTGTCCTTAGTATGTCCTTGCTTCATGGGCTGCAAATCCAGCCTGATTGGAAGAAACAAGCTTTCAAGCAGTTTAAAAGCTGGCCAATTTCCTACACCAATACATTAATCCTGCATCAGAGTTCTGTCTTTGTAGCTCGTTTCTTTTTGCTGTTGCTTTAAGAGTGAACATAGGAGACTCAAAAAAACTAGAAAAAGAAATTGTTAGCTGGAGAAATGTGAATATTCAGTAACTTGATTGTGAGAAAAAGTGTGCCTTGTATACAGCTTTCTGTTCACAGTTTAAAACAGAGCTTATTTTTGAGAAAATCTGCTCTTTTGGTCATGAATTGGCAAGATCCTCAATTCTCTGTCATTCCAAGAGATGGTAAACACCAATAAAAAAATTCTAAGTAAAGTTGTTTGAGTATACTTATGCTCTAGATACTTTTTTTACATATGGTTCAATATAAAACTACCAATGACTATACAGAGAATGCTAAACAGTAAGCACTTTTTTTTTGCATTAAAAAAAAAGGATTAAAGCCACTTTTGCAAATATCTCCCAAGACATCATTTTGCCGTAGGAGTGGAGCCAGGACACTGGTTGCTGAACTCTTGGTTAACTACGTGAAGCCATCCTGCATTTCTTAGCCTGTACATGCTCCAGTCTCACTGCCTGCTCTTCTCCAAGCTATCTGTCCCATATTCCTGGTCACAAATATTGGAATGTCTGTGACAACATTGATTGTTGTTACTCTGCAATGTGAGAAAATGAATGTTCAGGTCTGTCTGTACATCCCTTTCCTGTCTTGAGTGCAGCTCTGGTGATACTGCCATCACTATGACTTGCCTTGCAAGCTCAACACAGGCATAGCCAAGAACCCTCTGCTAGGAAGAGGTTTTGCTTGTGTGTTGCATGCTGTAAAGAACAAAGTGTGGACATGTTTGTGTTAGACATTTATCTTACTTTTCTTGGGTGGTGGGGAATAAGCAGGCTCTATAGCAAGGATGCCTTTTCCAAAGAGGTGTGCTATTGATGTTAGTGTAGATGATAAAACAAAGCATGCCTATCTTTCTCTCTGTTTTTTTTTTTCTCCACTTCATTATTCAGTTTTACACTTTAATGTCACTTCCAGTTCTCTTATCACAGTGAAATCTTTCAGAGTGGATAAAAGCTGAAAGCTACAAGCAGAAACCAAAATTTTTCAGCTGCCTTTGCTATCAAGCAGCAAACATGAGACAGAGGCCTAGTGTTTATTTTGCTTTTGTTACCATTCCTGTATGAAAAAAATGTACATAAAAGGTCTGTTTGCTGATGTGCAAGTGATTGGTGGAGCACAAAGCTCTGAGTGAAGGGATTCAGAAGGAAGAGATTCAGAGTTCAGTCTTGAGTCATTGAAGATGCTTTCCCCAGCTCAGTGTTTTCACATGCATCTGTCCCTGTGGTGGCCTCAGCTCTCTTCACAGAGTCCACCCACTAGCATGAGTGCTCAGCCTATTTGATTATTCCTAAACTTTCACTTGTGGAATGGATTTTCTCTTTCTTTACCTGCCTTCCTTTTGCTGGCAGGTAGCATTGAGAAACTGGGAACCAGTGTGAAGAGCTTGGGAGACGTCTGAATTTGTGGGGTGCTTCGAAAGGGTGCAACCTGAGAGCAGAGATTTGTGTGAACAGTCAAGGACAGAACTGGAACCACAAACCAACAGAGAGAAGAGAGTGGGTTAGATGGAAGTGGTGGGCCAGCTCTCGTAGGTGTTCAGTCAGTAGCAAACGATTTTCCATGGGAATTTTGAGGGGAAACTTAAGCTTTCCTAGAAGTATTCCTGAGGAGCAGAAATGCCAATGATTAATACATTTCCAATAAGAACAGGAGCTGATGTTTGCTCCCTACTTCATGGGGGAGATGCCTGCTCAGGAAGAACACCTGATTTATATGGCTCTTTGGTGGCCAGTTTCTGACTGGAAATGTTTGGAGCCTGTTTTGAAGCTGTGCAGAAGAGCATGCTTGCGTCATCCAGAAAATGCAGTGAGTCAGTGAAGTCCTGAGGGAGCTGTAACGGCTCAAAGAGAAACTTGGAAAATGAAATGGGGATGGATTTAAAGATACAGCATTTGTGTCTGCTGCTGTGTTTTGGGATGGTCAGCATTTGTCGAAGGCATTGGTGATGAAGGGGTTCAGTAAGGACTTTTCTGCTCTGAATACAAGTGGAGCCTTTACAAGAGCGATCCACCCGGGGCAGGGTGTGGAACTGGAAGAGGGTGTTAAGCTAGTTCTGCTTGCCATTATACTCAATATTTTGGTATTCAGGGAATCTCCATGAATTCTTCATTGATATGTGTATTTTGGTATGTTAATGAATAACTTATTGGGAGGGACAGGAAGGAAGGCGGGGGGCAGCCTCTTGGTTTGGCCCCTGCTCATCCTTTTCCTCAGCGTTTTCAACCGCCTTCAGATTTGGAATGGTTTATAGAGTGTTACAAGCTACACTATTGCTGCATTGCAGCTGTGTTGGGATGGCTCTTGGGCCATTTCATCTGCCCTGGGAGCACAAGGTCTTGTTAAGGAACCACTGTGTGGTTTGTAAACATGTGTCCAGGTCCTAGCTGGGTTGCAGGGGATGTTGGAAGTGCTCACTGGTGCCACCATCACAGGGAGGTTTGCTGTTAATGGATGCTGCTCTTTCTCTTCATGTCCACCCCCAGTTAGACAAAATACATATGGGATGCCTCCTTCCTTAAAGGCAAATGTTGGTTCACAGTCAGAAATTAGTTGCGTGCTTAAAGTGCTTTTGGTTCCTATTGCAGGTGAATTAGCCAAGTTCTGTTGTGATACCGTTGGTTGTTTTCTCCAAAAATCTTTCTGTGAAGCTAAGCACTGTAGTATTTGGGCACCTCAAAACCAGATTAATGAATCTTTGTGGTGTATTTCTGGAGAGAAAAAATAGCCATAAAGTGGCGTAACAGTGAAGTCGATAATGTCTTGTGCTTCATATATTCCCTATTGAATCTCTATTATTTTTGCTTCAGATTTGGGAGCCTGTTTTCTTTATTTATAAGGCCAAGAGACTGAAGCTGTCCCAGTAGCAGTAGTGGAACATGACAAAAACTGATGAATCTCCCCTCTGGGCAGACTTTTCACCTGCTGGGCCAGAGCACTTTTGTAACCCAGGTGCTGAACTTTGTTGATTTTTATCTGAGCATGACAGAGTTAAGATGTATCAAAGCTGTGTTGAGATGGCTCTTGGGTCATTTCATTTCACCTTTACCAATAAGGTGATCCTCCAGAATGATTATCCAAAAAGAAAAGAACTGGGTTTTGGAGAGCCAAGAATGAAGAAAAATGAGAAAACCTGGCTTTTCCTGTTTGCATGAGTTTTTTGAGCTCAGCAGCTCGGTCTCTGGGCTCTCTCACGAGTCCTGCCGGGGATGCTCGTTAGCTGTGGTACCAAAGAGGGTGCTGAAACATTTTGAATGACTGTTCCTATCTGTCCCACCAGCCTGGCTTCATTCTGCTCTGCAAAGCTAAATCAAAAATCTTCTGTCTCCAGGGTTTGCTGCTGTCTCTTTTGGTTAGTTCTCTTCAGACTGCAGCTGGTTTGAGCGAATGCATTGGCGCTCCTCGCTGGGCCTTCAATTTGCTAATTTGCTCTGAACGTACCCGTCCCTTGTTTGGTTTCTATACTGACCTACGTATTCTTTTATGTATATAAGCTGTTCTGACACTTCATTATCTGGAGTATAAAAATGTTTTGTGACAGTAATGTGCACGCACTTCAGCGTTATAGCTTAGCTGTAACTCTCTTGCTGTAGTTATTATATTCAGAGCGTGAAAGCTTCATTAGTTCATTTTGATTGAAGGACGATATGGTCCCCAGCAATGCTTATGCAAATTGATGACTCACTTATATCTTTAGAATTGAATTTAAATATCTATAAAATTTTAGACTTAGGCAAGTAATTGCACTATACTTCTGCAAGTTCTGTGAAAGAGTTTGGTTTTTGCACCTACAGCCATATTTCAGACCTGTGACCTCATTCCCATAAAGCAAAGCTATTTCATTACATCATAGCTGGGCAATTTGACTTGTGATAGCTGACATTTGCATTTATGTTGGATCCATTAAATATTTATCTGCTTAAAAAACTGCCAGGTATTTACAAGCTAGCATGTAGATGTTAATAAAAACATGTAAAAATTCGTATTCTTTTGGCCTTTTGGCTGGCAGTTTGTTGAAAACACATGAACCATAGTCTTCCTTTTCATTGTCACCTTCTGCTCGGTTTCCAGAAAAAAATGATTACTGATTTTTTTGTTTTGCCTTTGCAGCTGCAATATTTGATTGCAGTCTGACTGCATTAGGGATACATACGGAAATATTTCTGCAGTTAATTGGACATTATCAAATCCACAACAGTTGACTAAGACCTGCTCAGATGTAGCTGTTCTCCCTCTTTTGCAGTGAGCAGGATGTCTGAAGGGAAGTTTGCCTCCGTGGCACTTTCTCTCATTGTATAGTGATATCAGTTCACAATTTGCAGTGTCTAAATAAATACTTGGGGAGCTTAGTGCCCAAGATCTACCTCCACTCACTTTGCTTTAAGGCATTGTGATATCCATGCTGCTCTGAGGAAAGTTAAGGTTTCAGATAAGTTGGATGAGACTTGTATGAATCCTTTGAGGTGGGAAAGGGTCAATGTATATTTGAAACAGTGTAATGTATCAGTCTCCTACAATGTGCCTGTTTGCAGGCCTCATAGAAATGTTGTATATTTTAGCTTAAAATTTATTATCCTTAGCAATGGCCAACCATCTTTGAATCCCACTGAATTACAGCACTAGCTTCCACTGCAAAATGGGTTAAAGCACATCTTTAATTGGTCTGTAACTTTAAATTGCCTTTTTTTTTCCTTTCCTGAACCTCTTCTATCACCTATCTTTTGCCAGCAAGTCTTGTGAAAGCAGCATCCCTTGTGATTCAGATCAACTGACTGTCTGGCAGCAGAGACTGACACAGTGCTGGGGAGGACCCCTCCCGAGGGAGCCAGCCAGGGATGATTGCCTAACCCCCTGCCCTGGACCCCACGTTGCTCAGTGGCAGGATGCTCAGTGAGTGGAACTGAAAAAAACCTTCCTCTGAGCACACTGGGAGAGGATAGCACTGAGATTAATAGGAATGTTGTCTTGGCACCAATAGGCTCTTGGAGCTGCAGAGTTAAATTCCTTGTTCAAGCTTACCCCTTTGCTAACACCTCCATGCCACTGATTATTCATATTAAAAACAAAAACAACCTAGGGATAATTGCCCAAATTTTGTAAAATGGCTATTTTTGCACATTCAGCCTCAGATGGCGTTTGACCCTTAATACAGATGGTTTCACTTAATGTATTTTGTTTAAACAATCTTTGTTCCTGGAAGTGGTTTCAGAATAGGCTGTTCCTCGTGTTTGCTTTTTCTTAGGATATTATAAGAAGCTTGAAGCGAGCAGATTCAGAAAAGGGCTGTAATTAATGTTAACAGGCGTTTGTGGAGGCCTTTGTATTTTCCAATTAAGGTATTGCAACTTTGTTGACTCCTCAGAGCTTTCAAGACTGAAGTGGTTTGGAGCACTTCTGTCCTTAGGCTGTAGAGCTCACTACTTTTCTATTATTCGTCTGTCTGTGTTAGAGACCTCGGGGAGTCCCAGCACATTTATGTGCAACAGCTTGTCATCTGAGATACCTAGTTTTCTCCCATGGGCTAGGCTTCGTGGTACTCTGACACATGAAAATCTCCTCTTTCTCTGGAAACAAACAAAGCATTTCTGTGTGAGGGGGGTGGTGAAAAAAAATGTCTGTTATCTTTGGATCCAACTCCTTTCCATGTCTGTTATAATTTCTGCGTGTGCAGGCTTTTCGCAGATTGTGCAGGATGTGTTGTTGATATTGAACACACCCTGGGTGAGCTGTGAAAAGCATGCAGCAAGTTCAATGTCAGGAGTCTTTATATCCTGCCCTCTGTTGCAGCCATGCTGCAGTGAGGCAGCTCCACTCAATGGAAAGGATGCAAGCAACCTCGTGGTACCTGAGAAATGTGTTTGATAATGTTTGAACGTTTGACTATTTGTATAGTACCTTCTAGCAGTGGAGCTCAGGGCTGGGACTTGATGTGGAGTTAGCCTGTCCAGAAGCTGAGTGGCACAAAAACCTTGAACAGTAGAAAAAAAATATGGAGGCACGAATTAAGTAATTGATTTGTCCACAATTACAGGAGAAATCTAAAGAAGAGTTGGAAATAAAAGTGTGATGTGTATCCCATGACCATTTCAGTTTCTGAATGGTTAATTTTCCCTTGATTTATTTTTTTTCCCCTAAAATTATTTTCATCTTAAAATCCAGACTGTTTGCAGGGTTGACAGCGTAAGCAAAAATGAACCAAGTTATTATCAGCTCTTTCCAAAGCAATAACCTGCTAATCCTCCCAATGACATTGTGACATCATTTATATAACACTCCAGCTACAATTAAAATATGAGAAATCACATAGTCTGTGGAGTTTTTCCTCTGTGCTTTTTCTTGATCTTATAAATTGTGTTATATGCCTTTAAATCCTTTTGTGTTACCTCTTCAGTATCTTCTGTTACCTGTGCAATATGCAGCAATGCATTGGCTTCACGCCCTTGACTCTAAAGCTGCTGGAGATTTCTAGTCATGTTTCTTTCTTCAAACCTTCCTCTGCCTTGAGATTAATTTTAAAATAGGTTCTCTTGGCACCCTAACTACAGTGCATATTGGAGGGAACACAGCAGCTCTTTCACCCCGTGAAAATCCTCTGGCTATGTTCCAGGTAAGAGATTTGCAAAGACTGAGCTGAACCAAGAGGAGGGAGGAAATCTGGACGTGTGGTGTAACAAAAAACAGTTGACTTTTGCTCTGGATTTTCCCACCTTTTGTTGGTTCAAGTCAGAGCCTTCCTTCTCCTTTAGTGGTACATGTTCCAGGCTGCTTTTGTTTGTTCACCTCTATAGGTTTTAGTCTTTATTCCTGTAATAACTTGATATAATGTTATCTAACTTGGCTGGGCAAACAGAAGAACTTGCATAGGGAGTCTGGAATACACCATGTACAAGTTTGGGCTTCCTGCACTACATTTCAGGTATTACCCAGGTTTAAGTCCAAAGTGTTATATCAGATACTATCTAGTGAAGTCAAAGGAGTAGCCTACCTGGACAGTATGTGGTAATATTTTTGTTTCTCTTGCAATATGTTAGGGGAGAGAGGCAACTTCAGAAAGTGTTAGATATTGTTTTACTGAGAATGTTACATGACTTTTGCTTCACGGGGAAAGTAAAACCAAGAAAATAGAGTAAGAGATTGTACCAGAGGCTGGCAATCTGTATAAATAACATGGAGTTAAGGTGATCCACGTATCACTGACATTAGACTTTAATATGGCCAGAAATAGGAAAGGACAATTATGGAGGATAGTGGTCTTGGAACTTCATGGAACATCCCCAGAATCAGAAGAGACCTACAGAGAAGCAACAGAGGAACTTCCCAAGAAACGGTTTCTCACAAGGCTGTATTTTCAGAGAATATTGTCTCACTTGCAGCACTGTTGCCTATCTGGGTATCTGTCAGCTCTCTAGGAATTTGAGGCATTGCCTTCTCTAGATCCAGACTGGAGTGCAGCCAGTTACTCAAGGCTGGCTTTCAGGTGGAAGCAGGTCTCCCAGCACTAAGTGACTCTGTGGTCCGTTTGATGGTCTCTGAATGATTAATGACACACATCTGTATCTGGTCCACTCCTACATTCATGTTTATTTCTTCAGGATTTGCTTGGACATCTTTCAATGGGAAAGGTCAGTAAGATTAAGCTGTCAGTAACAACTCCGTACTTGCCAGTACAGATGATGTTCTCAGTATTTTGAGAATTTTCCTGCCCCCTTCATGCTGCCAACACTGTTATTTGTATGAACGTGTAGTGAGGACAGTCTTGAACTGGGTGACCACAGGGTTGTATGAGTACTGGTGCCAGCACAAGGGAGAAGATGGGAAAGGTCAGACTGAGGTGCTCTGGATTTAGATGAGATTAACTGACTGAAGACCCTCACTCCTTGTCAGCATGATCTCTTCCCAGCTAATCTCAATATTTGCCCACAGCATTAGCATTCCTGCCTTTGTGCTGTATTGGACCAATTTTCACTGCAGTGGCAGGTACTTAATTTTTTAGGGGGGATTGTTTCATCCTATGTGCAGGTCTTCAAAATCTACTTCTCTCTGGAATAGTGAAGTCACTCAGCCAAGCCTGAAATGCAGGATGTGGCAGCTGGTGTGGAGTGAGGCTGGATCACTTATAGGGTGCTGACTGTTGCTGTTCAGTTACTCTTCTGCACTTCTCTTTATTTTCTGTCTGGTATGTGGGCAGACAGAATCTACAATCTTTATTAACGCCAGCAGCTGCAAACCCCAGACTACATGTAATATATCTGCTCTGTGAATGGCTGTGATTAATGGTGGGCAGGTATAGTAAAGGGAGAGTGAATAGAAAGGAACTTCTAGACTTCTCCAAATACACGGAGAGGCAGAGTTTGAGGTTACTGGAGATCAGTAGCTCTGATTTCTTTCTTACACCTTCCTTTTTTTATTTCACCTCTTTTGCCTGGTAAAGCAGAAGATGTGGAGGTATTCCACAGTCACTTCCTAAATCTAAATGCAGAAACGACAGGCATTATACTCTAAGCATACCAGGGAAACTCATACTGAAAGGATTTAAGAACTTCTGCCTCTGATGAATTCAGCATCAGGCTTGTGCTTTGTCTTAGTGGTGCAATCTAGAATGGAATCTTCCCTAGCTTTTCCAAAAAAGATAAATTAAAAATTGCTTCTTACAATGTGTTTTTTTATGTTTAGGAATTGAAACGAGTGTTTTAGACAATTGTGGAAGTTGAGCACTAGGTCTAGCAGTTGAACTGCATCTGTCCTCTTTCAACGGTGCATAAGTAAAATGGACTCCTCTTTCTGCATCCTTATTCTGGTTGCACCAGGATGGAGGTATATATACTTTGAAGAAAAGCAAATGTAAGTGTATATATATGAATGAAATAGCTTATTTCTATCTGAAGTTTCTGCCTGTTGGTCCCAGTCTTCACAAGAGAAAATACTGTTCCTGCCTTTACATCATAGTCCCAGGAGGACTCTTAAAATTTCTTATATTCTGTCCTGACAACAAAATAAAATGCTGAACTGTTTGGAGTGAGCTATTGCTGCAGGCAGTTCTAATTAACTGAAGTATTTTCCTTTCTGGGAGTGTATATTTAATTTCTTATACTGGGAATAAGAAGCAATTAGTGCTATGGAGCAACTGGTACTTCACCTGCATATGCGAGGGAGGTTGAGAGAAGATACTGAAGGTGGATAAAAACTGCAATTCAAATCAAGGGATTTGTAGGTGTTTATATGGCATTTTTTTGTACTTGTACAGATGCTTTTTTATTTATATAATTATGAAACGCTTCTGCTTTCTAAAAATATCTACTCCCCTGGGCATCAACTGAAGACACCAGTTTGAGAGTTTTTTGGCGTTTTTTTTTTCATTTGGTGGTTGATTTGTTTTTTTTTTCCTAATGGGGTCTTTTAAAGATAATAAAAATATAAGCTCATGACAGTATCAGGACATGAGGATGCTGTGATCCTGTAAAGGCTGATACTGTTCAAAAGCATTACTCTGTTTAGGATTAGATCCCTAGAGAGAAACGATCTTTTTATCTCGGTCTCCCATTGCTGTGTGTTACTTGAAATTTTCTGCATCTCAGAAAATGATTGTAATCTCTGCTGATTTCAGTACTGAAACAGCTTAGGTGAGGAAGGCTAGAGGAGTGGTGGATGGCTAGGTAGAGAGCTCTCATTTGCCCCAAAGTAGCTGTGGAAATGTTACTACTGCTGTGAGACCTTCTGTGCGTGATCAGCTTCAAGGTGAAGGACTTGAATTGCTACTGTTTGATGGACTGTTTGTTTATCGATGGATTATTTTTGTGTCTGCTATGCGTGATTATCTTGTTTTCTTTGTTTTTTCAAGTACTTTGGTGATTCCAATACCTGTGACAGCAGCAAATATGCTTGGCATGGTCACAGAGCCCTACCCCAGATTCAGCTCTCCGTTTGTGAGAGAAAATGCAGCACAACTTCATTGCCTGAGTGGAGACAGCTTGTGGAAGAACATTTCAGCTCTTCCAGTAATATTAATTCAATTCAAAGTTTTTTTCATATTGGCCAGAGTTAGGGTGCTCAGGATGGGTCAGTGTTCCCAAAATGTCAATGAAAAGCTGTGTGGAACAAACCATGTGTGTGTGTCCAGAGCACTTTGGTTGCTGTGCGGCCAGGGCGGGAGAAACCTCGCCTCCTCCATCCTCCTCCTAATCCCTGCTGGGTCTAATGCAGCAGTGGTTCAGTAATACTTGTTTTCTTTTCTTCTTCTCCCCTTTCCACCCCCTCCTCATGTGTAACTTGATCTCTTAGGCCTGGTCTTCTGCTTTGGCAGATTTTTCAGCTCTTGAATGGAAGAAATTAACTACTTAGTTACTGTTGGAACTGACAAAAGATATTTTACTGGTCCTTCTGGCTCTTAGCGTGGACCCACTTAGCATGACACAAGATAGCCCACGGAGTCATCAGTTTGGAGCTCCCCCTCTGAACCTCTTCTTTTAACTTTACTTTTTCATCTGCATTTCCTTGTCTTTTAATTAAGAAAAGAAAAAATACAGAACTGCTCCCCCTCAAGATCTGAGTCAGTATTTGGCAAAGGAACTTCTCTAAAATTTATTTTCTGATCCTTTCCAAGTATGTATCTTTTCTGATTCTGTCCTGGCTGGCTGTAAGCCCTCTCTGCTCTGGTCTGGCAGAAAATACTCAACTTCTGATGTACCTCTACCTATCACACAGAAACTCTTGAGTCCCCACTCCCTCTTTCTCAACCTTAATAAGCTGCACAGGCAGTGGTAGTGAAGTCATTATAGTACACAGGAGTTTGTGCGATTTTTGTGTCTTTAAGGTAAGTTGCTTTTTTTTTCTTTCAGATCTGAAAAGTGCAAGATGCTTTTCTCTTTTTATTTGCCTGCAAATGTTTCAAAAAGCATTTAGGAGGCCCAAAACCTTTTCACTGAGTTGTGAAGAGCCCCTTTGGACGTGAATTTAACCTTGAAGGCTTCAAATGCTGTTACCCCAGGCAATTCCCTGTGGAGCTTACAACCTCATCTTGCTTTTCTACATGAGTACAGTGAAGACACACTACCATTGCAGGAATTTAGTAGTACCCTCTGTCTTGTTACTACCTTGAAAAAAAAAGATTCTGCTCTGTTATTCCGAAGGAATTTCAAATAGTTGAACATCCCCTTTCTGAAATCCCACCACTCCTCAGCCGCCTCCTTCACTCGTGAAAGTTGCAAATAACAAACATCTGTTAAATCATGGAGGAAAAAACCAACAAATGCACATGCTGTATTGCAAAATCTCTCTTTTTTTTTCCTCCTGATGTGTAGAGTGGACTTTTTGTAACCTGGCTCTTTGTATTTTTTAAAGTTTATTCCTGTGAGAGTGAGACTTGCTAAGTCCAAGTGCCAGGAGTGTTAATATTTCATTGTATGTGCAGATACCTCTCTGTGCTCTTGCAGGGCCATTCACACAGGGTTTCTGAAGGAAGGAAAACATTCTTTGCCCTCAGGTGTTAACTGGCCTTTGTTTAAATTCATGTATGAGTTAGGGGCTTTTTAATTTACAATAATGCCTATTGTAGAATGGTCGGAATAGTAGCAAGAGGCTTTTATTTTTAACATGCTATTGTAACCAGCTAGTGTAAACGTGTCAGCTGAATTTTGAGACGAGCTTAAATGGCAAGGTAGAATAATGGTCTTTATAAAAATGTTTTTTACCGAACTGGAAAAGGAAAGGCAGAGATGTCTATGTAAAAAAAAAAAAGCTGGAAGAAAAGAGACAATGGCAGCACTGGTGGAGTGGTTCTGAGGTAGGGCAGGGCTGGAAAAAACTTGAGGTGACATTACGTAGATCACCGAAGGCACGAAGATTCATCTGGGCAGAGAGTGGTAACGCAGCCTGAGTCCTCTTTGTTGGGATATACATTACTAATGCCAGTGGTATTCCTGATTTCCAGTCATCACCAAGTCAGTGGTAACTCAGAGATCATTTGGTATCTTGGTCTCTTGGGCTTTCTCCCTAGGTAGGTGCATGAACAAACTTGGAAAGTTTTACTGGGCTGATGTAGTCATTCTAAATGCAGACACCGACAGAGGCTTTTCTCACCCTCTGCTTGTTACGTGGCAGGTATTACAAATCAATCACAAACGCAATCGCCTTTTGTGTAGCGCTTCATTGCCAAGTAAGGGGAGGATATTGGAGTACCCTGGAAGACGTGTTTTCACATGTCCTTTGGAGTACTTCCAAAGTGTCAAACGAACAATTACTGAGACTAAGAGGTGACTGACTCAAGAGACAGTTGTTTAAATCTGAGGTGGCTTTTAAGAGGCTGGGGGATGTGCGCTCAGCTCTAACCCTGCCAATCTGAGACTATCATTCTGCTCTGCTTTCTTTGGCATAGCATAGCAAAGCTCTCATGGTTTCATGTGCATAAGCCACTGAAGTTGTAGTCATTGCAAATAGTTTTACAAGACTGCACTAGACAGTGTTTTGTGCTGCGTGTGTTACAAAGGTAGAGTTTAGTAGCCAGGATTTCAAAACTCCTAGTCTTCTCATCTAATACACACCAGTATCTTCCCAAAAGTTTGGCACATTGTATCTAAGAGTGGATGTAGGTGTTTAATGGTGGAGGATCTGGAAGCCTGAAGGAAAACTGGAATCTATCAGACAAAGCAGGACCAGCCTCCAGGAAAGCAGGCAAGCTGCATTTGCTGATGGATCAAATCCCAGATTTGTTACAGCTCTGTCTATAGCACATGCTGTGGTCATTCAGGGATTTCAACATAGGCTTCGTCAAGCACTTTCATATACACATACATTTTTAATGAGGTAATGGTGTTAGAACATGTTATTTCACTATGTGAAAGACGGCATTAGAAGAGACCTATGTAATACGGTGGTGTTTTGTGGCGTGGACCTGTTTCTAATCCTAAAGACAGTGACACCAAAATCATGTGTAACCATACCACTTACTAAGAAAAATGCATCTGATAAGTGATGTGATTCTAACTTCATTGTTCCATACATCCAGAGACAGCAAAGTGCTTTACAACCAGGACTGATTGAGTCTTTTGACACCTGTGGGGAAATTCTCAGCTGCATTTACAGAAAAGCAAGATAAAACACAGGTAACTTGTAACTGGAAGCAAGGATCTGCTCTTTTTCTGGCATGTTCCACTACTCCTTTGCTTTAACCACTAGTTTGTGCTGCTTCTGTTTCCAGTGATGTTTTTCTATCACAAAACAGCTGAATGTGTCTACCAGAAAATGCCCAGTGTTTGGGGCTTCAAACCCTTGTTATCTTTCCATGTTTCAGAAAAGGATTTTAAAATCAAATTAAGCTCTGCTTTTAAATGGATGACAAGCACTCAAGCTGTTTTGAATAGTATTGCAACAAAATTCACTCCAGCTGCAAATGTCGTGGGATCATGCCAAAACTCACTTTCTGTTCATGAAGTCCAGTCCTTTCCTTGCTGCTGTCGTGCGTGTGTGTGATTTGTTCTCTTTTGGAAAAACCTGTCCTCAAATTTTGGGTAGCTTTAAGTAAAGAATAAATCGTCTGCTAGAAGAAGCTCAAACATGAAGGCAGTTGACTAAATAGGTTTCTGCTCTTGTGTGATCATGAACAATAAAGGCTAATGGATACTGGATTGCATTAACAAGAGCAGAGCCAGCAGGTCGAAGGAAGTGATTATTTCCCTCTTTTTGGCACTCATGAAGTCACATCTGGAGTACAACGTCCAGCTCCTTCCAGCTCCCTCCTTCCCCTGTAGCAGATGCTGACACACTGGAGGGAATCTGATGGGGGCTGGAGCAGGCTGTGCCTCCTGGGGCTGCAGGAGCTGCCTTTGCCTGTTCAGGCAAGAGAGGGCTGAAGAGGTGCCAGTGCTCTCATAACCATCCAACTGGTGACCAGAGAGATTCTTCTCAGAGGTGAACAGCACACGTAGGAGAAACAACACTTAAAACTTGCAGCAAAGTAAAGGTAGATAGGTATGAGAAGATAAAAAGTGTTTCACACTGTCCAGCAACCTCTGTTAAAGTTTAGCTGCAAAAAGCCCTGAACAACATGATCTAGAGAGATAGCAATCCTCCAAGTGAGAGGTTGAACTGGAGACCTTCTGAGTCTGCACCCAACCAAAACTGGTTTGCCATTCTGCAACAGAGTTGAAGGTTTCATCAGTCACTCTGTAGCCCAAAAGTCTGCACGCTTTTCATGACTAATTTTGTTCTAAGATGTACGTGCCTATGACAAAAAAAGCATGAAAGGGATTAATAGGTGTCAGCAGTCAGAGTAGTAGAGTTTGTGTAGCACTACCAATATGGCTTTTATTTCTGTATCACCAGTTAATTTAATGGCGTGCAGGAAAGGCAGAGGGTTTTTGCTCAAAGTATTTATAGCCTAGCTCAGGGTGACACAAAAGAGGAAACGTTGCAGGATGATGTTTGTAGCAGAGGGACCACACAAGCTTGTCTGCATGGAAACATAAAGGGAGTTAATTTGTTTATCTACAGAGGAAGTTATCTCAGGGTAGCTCTTTGTTTTTAACTCCCCGAATGGATGCCTTTCTCCTACAGTGAAGTTCTTCTGCAAGGGGGTTAATTTAATTTGAGATGAGGCATTCTTCTTCTGGAATAAGAACCCCAGGAGTTCATCAGGAATGTAATCCGCATTAATTCTACTGGCACTCATTGTATTAACCTTCATTGTAATGGCTGGGTGGTGTTGATGGGGAGCAGCCTTTGTAGTGCAGGGGAATGCCGCGGGGATTCCCATTCCTACAGCTGCGCTGGGACAGGGATGCTTCTCACATGGAAAAGAAGTTGCATGCAAGATGCCTGGTCTGCTCTTAGAATATTACTTCATCCTGGTTCTCTAAACATGACACTAGGCCTAAACACGTGATGACTGAGCTCCTCCTGTGATTTATGTAACCTTTCTCCTCTGAATTTGCTTTTAACTCCTCTTTCTTTTTTCCCCTCCCCAGTGCAATTCTGCACAAGTTCTCTGTTGCAGTTTCATCTGAAGTTAGGCAGGCAGGGAACAAGTAGATGGGTGTTGGATTGCTCTTGACACTCTTGTGCTTCCCTAAACTAAAAATCTTCCTCTGCAGTGGCGGGAGGGGCGAAGGGAGAATGTAGGGGGAGCTGCTAATGAGAGGAGATCTGTAGCCTCGTCTCTTCTCCAGACTAAGTTGAGGAAATGTTTAAGTTCTCTTGCTGTTCCCTGGTTTATTAACTGGAATATGCATGTTCACCCTTGCTGAGAAAAAGCATGGAAGCACTTTGACCATCGTGTCCTTAACTGGGATTATTTCTCTGCTAGAAATGATGTGACTCGTGGTATTTAAAAAAAAATGCAAATGCTGTTACTGCAGTTCCTTATGGATTGAGAGATTAAGGATTTCTTTCCAAGCTGTCTTTCATGTGTACACCCCATGGATCAGAAGACTGAAGCAAAGTAATGCTGTAAAATAATGTTTAAAGAGTCTGAGCAATGTTTGCTGTTTCAGAGTCATGGTCTTCAGATGCTGGAAGCATGTAGTTTCCCCTAAAGCATTAAATGTTTGAAAACGTTGGAGGGCAAAAGAGCACTAGCTAGTTAGTAACCTTGCCAAAATAAACTGTCAGATGTGGAGTGAAGTTTTCAGGGACAAAAAAATGAAGATTTGCTGCTTTGTTGATCCTGTGGGTGACATACCAAGCACACATGTTGTGGTGGAGTTTGTGATAAGGGTCACTTCCCAGGCCATTTTCCCCAGCTTTGTCTACTTTGCAACCCCCCCGATAAACTCTGCACTTCTTACTCCAAGAAGCAAAAGCACCCCAAGGTTTGGAAGGTGAAGAGATAATTTTGAGTGGAAAAAGATGCAAATGTATACACAAACAATATGCTATCTCCTTTTTATGTATATACACACACACACATAGAGAATATAAATATATATATATAACAAAAGTGTTATTTTAAAAAGGACACACACAATAATGCTAGCAAGTAATCTATAAAACCTGCAAAACTGGAGAGTAGTAATTAATGTGTAGCCTTGAGAAACCTGCATGGGACAGATACCATTTTTAGGGATAGACACTTGCAGGTAGTGGGAGAGTGAAAACTTTTGGCCCCTTTTGCAAGAGGAGTAGTATCTCATGTGTGTAATTGCACTAGCTGAGATTTGTATGGGTTTGCCTGTAATTATCAGAGATGTATGTTTTGGGAAGGATCTCCAACTCCCCTGCAGTTTTTGTGCTGATTTACAAACGGGTAAAGCTCTCAGTTTGCTGCTCCCTGTAACAAGGCACAGTATTTAAGCAGTTCCCTTAACACACTGTGAAATGACACACTCGCCTCCAATTCCCTTGATTTAACAAAGCTGTGCCAAAGCACCACGAGCACCAAAACAGCAGCTTTATCCCTCAGTCTTGCCTTCCCCCCCCTTCCGCTGCTCTCCAGGCAGAAAAAACTTGTTGATTCCTTGCCTCTGTGGCTTTGGGAAGGGAGGCAGGCAGGGTGCAGGCAGGAGGAGGGTTAAGGAGCGAGGGCGTTGCTCTGCTGCCTGATGTCATGGAGGCAGGCAGCGGCTGAAGGGGCCCTTTGTTGGCAGTGGAGCCCAGCAGCCCTGCCTGCACCCAGCACCCGCCGGCATGCAGGCAGCTGCCGCCAACTGCGGCCAGGACTGACGCTGCCCAACTTTGTTGGCTTGGGGTTTTTTTTTCTTTCCTTCTTTTTCTTTTAATTTTCTTCTTCTTTCCCCTTCTCTTTTAAGTCACCCTCCCTCCCGCCAAAAGAGTTGGGAAGGAGGGAAGATGGCTGGAGTTAACTCCCCAGGAGAGGAGATGCGGGGCCCCTGGATTTTCCGCCTCTCGGGCTCGCCCTTGTAATGGTTTTCAGAGCGCTGGATTTCTTAGACTTTTCCTGGATATTTTCTTTTAGACTTTTCCTGGATATCTTCTTTTTAGACTTTTCCTGCATTTTTT
The DNA here is from genome assembly GCA_013401255.1 of Urocolius indicus. Taxonomy (NCBI): domain Eukaryota; kingdom Metazoa; phylum Chordata; class Aves; order Coliiformes; family Coliidae; genus Urocolius; species Urocolius indicus. The sequence continues at coordinate 132,345 of WBNH01006110.1, read as the reverse complement.
TTAGACTCTTACCGGATTTTTTAAGACTTTCTTAGACTTTTTGCTGGATAACTTGACAGTGCGAGAAGAAGCTGAGGGGGGGGAAGGGAAAACAGATAGCCGAAGCCAAACTCTAACAAATGAAAATGTTGGAGATTTGCTTGAAATTGGTGGGTTGCAAATCGAAGAAAGGGCTTTCCTCCTCCTCCAGCTGCTACCTGGAAGGTGAGTACCCAAAGGGGCTGGGGTCGGGCCATGCCTCCGGGAAGCCATCCCTGGGGCTCTGGTAGCCTCACTCCCTGGGGCCACGGCCCGACACTGCTGCTATCCCAGGTGTGAGTTTTATCCTTTGCTTACAAGTTGAGGCCAGGCTTGGGAGGGAGTGTTTGCCCTGGCCAGCTTTAGGCTGGGCTTTTACATGTGGGGGCAACGGAACCGGGTGGTGTACGCGGCATCCAGACCCCAGGTGACTTTCATTAGCTGCAGTATACAAAGGGAGCGCGGCTCTACCATTTATGGTTGTAAAATGTCAAGTGATCTTCTGGCCGAGCCCATAAACAAAGTTGTATCTTCAGGCCTTGGCTTTGATTTTTTTGTCCAGGAAAAGATCTTCCTTGTTTTGGATGTGAGAAGAGGCTGGTAAAACCAGCTCCAGGCTCAGGAAGAAAATTTAGATGTGTCCATGAGTAAGATATTTTCAGTGTGCATTAATACATAATCTCTTAGTTCATTTTGGTTATCCCCTTCTAAGTTGCTCACCACAGATAGTCATGTAACTACATTTTCTCCCATGTTTGCTTTTAAAAGGTGGATTTTTTTGAGTTGCACCCGTGGTTATTTGTAGCCACTGAGATGTTAAACATACAGACCTGATTAGTTCAGGTTGAAAACCTTGGCAACAGAGGTGCAGTGTTGGGCTGAAGGACTTTGGGCCAAGGTCTTGCTTGGTGTGACCTTGAGCAAGCTCCTCATCCTGGCATGGTTTTGCACCCCACCTGCAGAGCAACATTACAAGTCCCTTGTGCAGCCCTGGTTCTGTTACTGCAGTGGCCTGTGGGGCTATCTGGGCTTCTTCAGCTTCATTTGTGTTGCTGGATGTTGCTTCAGTAAAAAAAATCCACATGCCAGGAGGACTGTGCTAACTCATCAAATCAGAGGCACGAAAGGCAGCAGCTGACTTCCCGGGGCCTATCGCAAGTCACTGTTGCTCAACTCTCGAATATTCAGTGGAGAAACATTCCTGGGAAATTCATAGGTTTGGAATCTCAGATTCAACAAATGGCTTCTCGTGGCAATCCCGCTTGAAGAAGTTTTGTACCCAGAGTCTGTATTTATCAGATGCATCTAGTGGCTCTGAAGAATTTTGTGTTGTCTAAAATCAAACGACAGTTTCCAGACGACTTTTTTGATTTGTTTAAAGTTTCAGAAACCTAATGTGGGTGGATGCATGGGTATAATTTTGATCCTTCCCATGTGACCGAATTGTTCTGTGATCTTTTAGGCCTACAAAGCCTCTATCTCTGTCCTCTGCTTTTGGTATTGCTTGTTGACGAGCTCTGAGCCTTGCTGGGCCTCTCCTTTCTGTGCCGTTGGATCTTTCAACACAGCCCAGAGAGAACAGGCAGAGCATCTGGGGCCCCTCTTCCCGACAGAAACGAATGCTAACAGATGATGTTACAAGGGTGTTACCCTGACTGTTTTTGCAAGTTTTCTCTTTTGTGTGCCTTACAACCACTCCCCGCCCCCCCCCCAAATTTCCAGTGCAGTTGCTTAATAGGATTAGACAGAACAGTTTGACTTGTGCCATAGAGACAGAATGGAGTTTGGAAAGTGATCATTGACATAAGAAATACCGTGATATATCCAGCTTGTGCTTCCCTGGGACTGTGGTTGTGTGTTTATTTTTTTATGATGAGATAGGAAGTGAACATTTTGAAACAGCTTTTAAATGATCGTCTCTCAAAAGTAGCTCAGTCTCATTTTTTTCAGCTCAGCGTAGGGCAAAACCAAAGCCAGCATCCAAGTGGCATGTTAAAGGTGGACAAACGTGGCAACTGCAGCCTTAATGCTGTGACAGTCAGGACATAGGCACTGTAATTGATTGTGAATCTCTTGCAGAGCAGGATGTGAAGTGAGAATCCACAACAATTAGGGGAAGAAAACACTTTTTTTTAAAGAAAGTATGATTTTCTCATACTCCTTTCTAAAGCTGGAAGACTCCACTTGATGTTCCCAGGCAGCTTTCTTATTAAAATCATTGTGAGGCCCAAAGTGCTGTGGAGGACTTTTCAAAAGAGTCGTGGTGGTGGTTTGCCTCAAACCCTTGTATTCCAGAGCACAAGTGAAAGCCATTTGCTTGCATTACCCTTAAGAAAGTGACAAGTTCTTACATGTGAATTAATTAATTCTGTAGAAACTACTTAAGATCGGCAGATTGTGAGAGACACATTTGTGTGAAGGGTCAGAAAGTAGGGACCATCACTCCAGGATCCCTGTGAGCAGCCTGTGATGGCCAGTCCATTCTCATGTGCATCCCACTGCCTCGCTGAAGCTTCTGAAAGGATTAAGGAGATAATGATACTACTGGAGGATTTAACTCTGCTCTTGTTATCCTTGGTGTATGGGAAACTGTTGAAGATATTAAGGGAAAGCTGAAAGTTTCTTTACTATAGTGGACCATGAAACCTCAAACATAACTACTTAAAGGATGAAACGTCCATTAGTTGCTTAGAAAACCAGTTGCAGCCAGGAGGATAAATTCAATTTTACCTAATTTCATTTCTTATTTTGGTTTCCATCTGTTAATAAAAACATGACAGTGTTTGGCTGATGAATAACATCGGGCTGTAACAAAAACAAATACGTTTGCTGTATTTTTAAATACATTTATTGAAACTGTTGTATTGAGGTTGTTTTTGATGTAAGACTGGTTTAGAGTCAGGCACGTGTGTAGGTGTACGTGCCTTTCGACTATCCAGAAATGTGGTTTTCTTCATGGTGGTCTCTTCTGAAAGGCTTTTATGCTCTGTTAGTTTATAGGAATGAGGACTGTAGAGTGCTGTGAGTGGTGGTCTGGAGGGACGGCAGGTGCTGCATCCCCTCGCTGTGTGCTTTGCTGTGTGCAGGCAGCCTTGCCAGCTTGCTGGAGAAGTTGACACCTTTTCTGAACTTGATTAAAAATAAATTTAGACTGGTTCTAGTGCTTACTGAGATTGGATGTTTGAGCTGGCAATTTTTTGCCCTCATTTTTAATTCCACTAATAAATATTATTTTAAAATGTGAGAGATCTGAATTTCTGCTTTTTCTTTTCTGCCTTTGCCAAACTGAATTAATCCTCACCCACTTCACACCAAGAAAGGGTAAAGAGTAGAAGGGAAGAGGCACAGCAAGTAACTGCTGCCAATCTGATTTGGAAAACGGAACATGTCCATGTCCCAAATAGGGGCTGAAATAGTCTTGCTGCCTTTTTGGGCTTGCTGTACCACCGAAAGCCAGAAGCTTTGTTTAAAACCTGCCAGTGTTCTTTGTAAAGTTTAAAAACCATTTTGGGGACACTAGTAAAGTCCTTTGTTTTCCAAGTGAAATGATTTCTTTCCTGCCAGCTGTCAGATCGTCTCTTTTTTTTTTTTTTTTTCCTTTTTTTTTTTTTAAAGTGTGTCTTGTTACAGCCAGAGTAAATGAGCCTGGGGAGGAGCAGCAGCTTGTAGCCATTGCCCTGTTCTTGAAGAGATTCTCTTCCTGGAGACTCAATTCTGCCCCAGTGTTGCTGGGATCAACAGGCAGGTCTTTGGTCAAGCTGTTAGGAAGAGTGAGGGTGTTAAGGCAGCATTTCTGCCTCCCAGGGAAGAGCCTTCTGTTTGTTTCCTCTCTTCCTTTGCTGTTTTCTGCTCCTCACCTCTTGGCCTTTCATCTACCATCACTCAGTAGAGTTCTTGCTTTTAAATATGTTTCTGGCATTGTAATGGCTTGCTAGTTGCATGCTTGTTCCACTGGTTCTCACCTGTCCCATCCTTACTAAAAAAATCTGTCTGATGGTGTTTGCTACCATTTCCCATGGGTTGTGGTGAGGAAAGGATTATCATTTCAGAGGAAAAACTGTAACTCTTCAGACCTAAAACTGATCATCCACGGACGTGTTGTCCTTCCCCGAGCAGTTAGGGCTGCTCGGTAAAATGGAAATATAACAGTAAATCTTGGTGGTTCTTGCTTGCTGCTTTCCCTCCTCAGGGCTCAGAAATGGGCAGACTTCACTACTTCTGCTCCTTTGGTGAGAAAAACAGAACAAAAATGGTAAAGGTAAAGTTTTCAGGAATACACAAAGGCCTTGAAGTTCGCTTGGATCTAGTTACTAAACTTTGCCTGTCCTCTCTCTGAGGTTATAATCTTCAGGCCAGGCAGCAGTTCAGTATCTGATTTGGGAGTAAAGTTCTGCCATACCCACAGTCCCACTCCATATACCTACAACTAGGATTAGTTGGCTGGAGAAAGATGATACTTAACCATGTTACTAAGGGATTATAAATGGAGCAATCTCAGTGAATGAACTTGAGTGGAACGTACTGACTAATCCAAACCACAACCAAACAAACCATCCAAACAAAAAACAGCAGCAGCAAAAGCCCCACGATGACACAATCATCTCTTGGAGGAGTGGGAGAAGCCATACCATCAGTGTTCTTAGTGTTAAACAACGTAAACCCCTGCAGTTGACTGGGAGGATCTATTTCTGCATAAGCAATGTGGCAGGAGCCATGGGTGCCCTTGTTCTCTCATGTTTGCATCCAGCAGACTTGGTTTTCCCTATTGGAGTGCAGGAGGTTCATGGTGGCCATGCAGGGAGCTCTCAGGACAAAAGCACCTTGCTGGGGGTAGACACAGCGTAGCACAGCTGTGGAGACTGGCCCAGCACAGGGAAGGTGGATCTTGTTGAGAGATTGGATTTGGTTTTGCATTTCTTAGTCTGTGTGTAGAAGTACACAATATTTAAAAAGGGATTGTGTGTCCTCTCGCTGGCTGTAGGAGTGTGGACTTCCCAAACGTCAGCTAAGAGCAGAAGCAACAGCCATAGTCTTTGTAGCAGAGGGTTATATGGTGTGTGCTGTGGAGTGGATGACAGGAGAGGCTGAGCACAAGCTCCCCAAAGGGATGCATCTGAAATGAAACACGAAACCTTCGTTCTTTTTGGAAAGATCTGCTTTATGGATTATTTGTGTAGTTATTTGTGTTCTTTAAACCCTCATTCCATCAGGCATAGGGAATCCATGAGGGCCACTTAAGGAAATACTGGGACAGAGGCAGCTGCTCCATCTTATGTGCTCAGTCGGAATCATTTGGATGTGTTAAATCTGCAGAGCCATCCTGCAACTTATCGTGATTTCTTCCAGGGGAAAGGAGAGTAGAGGAAAAGGAGAAGCTTTAGACAGAATGTGCTGTACCTCCAAAGAGATTATTGAATGTATTCTGTGCTCTCTCGCTGTAGAATCCTCATGGAAAAAAAATGCCAGCACAGTTTGGAAGACCACAGGATGTTTGTTTTGTAGGGAGACAGGAGGTCTCTGCCTTCCCTCGGGACTGCCTTGCAGTCAGCTGTGGAGGAGCCAAGCGTAATTCTGTGCTTCTGCTGCTTTTCCAACCCTTCCCTTAAATTACTAAGGAAATTTGCCTTTGTTGGTCTAGACCAGAATTGTTCATATCTGAGAAGTTCTTACACAGTCTCTAATAATGATTCATTTCTTCATATAAACAGTAATTAGCAGGAGATGGTTACACTTACGAAACCTTTAACTGTGCAAACACAAATATCTCCTGGTAAAAGCTTTATTGGGGGGGGGCAGAATTAAGACATTCTTATGGCTAATGCCTCAAAATAAAAGCTGCTGTTGTCTTATATCAAAGTGTGCTCCACTTTAATTAAGAGTCATCATTTAATTGGTGTTAGTGGAGAACTGAATTACAGCATCGCCTCGGGCCTCCTCCCAGGCATCCAGGTGTCATCTGGAGCACGATGTGATCAAAGTAATAAATTACAGTATTTCTGGGACACAGCAGAAGACAAAGTGGATGTGTGGAAGGAATCACAGTGCAGAGATGACAGTTTGAATTACACTCACTTCCTGCCCCGTCTCTGTGCCAGGATACCCTCCTGTAGGTACAGCAGCCCAGCTCATTTATTTGGAGGAATTTGGCCCATTGAAAACATCAGCAGTGCTGTAAAATTGTAGTTAAAACCAGCTGGAATGTGTCAAAAAGGACCCTCGATGTGTATGAACAGCAATGTCTAATTCCTGCTCTGAAAGACTGTAGTGTCTGGGCACACATACTAAAGAGAAGCTCAGTGGGATAAATACTGCTGACAGCCGACTGTACGTGGCTCCCAGATGGACATGTCCTGTCTGCTTCTCTCGCTTCATGATTTTGTGTCCTGAGTCTGCTGACAGCCTCCTCTTGAGAACTCAGACCTTTAAAAGTGTGTTTTGTCACGGTCTATCAAGCTTCTGCTACACTCTGGTCACCACAAGTCTGCTCTTTCTTAACTTGGAGTTCCTACCTTGCCTCAGTGCAACCTAAGAACTGGGTCTTGCATGTCCTCATTGTGCTCTCCTGCATGGCAGCATTCACATGCAGCATGCACCTCTGTGGGAGTGCCAACAGCTGAGCTGGGGGGATTGACTGGAGGAATACGGAGGATACGAGCCCAACTGTGCGTAGCATCCTCTGTATTCTCTGGGGGACTTGTGTAGCTTTCCAGCATAGCAAATTCTTACACGTTCAAGCCCTTGCTCTTGCTGGTCCTTGGGTTTGCAGACGGTTGTCACTGAGTCAGTGTTTGTAGGAACATCACTGAGCAAAACCAGCCTTCCTTGACTTTCACACCACAGCTTGTGGATGCTTTCGGTGTTTGACACAGTGTTGTCTCATGGTCTGACTCGACGTGCATACCTTGGCATCCGTGTGCAATGAGTCAGTCCCAGCATCGCCGCGGCCTGGGCACGAGGGAGGGATTCTTGTGGAGTGCTTGGCTTTCCTCCTGCATCCCCATCTGTGGCTGTGTATGAGTTGTCCTTCGCTGGGCTGAGATCGTGCTGGAGTTGGAGGGGAGCCTGCTTTGGATTTCCTGCCTTCCTGTCGAATCAGTCCCCCGTGGGGGAGGCATTTTCCTTCCTAACGAAGGGTTACGGTCCATCCCACTGTGCAGTGTGTACTGGCATGTGCCATATTTGGGGGAGAGCATCACGGCGTCGTTCCTCACTGAGGTTGTGTGTCTGCTACTTGCAGCTCTCTGCTGTCTGTCTGTTCCAGGTGTTTACTGATGGTGTAACTCCTTGGAATATCTCCAGTCACTGCAGCGCCCTGTGTTTGATAAGGGAACTTAATGGGCTTGACAGGATCAAAGCGTTTTCATGGTAAAATGATTATAGCTTAATTTTCTGAAAGTGAATTTTCTGTTCTCATTGTCCCTCTTGAAGCAAAGCCAGGCAATTGGAATGTATTCACCTGCAGGAAGCAGGAGGGAATGCAAGGATGTTGATGTGCTTTAAAAAACAACCCAATACGCCACCACCTCTTCTCAGTTGTTTAGAAAGCTGAATTATTGGACTTCTCTGATTAACTATAAAAACATCTCTCCCTGCAGATATGGTTTAACTAAGAAAAGAGGCCCAACTGTGCATGTACTTGCTGTTCTGCTCTCTGCCCACATACTACCTTTCCAAAGAGTACAGTAGTACTCCTGTTCATAAATCATCACCTAGAGAGCCTTTACCAGTGATGATATGACCAACACATAGAGGGCTTCAGGTTGTCTGTGGGTGAATAGTGGTGCTTTTATCACTGAAGCTTAGAAAATTAATAGGATTTGTTATTGTTTGTGGGGCTGGGGGATTGAGGTGGGTGTATTAAAATTTCCCTATGGGGAAATGCCTTTTGGGCCTGTCCCAACCCATACTTGACTTCCATACATTTTCTTGTGTCAGTTGTATCAGTTCTTCACTGGTTTACTGGTGCAGCTTATACCAGATTTCCAGACCAAACAAGCAATTGTGTTAAGAGCCTGTTTTGGTGTGATTGCATCCATATAGCAGCCCCTTGCTAGTGAGTATTACAAGTATAAAGAGAGAACTGTGTTCTAATGTAGAAGACACTTGGCCTGGGATCTCTACCTCCAAAGCCTGGCTGCATTTGCCTGTGCAGGAGAGGGATTCAGCAGGGAGTGGGAGGAACAGGCAGGGGCTGATGCTGATGGCACAAGGGGCTGGGTTCGTGTTTGCTGTTCTCATAGCTGCACTGCCACCATGGTTTGTCTGCAATGCTGTGACCTTGCTCAACCAGCACACATAGATGGAAAAAAACCCTTCAAACCCCAAGATTTTCACAACTAAGTTTGTGGCAGCAGAGTCACCCGTGGCAGCTGCCAGCACAGCTGCGGGTGGCATGTTAGAGTGAGGGAACCCAATTACCTGGAGCATCACTGCCCCAGATTCTTCATTCAAGACCCAGAGGGGGAGAGTTTGCAGGAGCAACTGCAATAACATTCCCTGATGTACTTGGAGTTGCCAGATACTTGCTGACTATTACACACCTAGTATGCTGTAGTGCACCAAAAATCTTTGGCAGATGGTTTTTACTCACCTATGAAGCTCAATTTTTAAGACTCTCCTTTTTTTGCTGGAACTGTCTTAGAGTTCCTAAAAATGTGGAAAGCTCATGATGTGAAGTGCACTTGCTGCTGCACTCTGATTTCAAGAGTGGCAGGCTGTTGAGAGGACAACAAAAAAGGCACAGCCTTGTACTCAAAGAAGAAGAGAAATTACTAAAAGCACTGTGAAGAATGGGAGTATATATCTCATTCTTAAATACTGTGTGTTATAAATCTCACCCTGCCTGGCTCTCTGTGCTGCACTTTCTGGCGTTTTCATTTATAAGATAATTAAAGGATTTATCTTTTAAAGGTCTTGGGTTTGTTTTCACATCTAGACATTCCAGCAGTCAGGCATGAGCCAAAGGATTTACAAGCAGCAAACAGCCTATGTAAGCAGCATTTACTGGAGGGAGGGAGAGGGGCTTTTCCTCTCCTGCATGTGCCATAGGAGACAGGAGCGAGGGGCTTGGGGCAGGCTGGGGACAGCTCTGGAAGAGTGGTGCCCTGCCTGTGTGGCAGGAGATCTGCATTAGAGAGCTGTCCATATCTCTCCTCTGATGCATGAGGAGCACATATGTCAAGAACCAATGCAAATTAGAAAATCAGAGCTCGGGGGTTAACCAGATGGCTTTTATCAGCAAAAAATGAACCTGCTTTTTCCCCTCTCTCTATCTTTCTGTCCTCCAGAAGCCCTTCAGAGACCGGTAGTGTCAGACTTTGAGCCCCAGGGTCTGAGTGAAGCAGCTCGTTGGAATTCCAAGGAAAACCTTCTGTCCTGTCCTAGTGAAAATGACCCCCATCTCTTTGTTGCACTGTATGATTTTGTGGCGAGTGGGGACAACACTCTCAGCATAACTAAAGGTAAGGTAACTGGGCAGAATGGTACTGGGAGTGTGTGAGAAATCATAGAAGGAAAAGTCACTGTGGGATAACTGTGATATGCTAAATCCTATGGATTTTTTTAATATACTGTGAGAATTTTTCTTAAATAAATACAAATGTTTCACAAAGTCATAACCTCCCAAAAGGTTAAAAACATCTGAAGTTTTTGTATTGGGCAAGAAACAGTTTGCCAAAGCCTAAGGTCTCCTTTAGGAGCAAGAATTTTAACTGAGAAATTAAACTAAGCTGATTTTAGAGGCTGGTTTCTATCATTTTCCTAGTTCTCCAAAACACAGTTCCCATATGAAAAATTACTGTACAGATACAGTGTTTTCTTGTTCAGTCCTTGTATTCCTTATGTATGCTCCAAGTCACATCTGCTCACCCTGCTAATTGAAATGATTTTTTTATTGTTTATCCCCTTCTGTTCTTTCCTAGCCCCATCAAGCCAACTCAGTTCAAATAAAATTTGCTGGATTCAGTTTTTAAGCTCAAGCAATATCAGACTAATGTGGAACTGCATGAGAGCCTATCAAACCCCTCAAGCATGCATGCAACTTTATTTGGCTTTGAGGGGTCCACTCAAGCTGAAAGAAACAGATATGCTTCCTGCTCAGTTAGATACCTATTCATACAGGAGATTATTTCATGATCTGTTAGCCAGAAAGAACCCATCTTTGCCCTCAGCCCCCAGGTTTGCCATGTCTTAAATAGATGTTCTTCTTGCACTAAGGTGAAAAGCTCCGTGTCCTGGGCTACAATCATAATGGGGAATGGTGCGAGGCCCAGACGAAGAACGGACAAGGCTGGGTGCCCAGCAACTACATCACCCCAGTGAATAGTTTGGAGAAGCATTCCTGGTATCATGGACCAGTGTCACGGAACGCTGCTGAGTATCTTCTGAGCAGCGGCATCAACGGCAGCTTCCTTGTGCGAGAGAGCGAGAGCAGCCCAGGACAGAGATCTATTTCACTGCGATACGAAGGAAGGGTGTACCACTACAGAATAAACACTGCATCTGATGGAAAGGTAGGCTACAGCCTGGATAAACCTTGAAGGAAAACCCTGTCATACACTTTGTCCACTGACGGTACAAGATCAAGCAGTAGCAATTGAATTAAGCAGTTCTGAATCCCGATGTGAACGTTCATCCTCTGTAATAGCAATACACTGTGAGATGCCAACACAGCTGTGACAAAACAGTTTAACCCCTTTAGCAAACTTCTGGTAAGGTATAATACAGCTCAGTAGCAAGGCACTTTAAGGTAGGAGATGCTAGAGTTACATCAGAGCTGCATGTAATAGATACCATTAATAAGAGGTTCTGAGGATGAATTCTTGTCCCATATGTTAAAAAGATAATCTCTTTGACTGCCAAATCAGAAAAACTGGCGCCTATTGCTAATAATCCTGTAAATAGTAGGAACAGAATGCCTTTTGAGCTATTCTGCAGTACTTTTAACTACTATTTTGATTTCTCTACAGTATGTCAGCCTGATCGTTGGAGTCTGGTAGGCACTTTCACTTTTATTTGGGCCATGTCTCTAGTTTCTTTCTTTCCTTCCCTCTAGATGGTTGTATGCTGTAGCAGTGCTGCAATGCCGTGCTTTGTGGATGTTGCAGAGAAATGTTAGCAAAAAAGTGTAGTTTTCCACAGATTTTTTTGTTTGAATTTCATGGAAACATTTCTATTGGCATTGAATTTTGGAAAATCTTGAGTTTTGACAAGACTATTTTAAGCAGTGTCTCTTTAGATCCTGTGCAGAAGTTGAAGTGTGTGTCTGGAGCATGGCTGCTGAGGCTGTTCTTGCCAGCATCTAGTACATGATAGATTCTGTGCCATTAAAGTACTTCAAAAGGAGGAAAAAAAACCCCACTCCAACTAGAGTGTAGTAGTGGCTCATCATGGGCAATTTTCCTTTGTTCTGTGTGAGCTTTATTCTTCTTACTGCAATGCTGACAGAAAAATCTTCAGTATGAAAACACAGGGAACCAGTATGTAGTGTTTCCTGTGTATCAGACTCATCAGTCTGCAACCTTTAATAAGATTTTTTTCAGTAATGAAATATGTTTTGTCTGCTTTAGCAAACAGACTGTAATTGAGACAATTCTGCCCATGTTATTTAAGACAACGTGTTTCCAAGTTATGGTGCTTTTGTTTTTTCCCTTTTCCTTCCCATGTAGCCTCACATTCTGTGGTCAAAATCAGCACTGTGAAGTGTTGATGTGCAGCATACTTGGAGGACTACATGACAACCTGGAATAATTCCTCCTCCTGTCTCTGTAGTTGATATTCCTTCTATTCACATTGATGCTGGCAGATGACCAATGTTCATATGTGAACATTTTGAACCCAGGCCTCCTTCAGCTGATGTAAATAAGCATATATCCTTGATGCGATAGCACATGTTCTCCATTTGAGCTGTAAAAAGGTTTGGCATCTGAAGGCTTTCATCCCAGCAGAACTGGTTTTATCCCAAAAAAACAGTTCTTCAGAGCTGCAGTAATCCTATCAGGTCTGTATTAGCCAGGTTAACTGTTCATTTTCTGCAAAGTTGCTTGAATTGATGTTTTTGAGAAAAGGTACAGGTCAGCACAATTCACTAAAGCAGATCTGCAGCTGATGGTTGGAAATACAAAATCAAGAAGCAGCAGTGACCAAGAGCTGTGATTCCTAGGCTTTGGCTGTTCGTGCAGCAAAGAGGTAGCCACAGTTCCTCCTTGTTGCCAGCATCCCTGCAGAAGGGATGATTTGCCGTATCCATGCATCAGACGCTGCAGTTTGCAGCCTGGTGTATTGAACCACATCAGTTTCAATTTGTGTTAATGAGCTGGACAGTGAGTTGTGGCAGACGTGCTGCCTGCTCTGCTGCTGGCCTGAGGGATTCTGTGCTCTTCCACCACTCTGTCCCCAGCTGTAAAAGCTGTGGAGGTAGGAAGCAGAACAGCTAATATCCCTGCTTTTTTCTCTCAGAAATTGAGATTGCTGGAGCAGTTTCCTTGCTCAGAGCTGCTCATGTCATACTCTATTACCCACTTCGTAGCAGAGCGTGGCTCTGATGAAGGAAGGCTCTTACCTTCAACTCCCTTAGCACCTGGGGCCTTCTCAGCCTGCTGTATCATTAGCCAGCCTGTCCAGGGAGTTTAATATCTGCAGATGCTGCAGTAAGGACAAATGGCTTTGGTGGGATCATATCCTGTGACTGAGACAACGTGCTGTTGGAAGAAAGATATTGGAGCAACCTGTGTACAACTGCTTGACTTGGAGGTGTGCTGTGCATCACACAGCCCTACCCAGAGGAAAATGGAAGTGTCTGGGGAAAAGATCAGCGGGGGATGTGGGGGGTGTCTTAATGTTATCACCATTGGTACACTGAGGTTCAACAACTTAAAAAAATCTCAAATAATTGTTCCTTTATTTCTCAGTTTAGTGAATCATATTTTTTTCAGACCACCTTTGAATGTTTGTTGTTTTTTTTTTTTAAGGAAGGCATTAAAAGTGACCTTTGTTGATTTCACTGGCACAGTGCAGCTAGTCATCTGGTAAACCACTTCCGTGGTACAGAGGACTTGGTTTTCCTGACTTGATGGTACTTGAGGCAAAGCCTCCTGTTGAGTAACCCAACTGAATAAACACCGTTGTCCAGCCAGTTCTTGAAATCCTGCTGTCTTCAGCATTAAGAACACAGCTCCTGCTTGAGCCTCTTGAAGCCTCCAGTGGCTGAACTGAATGTAGCCTCACTCCTTTATCATGGATCTTCATGGATTGTTGTGTGAATGTTCAGTTTTGTCTGTTGACTGGACAAGGGGAATCCCATGGGGTTATGGATGCATTGGAGGTTAACATGAGCCAATTTTAACTACCCTTATAAACTCTACCAGTCAGGAGAGGTGTGTTTCGGTGGCAGAAGCTACAGATAAACAGATAACTTGTACAAACAGAGCCTCTTGGAACAGAACTGACAATACACCAAAAAAATGCCCAAATAACACGTCAACAAACTAGTTGGGAAGCAAAGTGTCAGAAACCCTGTGTCACCTCACATGCTGCTGGGTCTGTTACCTCTGTATGAGTACAGTTAGCAGCAACAAGCAGCTTTCTAGGGGGAAATCATCCAGCAAGCAGCTTGAGTTAAGGCTTGGTAGTCAGGGTCAGCAGAGAAAGGAGGTTGCAGTGGATAGCGAGAGTGTGTATGCAATGGCTGGACAGCATGCTGTTCATAGCTGCCTCTTGCTTCATCTGCTGAGGATACATGCTTCAAATTCCAGCTGAAGATTTAAACACAGTATAGGTCTGATTTCTAGTAGTGCTGATAGGAAGTAACGCCATCAGAAGTCAGTGTTGAGATGTAGTCACTGAGAGGTTAGAAAAACTACAGAATGAGCACATTTAGTGGGTGGATGTGGGGTTTTCTGAAATGTAAATGGAAAAATTCATGTGTGTTAAGGCATGGAGTGTTGTCCTGTGGCTTGGACAAGGTGATCCAGAGTTCTCTTCACCATCCTGCTGTGTGTTTGCTGTGAAACCTTTGGACATTTAATTAACATCCTTTTTGCATCTATAACAAGATCATCTAATCTGTCACACAACATACAGATATCTCTAATTTCCATGATATTTTGACATCATAAGCTATAAGCCATAATAAAAGCACAGGCAATTTTCTTCTCTAAACTTCTCTATTACTTCCAAGTGACCCTGGAGTTCAGCATAATTTTCTACATCCATACTTAAATATTTCAGTCCACAGTGTATCATGTAAACTGCTTGTGCTGCCTCTAATCATTCCCAAACAGGTATGGCTTGCTTTAAGTTTTGGTTGGCTAATACTCGGTGGTCAAATCCATGCAGCTCTAAGTTGTCACTTTTCTACTCTTAGTTTTTAAGGTGATCTGACCTCTTTGACCGTGGAAAGTGGTTTGGATTTTTTTGTCATAGAGTTGAAACAAGATTTGGTCCAGTTGATTTACCAAAAGAATACTTGACTCATTTTGGTAGAGGATTGAGAACAAGTTCCCCAGGAGAATGCCTTTATTTTCTAGGGATAAAGTTTCCCTAGGAGAGGTTTGGGTTTTTATCAGCAACTATAGCAAAATTAAAGCAAGAGTAAAAGTAAAGTGGAGGGTTTTTTTTCAGGCTAGGATATAAAACCCTCCACTCTGAATGGCCTTGTGCATCCAAAGCATATCTGTTGTCATCGGTATAATTAATGGTGTGGTTTTAGCTCAAGTGGCTTACGGTACAGGTACAGGTTGTACATGTTCTCCCACTTCCTCAAGGTATTATCACCAGAGAAAATGCCATTTTAACTAGGAGCTCTGATTTCCCAACAGTGGAAAAGTTGATTTCTAAAGCATAGTTGCTTTTTTTTTTTTGTATGACAGCCTGTACCTTGCAGCAGTCCAACCTGTCTGTGGCTGATCTGTGGGGTCATTACCTCTATGTGTGTTTTCCCCTTTTCTAGGTTACATTGCGTGTCTCAGCTGAGCATTTTACCTTCTGCAGCTCTCTCAAATAAGTCCGTGATATCATAAACTTAAGTAGGGATTTGGGCAAGCAGGATGCTGAGAGGGAGAACTACTCTTTTCACTCACATTTTCTTAAACATAGTGCCTGTGCTCTCACATGCATCAAAACATTTGATTTTCTCCAATGCCTCTTATTCCCATTTTGGGTTTATATAGTAAAGAGATACCTGCAAAGGAGGAGCATGCATGTGGCAGTTACCATTCTCCAGTGCAAAGGCTTTAGTCAAGTTGGAGAGTGGGTTTGTCTCTCCCTGAAAACTTCTTAATTTGTTTTCTCTTGCAAATGCATCTCCCTCTTCTGTTGGACATACTCACTTTTGCTGGAGCTTCACAGATGCCTCTTCTTTTTCCATCCAAAAGTTCTGTCTAGGTGGAAGAAGCAGACTTTCACCCTGAGGTCTGGGGTTTTTGGATGCCTGGCAGCCCTGTCAACTTCCCGGCCTCCTGAAATCCCAGACAGATGGCCACAAACTGTTGAGTGTGTATCCAGCACATCAGAAGCATTTGAAAAGTTTGATCATAGTTATTGGCATACAATGTGCACACTAGGACCACTGCATCACACTCACTTCACAGTGCGTGGAGTGAAATGTGGGTGGCTAACATGGTACTGCTGTTCCTGTGAGGTTGTCTTGTGCCAGACCTTGGGCCTTTATAAAAAATGGAGCTCTTCCATCTTCTGTGTGCTGTGTCCAGCATAGACTGTTGCACGTTGATACAGAGATTTCCCCTTCAGGTTTCACCAGCATCAGTTTCTAAAATATTACATTCTGGGCTTTTGTCATCTTGCCCAGCAGAAGACTGGGCTGGAGTGTGATAACTGGAAATACAAAGCTCTGGTGGTAGGGAGTCACTTGTCCATTATCTTTAGTAGGCTTTTAGGCTTAAAATAGATCTTCTGTATAAATGTTTAAGAAGTAACAAATACAGATTACCATGCTGCACAGCAGGTTCTCATTCACTGGTAATGATTTTACTTCTGTGTTATTGATCGGTGCCCATCACAAGAATGGATTGGTCCAGCTGTCCAACTTGATGTAAAATACTATGCAGAAGCTTAGGCCAAAAGCAGGGAAGATACTGGTTTTCAGAGAGAATTTAGGCAGGTCAGAATGTCACAATCCAAATGGTAATAATAGGATCAAGATAGCAAGGTTGACACAATCTTTACTGACCAGCCTTTTTGAAAACAGATGTTTCAAGCAACAGCACGCAGACCTAATGCTGCTTGCAGTCATTCCTTCCATATTGTTTCAGCCAACTGCATGTATTTTCCCTCGAATCCATGCATTTCCCATGCAAGCATTGGTTGTTCTCAGCTCTGGGAGCTTGTTACAGAGCTCATGGAGCTCATCGTGCTGCAGCTGGAGTAGAAGCAATGCGATACTTGGCTTTCACAGTGTTATCATGTACTTTCTCTGTGTGAATACTCTGTGTGAATGAGCTCTCTCCTTCTCTTTGGTCCCTAGCTGTATGTCTCTTCAGAGAGCCGCTTTAACACCTTAGCAGAGTTGGTCCATCATCATTCGACAGTGGCAGATGGGCTCATCACCACGTTGCACTACCCGGCGCCCAAACGCAACAAGCCCACTATTTATGGCGTGTCCCCCAACTATGACAAATGGGAGATTGAGCGAACTGACATCACCATGAAACACAAGCTTGGTGGAGGGCAGTATGGAGAGGTCTATGAAGGAGTCTGGAAGAAGTACAACCTTACAGTGGCTGTGAAGACTCTAAAGGTAGGACTTAAATCTCTATGTGTTACTGTTCAGCAGGAAGGGAGTTAAAGCTGGCTGCCTGCTCTCAGTCCTGGTTAGACAGCTGAGGATGTTGACAGCCTCTCTTTTCTCTAAACAGAGTATTTTTGAGAGAGCTTGATCCTATTATGGTTTTTATGTGATACCTGAAACACTTGTATCTCAACAAAGGGGAAAGTTAACAGCCCAACTTTGACTTTAAAACGTGAAACCTTAGTAAAGTATATAGCGTTGTGATGTCTCACATTCAGGGTGTGGCAAAGGTGAGCTGTTCATGGATGAACACACTAACACAAGCTGATGGATTGAGGAAAATTGTGGATTGTGAGTCAGTCAACAGAAAATTCAAAGGCTGTGCTTCAGGGAGGCTTTCCATGAATAAGTAAAGTGGAGGGTGTGGCATCTTTCCCAAAAGACAAGCTCCCTGTGTACCTGGAAGCCTTAAGCAATTGTTCACAGATGCTTCTTATCAAAAGATACAAGAGGAGGAAAAAGTGTATCCAAGCTTAAAATATGTTAAAATTTATAAGTGGCTTTAATGAAGAACTGGCTCTG
Source organism: Urocolius indicus (assembly GCA_013401255.1). Taxonomy (NCBI): domain Eukaryota; kingdom Metazoa; phylum Chordata; class Aves; order Coliiformes; family Coliidae; genus Urocolius; species Urocolius indicus. Next base: position 115,001 of record WBNH01006110.1, on the reverse strand, counting down.
CTCTCTGATTTCTGTGTCTTGGTTTCCTTGTCTCTTGAAATGCAAATAATGCTCTGTGAGTTCATTAAGGTCATGGCTTAATTCATTTATGTTTATAAAAGTGTCTTGAGATCTTCTGGCACCATCTACACATTGCATTTGATTGCTTAATAAGAGTTTATGCTAACTTGACACCATGTTCTCTCTCCCTGACTGGGGATGTGGTTTGGTCTTCCAGAAACAAACAGAACAGGGCTTTTTGTTTGTTTCTTTTTTTGTTTTTGCAATGGAAATTTTGAAGTGGAGAGAACTGGGTAGATGCTTCAGTGTCAGAGGAGGAACATTGCCTTGATTTGAGGAACACATTTCTTCCTTAGGCTCTGAGCAGCAGCTGCCTCGGTATTTCTGGGTTGCCATGGCTGCAGAAAGTATTTTCATTTTGGCCTTTTCTGTACTCTGGAGATTCCTGGTGCTGCTCACCACCAGAGGAGAGTCCAAGTGCCCACTTCCACAGGGAGCTAGTGACACCTAGTGTTATCCCTGCTCGGATCCAGCCCGCTGGGGACCACAGGGCTTGCTTGGGAGCGTTGAGCAAAATATGCCTGTTCATAGCGAAAAGGAGAGACCATCTCTTTCCTGGAATGTTGCTTGCTGTAACATCTCCTTTCCTACTTCTGGTTGCAGTGTGAGGACACCTGATGTCTTCAGACTTCTCAATTTGCTTCAAACTGTGGTTGTTGCTTTCATTCTCTTCTCTCTAAAACCCATCAACAAAGGCAAATTACATATTGTCCCATACAATTTGTTTGTGTAGAAGGAGAAACTTAATACAGACCATGGCTATTTCAAATATATCAAATAAATATTTAATGAAACATGACTAAAAGTGTTTCATAATGTTGTATGGAGCAGCGTGTTTCACTGGGGAATGTAAGAATAACCAAGAAGAGAGATGAGAAGCACATCAACCTGCAATTGTGCACACTAAACCCATCATTAAAAGCAAATTTATAATCCCCCCTTCCTTAAATCCATGAATCTATTCCCTGACAGGTGGGATTATGGCTCTCTTCAAAGTTATGGGAAACATTTTAAAATCACATTTATATCCCATTTCTACAGGGGAAAACAAGCCCTCTGCAGCTTCTGCACAAACCTTCCAATGACTCACTTTTGTTTTCCTCTGAGAATATCTTTCAAGACTTTATACAGCTCTTCTTGTTCCTCCCTCATCTCCTTCAGACAGCTCTGTAAGAAAGATAAAGGGGAAGGGAAATCTGAAAGAGAGGGAAAAAATATTGTTGCAGCTTCTTTTTGAGGAGCACTGCTTGCAAACACCCATTTGTTGTTCAGTTTTCTATCAAGTGTCTATAAATGTAGCTCATAGCTGGCACAAAGCTCTAGATCATGCAAGAAGGCAATCAAAGCAGCACACGCTGTTCCTCTGTTGCATTTAACTGGCAAGTGCTAGACAATGTTGTGGTGCTTAGATGTTTCCCATTAAAATATATCGTTGGAAGCTCAGTGAGTTGCACAGGACACGTCAGTATTTATAAGGGCTTGTTATCATAACAGGAGGCGCTCGGGATGTGTGTTTTCACACGTGATGTTGTTGGAAAAGGGCATGTTGTAGGCAGTGGCTGCAGTAAGTGGGAGAGGAGCTTTGTGACCTGCCTGGTGTTGGACCCAGTTCAGCCTGCTGTGACTGTGGCCAAAACTCCCAGCCTGTGAGGTCTGTTTAGTGGCTGAACTGTTGTGAGCTGGTCATCTCAACACATTTCTTCCTGCACACCTCGAGTCTGCATCCATTAGGACTGTTGGATTTTTTTCCCTGGAAGCCTGTCTTTTAAATTAGGCAATGTGCAACTCTGGTGGCCCTTCATGCCATGGCATGGTCCTGTGCTCTGCCAGGAAAGTATTGTATAGCCAGAGCTGCTTTATTTCTTTGAGGGTTTTGTATAGAAAAAAGGTGGAAGCTGGTTAAGGTTGATCCTTTGCATGAGATCGGGTTTTCAGAGAGTTCATTGTTCTGGTAGTTCTCTGTATGTGTCCTTCCTATTGATTTGGTCACTGAGAGGTAAGAGACTTAAAATGGTGGAACAGCTATGCAGAGGAGCAACCTTTCAGAGTTTGTATAGCATGCATTAGATAAATGCACGTTTAGGGTTATTTTGTAACCTGGATTATTAACTCAAGTTTCTTTTGCCAAAGAAAACAATTTAAGGTTCTACTCACAAAGACCTTTGGGCTATTAGTTTTGACAGAGTGTGTTCAGCAAATCACAGCTGCCAATCAAGCTAATTGGCAACGAACAGCAAATGATTGAATGAAACTGTTGGAAAAATGTTCTCATTGCTGACTGCAGAGCAGTGAGCTGGCTGGATCTTACAGCTGCAGCCCACTGTTATCATTCTCACCAGCAGCAGTAAATCCTTTCCAATCCTTCCTTAAAACACTTCATCCACGTAGCCTGTCAACATTAATCCATCAATGAAAAGAAAATATGGATAGAGAAAGAAACATTGCTTCAGGAGCAGATCTGTAATTTTTGCACCGCTTTGCCCTTCCAGCCATTTGGGGCATATTTGCTTCAGAAAAGATGTCTTTTGAGCAAGATTCTATCTTCCTTGGGTTTGTGTTGTGCCAAGCAACTTTCTGGCGTTCAACAAATAGGTAGTGACACGTCTGCCCAGAACGGTTACGTCATGGGTCAGCCTCTAAATGCCAGAAATGAAATCTGTGGGACCTCAGGCTTTCAGTTCTGGCGTGGCTGCCGTCGGGCAGGCCTCTCTGGCTCAAAGGGGAGGTTTCTTACTCCTACCCAGTGAAGCTGGGGGCCCTCATTTCAGCAGCAGCTTCTCAAGCATTTGTTTGTGGCGTCTCCTTCCTTTTATGATCATTCTTGTTGCTTTTCTATACTTCTTATTTCATATTATCTCTTTTTTTTTTTTTTTTTCCTGTTAGGACCAAGCACATTTTTTGCTTTTCAGCTCTTGAGTGGTTCTGTGAGAGGCCTTTCACAAAAGGGAGATAGATTTTTTTTTTCTTGCCCCAAACAGCTCCTTTTCAATAAGAATGATAAAAATATAGATCTGTTTTTTTGAATTCTACAAAAAAAAAGCCAACGTTCCCAACTCCTTGGCATTGTGATGTGGCTACAAGGAAAAATATTACCTTGAAAGAACTGTGGCTGATGTTGTCAGTTTGCAGTTCTTTTTGTGTCCTCGTACAAAAATCTATTCCTCCTTCGTGCACGCCGTTCTTGCCAAAGCTTTACCATTGTTCTGCAGGAGGATACCATGGAGGTGGAAGAGTTCTTGAAAGAAGCTGCAGTAATGAAGGAGATCAAGCATCCGAACTTGGTGCAATTATTAGGTAAGTGATAAATACCAAGCAGAGGGATTTGAACTAAACCCTTGTGCGCCGATATGGATGTTAAGGAGCAGATAAGCTGCTTACTGTACCAAGGCTTTAACTACAGACACTTATTGTCTGGCAAAATTCACAATTTGTACCACTAATACATGATTTTTAATGTCCTTGTCTCCCTAATGTTTAAGTTGCCAGGGCCTGCAGCAGGAAATTAAACCCCTCTATTAAGCAATTCCAAGATGAACTCGTTCTTTCTGTGAGCTCCATAGTTCTACCTTCTGGAGGCACAAATTGTCCTAGAGGACAAGACCTGAAGATTCACTGATGTTCTCAAACATTCACTGTAAACTTTATGTTGGTCCCCAGGGGTGTGCACACGGGAACCTCCCTTCTACATCATCACAGAGTTCATGACCTACGGCAATCTGCTGGATTATCTGCGTGAGTGTAATCGGCAGGAGGTGAACGCCGTGGTGCTGCTCTACATGGCAACACAGATCTCCTCAGCCATGGAGTACTTGGAGAAGAAAAACTTCATTCACAGGTAGGAAGGATGGTGAGCACCCCTGAATCTCCAGCACAAAACACCCCTTGATTGATCTCCCTGCTTTTCAGATTATCATCACTCAGATTTATTTAACACACTAGTTCCTTGTGTTCTGCTACAGTACATTAACCTGCCTACAGGATGTCTCCTAATTCGTTTTCTTCCAGTGTTTTTCTTTTACCTTTGGAGTGGATGCAAGTGAAAGACATATCAGTACTTGTATATTTTGAGCAAGGGCCTTTTGTAAATACTTCACAAAGTAATGGGCTTTTAATGGACCAGATAAGCTATTGCTCTTCCTTAACTGCTGCAGTTGATGTTGGTGGATGTGTGCAAGGGCTCAGAGCTAACCAACCCTTTCAGTGTCTTCTTACGCCATGTCCTTTCTTGTTTGTTACGCTTTTTGTTCCTTCTTCTGTAAGGATTGTTTCCCACTATTGTCCAGATTGCATATTCACTCTAATAAGCATCTCTGCAGTCTTAAAAGTCTCAGGGACTCTGACCTTTAAGTGTGCTGCAATTATGGCCAGAGCTTTGCATTCTTCGTCTGAAGAAATGGCCTCCCAGCAATATAATGACACATCCTGCACAAAGGTTTGAGAGTGGCTGAGCTTTATACAGTTTGCTCTCTGTGCCACAGCGTGACCTTTCCTGCCCAATTAGCTGGAATATGAAATTATCACATGTTTTTTCATAGAGACAGATATGAAGACCACGTGTCAAGTTCTAGGTGCTCCTCTAAGCCGTGCATTGCCTATGCTGCCTGAAAGGCCTGTTTAAATGCTTCTGTCAGTCAATGAAGTCAACGGTGATGCTGCAAATTAAAATTTCCAGCCTTTGATTTGCTCTGTTGAAAATATTTCATCCCTTCAGCCTGTAGGAAGTGGACTTTTCAAAACTGCTTTATGTGAATCCCATTTGTCTGCTCACCCATTCATTTCCTCTTATTTCTGATGACCCATTTATCTAAAATAAATAGTAGCGTTTTTCCTTATCAGCCACCCCCATACCCACCTACCCAATTATTTTAAGAGTGTTGTCACAATTCACATCCAAGGATTCAAATGCTGGGCTGTGACCTCATTTAATGAGGAAGGAAGGAGGAGGAATTTGATTATGAAGAGGGGCTTTTATTTAGACACACATTGTAGTAATCAGCATTGATAAGAACACATGTTCAAAAACACTGTGAGGATTTAATGGGTATCTAGTAAGATGTACTTTATTTTTTTTAATTGATTCTGATGGAGCAGAACAGGCAAAAGAAACAGCAATGTCTGCCTCATATCTAAAGATCTCATTCAAGCTTTCTGGTAGAATCAGTTTTTAGTTCAACGTGACATAATCGGAAAGAGAGTTTTTAACAAAACTGAATATTGGGGGAAACGTCCTTCTGTGCTTTGGGGTGTTATAGCCGTGGAGTATTTCTGAGGGTGCTAACATGCATGAGCCAGGGAAGTGGTAAACTTCTCTCACCTGCCAGGGATGGGAGGCAGGTGAAGAACTGTGGATGAAAAGCTTTATTTGCTTATTGTCCGGTCCTTTAAAGACATAGTTACTGATAGCAAGGCTACAACATGAAGGCCAAAACATGATCTGAAAGGGTTGTGTTATAAAATGTGGTATGCTTGGGAGAAGGAGGAGCGTAGCTGGGAGCTAAACCTGGTGCTTGAGCAAAGACTGGAAAAGGAGTTCTGGAGAGTGACTGGTGTTGGCTGGGGTGACCGAAGTGCTAGAGAGGTGGGAAAGAAGCAAGGCTTTGAGACTTGGTTTATTCAGTGCTCATCCTCAGCTATTGATAACTTCAGCACTGACATTTCTTTAAATTATTTTTATCCTGAGGGTGGCAGCTTTTATTGAAAGTGAGGGGGCTTCTTGAAGCTTTCATTTCAAATTAAAAGAAATAAAAAGTAAAAGTTTGGATGACAGTCTTACAAAGCCTGATGGAAAATAACTCTCCCTCTTCCATGTGTGCATACAGCTATATCATTTCTGTCTAATATTCTGATCAAAATAATCACACACAGGCCCAGGTTTCTTCAGGAACAATAGGTTTCCTTGCTGTTGTTATAAATGAGATGGTAAAGACTATTAATAGGCTGTTCTTTGGGGTTTTTTTAGGGACCTTGCTGCCAGAAACTGCCTTGTAGGGGAGAACCACTTGGTGAAGGTGGCAGACTTTGGCCTGAGCAGGCTCATGACAGGCGACACGTACACTGCCCACGCCGGAGCAAAGTTCCCCATCAAGTGGACTGCCCCAGAAAGCCTGGCCTACAACAAGTTCTCCATTAAATCTGACGTCTGGGGTAAGAGTTTGCATGTATGAATTAATGCAGATTATAACCTTCTCTAGCCTTCTTTACCCAGGCTGTGAAATGAGAACATTGTGAAGCATTTCAGGAGGGAGCACATTGCCTGATATGAGCCATATTGTTCTGGGAGCTTGTCAGAGTGCAGGGACTAATCTCCACTAAGTCAGTCTTTGAGAGGAGCTCTGAGGATGCTGACCTAACTGTAGCCAGTTGAATTGTTGACAAGTGTGAAAATTAAGGATACTGTAGTGTTTATAGGAATGTTTGAAATGGGGCTGGAGGGCACCCGTACTACTGCCTTGATAGAGTTCTGGCACAGGACTATGAAGCAGTAGATTTTTACATAGCCAGGACCTTTGTAACTGCTTTGAGGAGAAAAGTGAGAATCTGGTTCCTTTTGTTTTTTAATTAAGTGTGTATCTGTCTAGTGATAGCTCCAAGCTTGTCTTTCTGCATTTTAAAAGAATAATCTTTGGAGTGAGGTGAGAAGGAAATTTGATGACAAATGGTTATTGAAGAGCCTGAGGTGTTGGTGATAAGAGCAGACGTGGCTAAATGGAACTACATTCTATCACATCTGACCTCAGAAAGTCTTATTGTACTTTTTATCAGCTTTTCTTTGGGTTTTATATCTCTGTTGGTCAGATTCTCAAAAGTGCCCAGTGACAGGAGATAGTAGTTTGTGGGATGTGATCCCATAGGCACTTGGAAAATGTTACCCTGAGCATCTTCTACATAAAAACCAACAGACAGGAGTGAAGCAGCAATTCAGTTTTCTGGAGTTTTGGGGAAACTGCAGAGAAAAGCTTTGTTTTGAAGAAACTTTTAAGTAGGTGGCTGATGCAAAGTGTTTTATAGACAGGGGAGGGAAACCTAAAACACCCGTCTAAGGAACTGACTGTGATGTTTCTTCTGCTTTGGCCTTGCACGTGGTGGTGGTGTCTACTGATGGGTATCTGCCATTCCCAAAGGTGCTGCTGTATTGCTGTGGTGGCTGCAGGATCCATGTTGCATTTCAATAGTAGAGTACTCAGGGAGGAAAGATCCAAAAGAGGTATTTGATGTCTTTAATTAGAGTGAGCATAACCTTGCCTAGTGAGGGCAGTGGACTTTGGGATCTGATTAGAGCGAGCCAGTTGTCCCCAGAGGCCACGGCTGCTGCTGGGCACGCCAGAGTTTAGACACTTTCACCTCACTGCCTCAGGACGGCAATCAAAGAAAATTGTGCACAGAAATGTCTAATGTAAATTGCCCTCGGTGGTGTTACCATGTAATGTGATGTGATTTCCTTACTTATGTAGAATTGTAATCGCTTTCTCTTCAGGTTAAGAACAGAATAGGGTGACTGAACTAATTACATGCAGGTTGTTGAACTGTTGTCGAGTTTATTCTTCGTGCCTGACTCTTGGGTTAGCTGCCTGACCCTGGGGCTGACCTGCATCCCCACTGACTTCTAGGATTTGAATGCCTTGCCTGTTTCAAGACCCTTTTTGTGCTCTCCTTTTCCCTCTTCAGCTTTTTTCCCTGTGACCAAAATGTTTCACCCTCACCCTGTCTTGGTGGTAGCAATTGCTGTAACTTTCCTCTCAGTGCTGCCTCCCAGGCTTCCCCTCTGGACCACGCTGCAGCTAAACAAGGGCACCCCAAAAAACACTGAGCTATTAAAACGTGCAAGTCCTCTGGGGAGCTGTCAAACTGAGGGAGATACTGCAGTGCAGCAGCAAAATGGTTTCAGCTAATCCACTGTGAAGTCTCTTAATTGTGCCTTTAATAGGACTTGAAGGATCTCAAGGCGTTCAGGTTTGAGACAACTGATACATTGAAAATTAGTCTAATTCTACCCTGTCATATCGCAGGAGACTTGTCTGTGCTGACGAAGAGCCTTGTTACGCTTCTTTAACATTTAAGCTACTGCTGAGCATGGGATCTGAGCCATCCAGAGCTGGTTTAAGTGTGCAGCACTGTTTAGTGACTACTCCCACTAAACATCCTCTCAAATTTAAGACAAAAACGAAGCTTATTGATTTCCTCCCTCCCTTTTTACTTCTTCCTCTTTCTTTCTCCACTGCAGCCTTTGGTGTTCTGCTGTGGGAAATTGCAACCTATGGCATGTCCCCTTACCCTGGGATTGACCTGTCTCAAGTCTATGAGCTGTTGGAGAAAGACTATCGTATGGAGCGCCCTGAAGGCTGTCCTGAGAAAGTTTATGAGCTCATGAGAGCATGTAAGTGTTCCTCAGCCTTGCAAATGCTGCTTTTTAGCTCTGCAGAGGTGCAGGTTAACTGCCAGGATCTGGAAACATCCAGCAAGGCAGGAGAACCTCTCTCCAGTTCCAGTGAAGGTGCAATGCTGTGCAGCAGTGTTTGGTTAAAACTGCCTTCCCCAGAGGATGAACACGCTGTGAAATCAGCCGTTCTCTACTGGGAGCAGCACACAGCCCTGGGGGAGCGATTTCTTATTCAACTCAATGTTTTCTCTGTCGCCTTTTTCCTGACAATTTAAAGAAAAGCTTGTGGTTTAAGGATGAAGCAGGAGCTTCATTAGGCTTCTGAAGGGACTGACTGTTACTCTTCCACTGTGGCCATACAGCAGGATACCTTTTTGTCCAGAGTCACTTTGGCTCAGTGGTGGTTGCAGATACCCAGCACCCTTTGAGTGAGCTTTCCATGGCGTTATTTTCTCTCACTCATTTTATACAAAAGGAACTGTGATACCCAGCTGCTCTTGATATGTTGCTCTGAATGTCTAACGCTGGCGGGAGGTTTTGAGCACTGTTGTTCTTTCAGGCTGGCAGTGGAGCCCTTCTGACAGACCCTCCTTTGCAGAGATCCATCAGGCCTTTGAAACGATGTTTCAGGAATCCAGCATATCAGATGGTAGGTCTGAGTCCCTCTTGGACCAGCAGTTTCAGGGCTGGGAAAAGGGCCAGCTGCATCCTTGACTCTGCATGTTGTTCGTAGGCTGCTTTGCAGTGAAATTCAATCCTACCTCATACTGTGGTGTGAGTGGTATAGAAAGCATGGAGGCATTTGCATGTGGGCTGTGTATGGGCATGCATCTGGTTTTTAAAGGGCTTAATGGCTAAACAACATCAAGGTAACTCTATCTTATGTTGTTTGCTTTTCATTTGTGAGGTTCACTCTGAACAGTACCATAGTTTTTATCTTCTTGGTTGTAGTGATTGTTTTTTTTCTGTGCATTGCAGAGGTGGAGAAGGAATTGGGGAAGAAGGGCATGAGGAGTGTGGTGAGCAATTTTCTCCAGGCCCCAGAGTTACCAACCAAAACACGAACATCGAGGAGAGCTGCCGAAAGCAAAGATGCCAATGAAGCCTTGGAGACTGCACATGCTCGTGGCCAAGGGGAGTGTGGTATGTTTTAATTAAAGTCATTATTCCTTCAGGAAATACAGAGGAAAACAAAATGCATGTCCAGCTGCAGGTCTTCACCTAAGAAAAGCCGTGTCTAATATCAGGTGCCATCTTTCTGTACCAGTATTGCCTTTCTGTGTGACAGACTGCTGAGTTTGCTTTCCTGGGTTCAGAACCCCTTTTATTATTTCTTGCAAAGGTTGGTTGTTAATCTGGGGACCAGATACACACAGCAGCTGAGAGTGTGAATCCTTACCTGCCTGAGGGATTGCACTATACCTGCTGTTGCTTAGAGAAGCCCTAGGAGTTCTTTTAACTTAATGGCTGTTGCCTGCAGCTCCCTATAGACCAGAGCCTGAGCACGGAGCTCTCTGATCATGCCCTCATCCTGTTCCCTGGTAGGAGCTATCAGTGGGATCTTCCACTGCATCTGAGTGCTGGGTAATCTGCTGTGCTCAAGCCAGTTTAGGCTACCACACTGCATAATTTAAAGCAGGACGATTGCTTGGGTTTAGCAAGCCCCATAAGGGAGGTTTCTTTACTGTTTCATCCTACCAGGTTTGTGCTTGCAACACTGAAGTGTATTACTCATGGCAGGTACCAAATATAATTTCAGCAAGGGACAAAGAGGTATTTACAGAATCTTCCATGAAATTAAACTCCCTTTCAGGCAGTTTCTTCAACAACTTACCTTCCATTCTGAGATAACAAAAGCACTGGTAAAACGTTGCATACAACAGGTATGTAGCTAGTTCATTTGAAAAAATAAGGTGAAACCAAACACCGTGGTTGTTTTTCCAGCTGCTCTTGAAGCTGCTTTCTGTGACCACTCATGTGAGTGGCTTTTTTTTGTGTAATGTCAAATTCACCTAGTAGTACCTGTTTCAGCAGATGCATGTCCATCTAGACAAAGAGGGAGAAGGGAAACAAAGGATGGAAAATGTTGTAAAAAGAAAGTATCAGTGAGTTAGGAAAGTTATTTACCATATATAGGAAATAAAATTGCCTGGTATTACAAGCTTTGAAGTAAAAGAACTTCATTTAAGTACTTAAGAGCTTTGAGAGATTCCAGTGCAGCAGGAATAATATCATTTTAACGTTATGCTGGGAGTCATTTCACTCTTCATTGTGAAAGGAAATATTTCACATTGAAGTTTTATTGCAGTTTCTCCCTCAATTGTCAGTGTTTCCATAGCAAGTCCAGCAGCTGGAAGCTGATCCTTGATGCAGGCTGCTAGTTTTCTCAGGATCTCTACAGCTCTGCTGTGTCTGAGCACAGAAGGGCCATGGTTTGCCAAAGTGCTGGTTGTCCAGGTGCCCATAAGTTGTTGTGTGGGAATGGTTTAACTGTGTGTGGGCCTGTGCAAGTCTGCTGTCTTCTCAAAGCACGCAAGTGTTTTTCTTCAGGTTGTCTCAACCAAAATCCCACCCTCAACTAAAATCCCACCCATAGCATGATGATCACCAATATGTGACTAAGAAGCCTTCTCCTTTTCCCCTGTGGCTCTGCTTCATCTCCCTTCGTAGTGCCTAGTCAGGCTGTAAATGTATGTGCTGCCCTGAAGGCATTCCTCCTTGGAATCGGAATGGCATCTGAGTGCCTGGCTTGGGAATGAGACCCTCTGTCAGTCAAATACAGAGGACCTTCAGGACTCTGTATAAATTTCTTATAAACCTCTATTCATTTTTAAATACCTCTTGTCAGTGGAGAAAGGGTCACCCCATGGTTTCCTGGTGGAGCAGTGCTGCTGAGGGAGGCCGTTACCACCGTTTCCCTCCGTTGTTGTACAAAGTCATCCATCTTCAACCTGAAGTGCTCATCTGTCAAAGGGCATCTTCATTTCTGCTTCTGCAAAAGTTGTTTTCCATTCCCCACAGATGATGATATCAGCAAGGAGGTTAGGAGTGTCAAAATCTAAATGAACAAGGACACTGGGGATGGAGGTGGGTTACAGAGATACCTTATTAATTCAGAGGGTCGCCTATTCAAAAGACAGCAACAGCACAGGGACCAAAGCAAAGGCCTCTTAGTATTGATCTTCTTTAGAGTGTGAAGTTTAGACAAGTCTCCAGATGTGAGGGTGGGAATTGAAACATAAATGTTTTGTGGTTTTTGTGTTGCTGTTTCACTCAGAAGCCCACAGGGAAAGCAGTTTGGCAGCCAAGCCTTGCAGAGGCCACTTCAGAAATGAATGTATGCAGGATTAGGGACCCCGTTCAGTCCAGGCTCGAGTGTGGCTGGACTTGCTTTTGCTTCTGGTCTGAAACTGTCTCTCTTTACAGAACCTGCACCTTTTGGAGGTGCTGCAGTGGTTTGATCTGATTCTGGCTGTTGAAGCAACGCTCAGTAGAGTCTCTTCTTTCCCTTGCAGACCCTCTGGATCACGAACCTGCTATTTCTCCCTTGCTCCCACGGAAGGAGAGGGTGGCCCTGGAGAGCAACTTGAACGAAGATGAGAGGCTGCTTCCAAAAGACAAAAAGCACAACCTCTTCAGTGCCCTGATTAAGAAAAAGAAGAAGACTGCCCCTACCCCTCCGAAACGGAGCAGTTCCTTCAGAGAGATGGACGGCCACTCAGAGCGCAGGGTGGCTGGGGAGGAGGAGTGCAGGGACGCTGGCAACGGAGCTTTCATCCCACCCTCCACAGATGCAACTGACCTCTCCAAATTCCAGAACCCAAGCAACGGGGCTGGTGTCACCAACGGGGTTGTGGCTGGCAGCCCTGCGTTCTTATCTCCCCACTTACGGAAGAAGTCCAGCACGATGAGCAGCAGTCGAGGGGTGGCTGGCGAAGAGGAGAGCAGTTCCAACTCCAACAAGCGTTTCTTACGGTCCTGCTCGGCCTCATGTGTGCCCCACGGAGCAAAGGACACGGAGTGGAAGTCTGTGACTCTGCCACGGGATCTGCAGTCCACGGGACGCCAGTTTGACTCCTCTACTTTTGGGGGACACAAGAGTGAGAAGCCGGCGCTGCCTCGGAAGCGGGCAAACGAGGCCAAGGCTGACATTGCTGTCAGAGGAACAGTGACCCCTCCTCCACGGCTGCTCAAGAAGAATGAAGAGACCACTGATGATGTGTTCAAAGATACAGAGTCGAGCCCTGGCTCCAGCCCTCCCACCCTGACGCCAAAACTTGGCCGTAGGCAACCCGCTGCCCCTCCTTCCTCCAGCGTGCTCCACAAGGATGATGGAGTCAAATCCAGTGCCTTAGGTACCACTGTGACGATGGACCAAGGTTCTGCTGCCAAACCCAACCCCACTGGGTTCGTGGGTGCCAGTAAGTCTTCCTCAGAGGAGCCACGACTGAGGAGGCTCAAGCAGAGCTCGGAGTCGGTGGGGAAGGACAAAGGGAAGTTATCGAAGCTGAAACCGGCCCCTCCACTTCCACTCTCCTCATCCTCCCTCAGCAAGCCCGGGAAGGTTTCTCTCAGTCCCAGCCATGAGGCAGCAGCAGATGTGGTGTCTGGGCCGAAATCCAAACAATTGACTCAGGTTGGAGAGGCTGCAAGCAGTGATGCTGTCAAGTCAAACCAGTCAGGGGAAGGTGTGAAGAAGCTGGGGATCTCCTCTGTACCAAAGCCACAGTCCTCTTCAAAGCTGCTGATGAGCACAGCAACCCCAGCTGCCTCTTCCTCATCTGTACCCTCTGCCCCAGGTGGAGACCAGCCGTCTTCCACAGCCTTCATCCCTCTCATATCCACCCGAGTCTCGCTGCGGAAGACCCGTCAGCCCCCGGAGAGGATCGCCAGCGGCACCATCACCAAAGGGGTGGTGTTGGAAAGCACAGAGGCTCTACGGCTCGCCATCAGCAAGAACTCTGAACAAATGGCAAGCCACAGCGCTGTCCTGGAGGCTGGCAAGAACCTCTACACCTTCTGTGTGAGCTACGTGGACTCCATTCAGCAGATGAGGAACAAATTTGCCTTTCGGGAGGCCATCAATAAGCTGGAGAATAACCTAAGGGAGCTTCAGATCTGCCCAGCGACAGCTGGCAGCGGTCCCGCAGCCACCCAGGACTTTAGCAAACTCCTCAGTTCAGTGAAAGAAATCAGTGACATTGTTCAGAGGTAGCAGAAGCCAGGTTAAGAACAAAAATAGAAATCACAACGGGCCAAAGCCAACTGTGGAGAGAGTAACGTGTGTGGACTGACAAAGGACCGGGGTGCTCGGGTTAGGGCTGTGCAAAGACACAGGCTGTGACTGGATGCCCCAGCTCTGAAGGGCAGGGCTGTGTTCAAGAGGCACTTTCCACCCTCTTAGCTCAGATTCCCTGTGTTTCATATACTCGTAATCATCTTATCTGTGGAGTTCTTGCCTTGTGGACTACAGGTCTGAATGCTGACGTCACGCCTTGCCTTTTTGTTAATATTTTATTGTTCTGGACAGACCATTAAGACTGAAGCCAGACCGATGGACACTGAGATGCCATCCTCCTCAGGAGGACTTGTTACTGCATTTTTGTCCCCTCCCTCTGCCCCACCATACACAAGGATGAGTGTTGGAATAGCAATACACCCACTGTATTTCTTGGGAGAGTTGCAGCACGTGTCCTTGGCCTGAGGCTGACATTTACCTGACATTAATGCAACAGATTTGGCTCTTGGGAGGGAAGGGGGGAAAATTGTTAATGTAAGTTTGGGGTGGGTTTTTTTTTTTCCCCATGACAGAATGCTACCAGTGATGTTTGCCCAAATTCTTCCTGTGATTCCACCTGCTGCCCTTTGTTTCTGTGTTTTCGGTCATTTCTTAACATTGTTGAGCCCAAATGAATTGCTTGTGGTTGCCAACGTTGCAGACAGCACCTGCTGATGTGGTGGCACAGGAGCCTGTATGAGGAGCTGGCGAAGCTCTGGAGAAGGATGTGCTGTCGTGCTCTCCTGACACCAAACGTGAATCAGGATGGTGTTTGGGTGGAGAGCTGCAGAGGCCTGGGAACAGTGGGCTGGTGCTGAGCAAGGGCATGGCTCCCTGAAAGACAGGAGGGTTGCAGCAGCAGGCGATGGCTTAGAGTGAGGTCAGGTACACCACGGTGCCTCCAGCAGTTGTCTCAGCTGAGCCCACACATCAGATGGGTGAGAGCTGGTGTTTCTCTAGTTGAATTTCCAGCCTCTTGATCTGTGAGCAGAGATGGGACGTGGCTTCAGCCCTTCCTGTGCTGTGAGGGGCTGTGGTGCCTCCCTTTCCCTGCCAACGCTGTAACTCGCTGTCAGGAGCTCAGATGGCAGCACTTTGAGCTTAAACCCATCGCTAGCTTCATGCCAGTGTGGTTCCATCCAGCATCAAACAAGGATCTGTGAAGACTGACACTTCTCTTGGGAGCATCTCCCTAGGAAACTGCCACAAAAGGCTGACAGGAGGACTCCTGGGCTTCCTCTCCAAGGTCCTGTGACCTTCCCAACTAACGCAACACAACTGGGAACTAACTGTGACTCGTGACAATAGTGAAAGAACCAAGGTTTTAGGGCTATTAACAGTGCAATTTAACTCCTCCTAACAGTTCCAAACATGAGAAGAAAAGCATTCCCCACGTCCTATTCCCCTGTAACTCTTGTGACCCCTCTTGTGTATCTTAAAACACTAATTGCCTTCGATTGTATTTGATGCTGTTCTCCTGGGAACTGTTTGTTTTGTATATGATTTCTAGTACTTCACTCGTGTGTGTTCACGCCACTGCTCGCCCTCACAAACAGCCACGACTTACCACATGACATGTCCAAAAGGAAACACACATTCGTGCCACAGGCTGCCTTGACCAATGTAAGGAGAAAAGGAAAAAAAACCACAAACACCCCAACCCTTGGACTGTCTCTTTCCTGGAGGTACTGTTTTTACTTTGATAACATATTGTGCCACTATATTATACATTTGTATCTCGTTATTACACACTTTTGTAGACTTGTCTTTTTTTACAGTGTGTAAATAGCTCTGTCCTTCATCTCTGTGATACCTGAGGGGGTTGTTTCCCCTTTAATTCAGTCCAGTGCAGATTGTTTCTGTACACGACTTTCGATTCTTCCTCCTCTCTTTCTCTTGTTTCTCTTTTTGTTTGATTTATTTTTTATTCCAGTCTCTTCTTGTGTAGTATATTTAAAAATAAATCAATGTTGAGGAAGACCTGTGTTTGTCTGTTAGCAAAGCTCTTCAAATGACCTCCCCTTGGCTCTGCATCTGAAAGGAGGGGGTTCCCCATCTGCGTGGTTCACTGGGGACCCTCAGCACAGCAGCAGCAACTCTCCACGTCCTTTTGACGTGGCTCTGGAAAGCCAGGAGAGGGGAAAGATGTGTTGAGTAAAGACTGTGTCATCATCTCTGTTGAAGCAAAGACTTTGCTGTTGTCTTCAATGAGGTTTCAGAGATTTGACTTGAATCTTGTGACGGAGGGCTATGAAGATGATCAGGGGACTGGAGCATCTCTCTGACGAGGAAAGGTTGTGGGACCTGGGGCTGTTCAGCCTGGAGAAGGCTGGGGGGGGCTTATTAATGCTGATAAATACCTAAAGGGAGAATGTTTAGAGGATGGGGGTCAGTCTTTGTTCTGTGGTGGCCAGTGACAGGACATGGGGTAATGGGCAGAAGCTGGAACAAAGGAAATTCCACTGGAACAGGAGGAGAAACTCCTTTGGTGCTGAGGTGAGGGAGCCCTGGCCCAGGCTGCCCAGGGAGGGTGTGGAGGCTCCTTCTCGGGAGGTTTCCAAACCCACCTGAACATGTTCCTGTGCCCCCTGAGCCAGGGGAATCTGCTTTAGCAGGGGGTTGGGCTGGATGAACTCTGCAGGGCCCTTCCAGCCCTCACCATGCTGGGCTTCTGTGAATCTTTTTCTGCTGTTATTTATATTCTCTAGTTCAGCTGTTGTGTTTTCCTCCTCCCTTGCTATGAAATGACCTGTGAGTTTCTCTCCTCAGATGTTTCTGGCTTACTCCCTTATTTCTGGTTGTCCATCCTTTCCAGCAGGTCTGGAGGGAGGAACATGTCCTGGTGCTGAGCAGCCTCAAAAGTGAGATAACTGAGGATATTAAAGACTGAAAAAAGATGAGAAGGACACAGGGCAGATGACAGAGAGTGCTGTGCCTGAGGTCTCGTGGTTGCTCAGTGATGTTTCAGGGTTATTACCCAGCTGGCCTCATTTCTGGTCATCTTGACAAGTCCCTGGTGAAACCTGTTGATCGTGGCATTGGAAACCACTCTCTTGTGGGCCCCAGGAATAAGGCTCCTGGGAAACCCCATCTTGCTGTGGCAGCATCAGAATTCTCCTAAATGAGCCTGAGAGAGATGAAAGGAGGAGCAGGAGGGTGCTGCTGGCAAGCATAAATGCAATTAATGGCCTGCACTTGGCAAGGCTCAGGCTATTTTTCAGCCTTCAATGGTGAGGTCTGGTGCCTGTACACACAGGACTACAAGGGGCTCCTTGTGATGATGATCCTGGCCAAGATCAATGCCCAGGCTGCTCTTGGTGTACCCCTTGAGCATAAAGACAGTGAATAGCTGAGGGCTGAGGGAAGATGAAGAAGTTTAAGCTGCCCAAATACAGCCACTCCTGGTGCTCAGCCTCCTTAGGGACCAGGCCATGGTGTTGTGGGAAGGCAGAGGCTGGGGAAAGCCCTGGGATCTGCAGTGTTGGGAGTGAAGGAGAGGGGATTAAAGGCTGAATTCAGCTGAGTACAGTAGGAGTTGATTTAACAGATCGATGCATTTAACAGTTTGATTGCTCCAATTTTCAAGGCTATTGAGCTTGAAAGTGAGAGTGCTCTGGGGGAAAAATAGCTGTGTTTGTGTTTTTGTTTTGGTTTTCGTGTCTTGGAAATTACCATGTTGGCTCTTTTAAGTTTTCCTTTCATGCCATCGTGACTCTGGTTGAGAAGTTGCTTGTCACGAGATGTAAGATGTGGTCAGTGTTTTATGCTCCAAATAATGATGGGCTGCTGTGGCAGCCTGGCTTGTAGAAGATGCTGCTGGTCTGGTGGCATGCTCGGCTGTGTGGGAGCACTGCCTGCCCCTGGGGACAATCAGGGGCCAACTGACAGCCTCTTTCTTGCTTGATGTTAATCCTTTCATGATTGAAAAGAGAGGAGAATATCCCTAAGGCCTGTGTGGGCTCCTGGTCTGAGGGTGAGCCCTGGTCTTGGTGGTTTACTGGGAATGATGCCTCTGGATCAACCTGCCTCTCGGGTTGGTCCTGCTGCCTTAACAGTGGTGTCTCTGAAGCCATGGGGTGAGGGACAACCCTGTGTAAGGCATTTAACTCTTTAGGCTGGGCTCAAAACCCATCCTCCCCAGGAGTGGAGTGCTGCTGGGTGTTTATTCAGTGGTAGATCCAGCTCAGCAAAAAGTTTACCTGCTGTTTCCCCAGCAATTGCCCCCCTGTTGCAGGTTATGGGTTTGCCTGTGATAAAGGCCCTACGTGTGCTCCCAAAGCCACAGTGCCGAGTGACCCAGTTAGGCTGCATTAGCCCCTTCACGAGTCCCTTGGATGTGATTAAATTGGTCTCTTTCTGTACAGAGGATCCACTTGGGTCTGTGAGATTTGTTGCTCCAGCCGCGTGGCCGTAGCGCTGCAGGTCTGCTGCGGGGGAGGAAGGGTGAGGAGCAGCTTAGGGGAGGGGAGCAGATGAGCAGAGATGAGGCTGAGGGTTGTACCCTGGTCAGGGAAGGGTAATGAGGTGTTTTAGTCCCAGCAGTGCAGGTATCTGTGTTTAGTCCTTGCTGGCCAGGGGTATGTGGCAGGCACTGACTTGCTCTGGGCAAGCTGCCCTGCGCTCTGCTGCCTGCCTGGCCACACTGAATCTGTGAGGTGTGCAGGTGGGGTCTGAGCTCTCTGTCTCTCAACACTGTTGGGGGTCTGGGAGCTGCCCCACAAAAGGAACCCAAAAGCAGGGGAGAAATTGGGAGGGGGTGTGTGTTCCAGTTGGAGCAGGATGGGTGATATGGTGTCCAGCACCCAGGGATGGGCTTTCCAGCCTCCCTCTGGTCACTCTTGGTGTATCCCGCACTCCTTCCTCCCCAACAACACCCTCAAATAACAGGCAATTATTTTCCATTCACTTTTACCTCCTCTTCCCCCCAGCCTCCAGCACTAAGGAGCCATAAGGAAGAGCCTGGAGTGCTGCCTGTTGTTCTGGTGCATGCTGAGGGGTGTTCTGGGGGTGCCACAGCCCCTCGCCTGCCCCATGTCACAGCCTCCTCTGAGCCCCTTTCCCTCCCCAGGAGGAGGAGGAAGAGGGTAATGGCATCACCCTCACATCATGGGGCACATCAACGAGCCCCCCAGGCACACGGGCCAAGCCCAGCTCTGTCCCACCTGCCAGGTAAGTGCTGTGGGAACCACTGGCTTTTACTTTTAAGTAAGCTACAGAGAGGGTTGTTGTGTTTCAATCAAAGCCTCATACGTGGGGCTTTGTGGTGCTGCCCTGACTCTGTTCCTTTCCTGGACCTGAGAGCTGAAGCCCAGGCATTCCCCCCACCAGCTTCAGCATCCCACGGCAGGTTTCTTTGCCCTTCCTACAGGAGATGGGGCCCCTTTTCCCTGCAACAATCCATCATGGCAAAGCCAGGGATTTACCAGCCCTCGCTAGCTCAGTGTTGCTCCAAGACTCCTTCCCCTTACCCCCCCTCCCATCCCTCCCCTCCCAACTCCAGCGCAGGGTAAAATTGATCAGTGTATATTTATTGATGGTTTGAACACTCAAAAGAAAGAGGGGAGGGGGAGAAAGAAGAGATGTTGCCATAGAAACATCAATAAAGCTCCCGTCTGCGCTGCGTGAGCTGAGCACAGCGCCTGCGTCCCCCCAGCACACAGCTCCTGCTGGGGTGGGGGTCAGGAGGGGCTGGGGGTGGGTTTGGGGGGATGCCTGGGGTAGAGGTGGGGGAGCTGTGTGGGCTCAGCCACCCCCAGTGCCACCAGGTTTTGCTGCAATCCTCACGGTGCAAGACGGTGATGCAGGGGAAGGAAACTGCCCATCCTCATGCCGGGGCCGAATCCCAGCATCACCCTTCTCCCTGCAAATCCAGCATCCTTCCCCTGCTGCTGCACCCATGAGGCTCAGAGCTCCCTGGAGGAACCTGCTGCCCCAGGGCTGGTGTTTCCCTGCAGGTTCCAGCTCAGCCTCCATTCAGCCTCCTCCGACACGCTGCTCCTGCTGCGAGCACAGCTCTCCCAGCCCCGGCAGCACTCTATTAAGTGCTCTGTCTGCTTGATGGATATTACAATGCACCTCTTGGAGCCTCATTTTCTTCTCCTTTTTAATTCTTTTTTTTTCCCTTTCCCCCCCACCTCCCCTCCCTCAGCCACGTCCTGCCACGCTCTTTGATTTCTGAGAGTGCAATTTAGGGCTTTGCAAATCATGGCCCTGCTTCATTTTTTTTTTTGTGCCTGCCATGAAATACGAGCAGTCGTTAGGTGTGTAACTCGCCGTTAGTGCCTGTAAGCTGGGTAGTTACACCTCTGATTGCTAATACCTCTGCCTTCAGCAGCAGGCACAAAAAAGCAAATGTGGTGCTTGGCAGTGGCAGAGCTCGTTCTGCCCAAAGGAGGAGGCAGATGCTGAGGAGTTGAGGCTGGTCTTTCGCTTTCGGGGCTAGCGATTGCCCAAGTTGGCAGAGGAGAGCAGGAGGGCACCCAGGACCTGTTGGTAGCCCCAGGTAGATGCAGGGGGTTCTTGTTTCAGCCTCTCTGCAGGTGGTGATGATGCCAGGAGGGTGTTAGGAAGGAACAGGCTTTTGGGCAAGTGCTGGGGTGATGTGACAGGGAGGCTGAGGATCAGTGACCACCCTTTCAGCCTGGTGAGGACTCAGATGCTGTCAGAGGACAGGTCTCAGAGTCAGGGCATGAGCAGGGTGTTGGCACTGTGGCAGGACTGGTGATGCCAGGGCAGCTTTCCCTGCTCACACCAGGGATTTCTGAGCAGATTTTCTTGAGCCCCATGGCTCTGGTTGCACACAGGAGCGGGTGCTGGTCGGTGGCACCTCGACACTAAGCAGAATTTGCTGCTGGAGGGACTTTTCCTTAACAGGCAGGAGAGCAGGAACTCTGGGACTCCGCTGAGAGCTGAGGGACCTGTTCTTCCCCAGCAGGGGATCCAGGCAGCCCTCAGAGGACTGTCACCACTAGAACAGTCCCGCTGTAACCTTGAGCCCCTGGTGCCTCTCCTGCTGTGGCTTCTCTGCTCCAGCCAGGGCCCTTTCCCTGAGCCCCAGCAAAAGCCGTATGTGATTGGGAAGGAGGCATGGTGGCTTCTCAAGGCATTCTTCCTTTGCACTGGCAGGGAATGGGGACTTGAGAGTTGGAGCAGAGCTGCAAGTGGAGCAAACACAGTGTCCGAGCAAACCTAGGTGAGATGGAAGGGTAGAATGGGATGGAGTGACCCGCAGGGGGTGTGTGGAGGGGAGTCAAATCCAGGTTCTCATCAGCCAAAGCGGAAGGTGAAGCCACCTTTTGTCCTGCTGTAGCCATTGAGCTCCTCGGCCAGGTTCCCCAGCGCGCCGCTGCGCTTGTCCCCTCCTCGCTGCGAGCCCGGCCGCTCGCCAGCACCCTCCTTGCCGTAACCCCGCAGCTCCCGGGCGATGCCCAGCAGCGTGCCCAACTCCTCGCTTCGCCTCCACTTCGCTCCTCCACTCCAGCTGCCACCCCAGCCCTCTGCTGCCTGCCAGCTGGGCTTGAGCCACGTCCCTGCGCTGGGGTCTGCAGGCTCCTGCCGCTCGCTGCGAGGGAAGCAGGTCCCCAAGCTCAGGAGGAAGAGGCAGGACAGCGAGTAGGGTGCTCTCATCTAGGGAAGGGAAGGGAAAGACCCGTTGGTCAAGCTCAGAGCATCGTTGGCTAAAGCAGCAGCGGGGGTTTGCCCTCGGGTAGCACATCTTCCTCATCCTTGGCTGCGGCACCCACAAACCAGCCCTGACAACCTTACACTCTGCAGGGAAAAGCTCTCCAGCACCCACCACTCCTCCTCCAGCAGCCACACCAGCCCTCAGCTGCTGTGGGAGTGCTGCCGGGGGTGGGGGGGTCTGAGCTCACTTTGCTTCTCCCTTCCACACCTTGCTTCCCTTCATCTTTAGCCAG
Organism: Urocolius indicus; assembly: GCA_013401255.1. NCBI lineage: Eukaryota > Metazoa > Chordata > Aves > Coliiformes > Coliidae > Urocolius > Urocolius indicus. The sequence continues at coordinate 93,370 of WBNH01006110.1, read as the reverse complement.
CCCCTTAGCTCACAAATTGCAGCCTTGCAGCTACTCCCCTGGTTCCGAGCTGAGAGCTGGGCTCTGCTGGCTGAGTGGGCTATTAGCCAGGCAGGCTGATGGGCTCCGGAGCTGCCTGCTCCTATTAGAGGCACTGCGGGGAGGACTTAAGTGCATTCACCTGAGCCGGCCTCATCTTCCCATCCTACCTGCAGTGCCTGGGTAATGTGAGTGCAGAGGAAGGTGTTCTCCATCCCTCTGCTTTATGGGGCTCGGAGGTGTCCTCCCCTGGCAGCAGGGTCGGCTGAGCAGAGCGGGGGGAGCACGGTGAGGGGCTGCCGGCAGCGATGCCGCAGGCACCAGGGTGACCTTGAGCATGGGCAGAGCTGCTCTGCCTCCCCTTCCTTCTCCTCCAAAGGCTCAGAAAGGGGAAATGGATTTGTAACTATTATTATTATTTGCTGGAGATGCTGCCCTAAAAATCAGTGCAGGTGCCGGGGGGCAGGGGGTCTGGCTCCTGAGGGGCTGCTGCGTGTGCTCCTTGCTCCTGCACCGGACCCAGCCATGCTTCAGCCCCTGCTCCTCTTCCCCCAGCAGCCCTCCTGTGCCTGGGCTTAACTTTAGAGTGCTCCCTCCCTTCCTTCACACTTTTCCACAGTTCTGGGTTCTGAATTCCCCTTTTCAGCACCCTGTTGCCCATCCTAGAGCCAAATCACTGGGCGCAGCTGAGTCCAGTCCTGGGGGTGTGGGGTGTGGCCCTGCTCATTGCCCCCAGCTACCTTTGCTTCTTCATTGGCTGTGCTGCCCATCAGGCAAAGCAGGGGGAAGACAGACAGACAGACAGATAAATAGATAGATAGATAGGTAGCTGGCCACCAGCCACTCACCTCTGCACCTCAGGTGATGCCCCAGTGCTGCTGGCCCTGGCCCTGCTCCGTGCTGGCCCCAGACTGAGCTGCCCAGCCCACCTTGCTGCCATTAAATACTGCCAGCACTAATTGCTGTGTCACCCCCCTCAAGGCACATGGTCAGCTCGAAGGGCTGTGGCTGCAGGGGATGGATCCCAGCAGGGAGGGGGCTGGAAGGAGCAGGGGGATGAGTGGCCACAAAGGGAGTGCAGCGGCACCAGTGATTAACAGGCCTCCTTCATTTGCTGCCTCATTTGGAGGAGATGCTGCTGGGTGTTAGGGGATGCTGGGTGCCAGGAGACAAGACTGTGAGGAGTTTAACTTCTTTAGCATAAGGGTGAGGGAGCCCTGGCCCAGGCTGCCCAGAGAGGGTGTGGAGGCTCCTTTTCATGAGGTTTCCAAACCCACCTGGACACGTTTCTGTGCCCCCTGAGCCAGGGGAACCTGCTTTAGCAGGGGCTGGATGAGCTCTGCAGAGCCTTTCCCACCCCTTCCATGCTGGGATTCTGTGATCTGGGCAAACCAATCCCAGGATGGGGCAGTTCCTGGAGGGCAGGGGGCCATGCCATGAGGCTGACAGGAGCTGCAGCAATCTGATGCTGCTCAGGTTCCTGTGGTGACACCCTCTCACGCTGGTAATGATGAGTTCCTTTTATTAAGGAGTTTAGAAAGTCCACGTGTACAGCGTCAGACACCACTCACACACGACCTAAACTTCACAGCACGGCTACACACCACGACCTGGCCCAGGCCTGTGTGGGGAAGGTACGTGGCCAAGTCCTGGCCACCCCCCCCGCCTCTCCCCACTCTGCAGAGGTGTCACCATGGACGGGTTCAGCCTCATCCGGGGCTGTGTGTGCTCTGGGGATTAATCCCAGGCAATCCCATGTCTCAGTGTGGATTAAATACCTCTGGTGCAAATCAGACCTGAGTCCTTGGGGAGGCCTGGGTGAGGAGGGCAGTTACACAGGGGTGTGCTACCAACAGGCTGCAGGTACAGTATCTCCTCCCAGCACAGAAAAACACCAGTGGGGAGGATTCAGGGAGAGGATGAACCTTCCCATTCAGGGTATGTGGCTCTATCTGTCTTCTTGTCCTGAAGACAAGCTTTACCTGAAGGTAAAAAGAGATGTTGTGTTCCCTGCCAGTGTGGGAGCCTTGCTGGAGGGGTCTGTCAGGGGGTGGGAAGCCCCTCAGAAACAGCCACAGGCTCCTGCTTTTGTGGTGGTTGGGCAAGGCTGAGCTCTCCCAAATTCCACCTTTGAGGAACTCAGCCTGGCTGGCAGCTCCATGAGAGCAGGAGCAGCGGTAGAGCTTGGGGCTCATCCTCACCTGGGGATGTCTGTGGCAGAAGGAATCCCCAGCTCATTGTTTGTCCCCGTTTCCCTGGCAGGATGGGGATCCTGATAGGATCCAGCACAGGGGCTGAGGATGAAAAAAAAAACAGAGAAGCACACAGGGATGTAGAGATCTGGCACAGCTGGGAAGATGAACCTCTGATCTGCCCGTGCCTTAAGCCTTCCTGGAAGAGAGGGACAGCAGGAGCTTCCCTCCTGTCCTCAGGCAGTCTGTCCATCCCATCCCATCCCATGGTGTTTCTTGGGGCCAAGGCCCAGCACAGGGACTCTGCTCCCCACTGCTGCTGTAGCTTGGTTTTTTTTTTTGGACAAAGTCCCCCCTTTTGAGTCCTTGCAGGGAGCCAGAGGGAGCAGCCAGCCCCACACCCCACGGCAGCAACTCCTTGGGCCGGCTGGCACGAGGCAGCGACTGCCACCCCGTTATCAGGGCCCTGCAGATGCTAAACCCCTCTCGGGGCTTCTTTTTGCAAAAACCTTAATGGGATTTGAAGAAATGAAAGGCTTTGAATATCTGCAGGTGTGGAGCCAGAGCGTGGCTCATGCTGGGTGAAAACGAATGCAGGTGCCTGGGCTGGGAGCGAGCAGAGAGGGGGCTCACACAGGGACAGGGGAATGTGCTGTCCCAAGCCAAGGGTTTGGGGCAAGGTCACAGCTTTTGAGTGGTGAAAGTCTGATGTGAATCCAAGTAGGTCAGGTTGGGAGGAAGGAGCTGTGAAATGCAGGCTGAGCTCTCCTCACCACCTCCTCGTCTGTGCCGTGCTGCCAAAACAGCTCTGTGCTGTGCTGGCTTGTGGGTGTGTGTCCTTGCAGCACGCTGTTGGTTTGCTTTGGGGTGTCCCAACCCCCTGGGAGGCTCCAGGAGCCGGGACAGGGACAGAAGAGATTGTAGTTGTCCTTTTTGCAGCTGCCTTGCTCTTGCAGGGGAAGTGCTGAGCCTTTTGCAGACCAGAGGAGGAATCGCTGGCACGGTTGGGTGTCAGCGGGGGCTGCAACCCAGCTGAGCCCTACCCATCCCCAGTAGCACCATGGGGGGAGCTGGAGCCATGGAGCTGCAGCCCACAGTCCTGGGGCTCTGTGGGGCTCAGGGCTCCCACGGTGAGTGGCCCCCCAGTCCCTTTGTCAATGCCACTGCCGGGTGTCTGTGCTCAAAGTGGAGATGAGTAGAGGTGCCCAGTTGAAATCCTCTCTCCAGGTAGCCCCTTCTCTTCCTTGCCAGCCCACCCTGGGCACTGCCTCCTGCATCCTGCTGTCCTCCAGACCTGTTTTGGCTGCAGGGGACCCGTGGCAGTAGGAAGCAAAGGTCCAGCAATGTCTGTAAGATGCCAGGGAGCCAAAGCCACCCTCTCCAGGTGCAGGCGCTCCCCAGGGGCCCTTCAAAGATGGGGACAGCCCTTGGGAGGATGGGGAGGCTGGCAGGTGGAGGGACAGGGCTGCAGGGTGGTGGGGAAGGGCAGGGGGCTGGCCAGGGGGCTGGGAGTTAGGGGTCTGATGCCATCCAGCTAATTCTCCTCCCGGACTGGCCGGATCTTCATCTCGGTGAACTTGAGGGAGTACTGCCAGCCGGTCCAGGAGGACCACTCGATGCCGTCGGCGTAGGAGCTGTGGTGGCCCCTGAGGTACTGCCCGTTGAGGTTGGAGGTGTGGCAGTTGCGGTACCACCAGGCACCGTGGTAGAACGCCGCGCAGTTGTTCTCTGAGTGGTCGTTGTCCAGGTCCTTGGTGGTGAACTTCATCCCGTTGTGCTTCAGGAAGGAATCTCCTGTCACCGGCCAGGGAGGAAAGGAGCTGTGATGGGCTCTGTCCGCTCCTCACCCTGCCCTTGGGCTGTGTCCCATCCCTGGGGGGATCCATTCACTGTGTACAGGGCAACTGGGGTCCCCTGGGCACCCCAGTGGGGCTCATTCAGTGATGTACAGGGCACTCGGGTTCCCCTGGGCACCCCAGTGGGGCTCATTCAGTGATGTCCAGGACACTTGGGGTCCCCTGGGCAGCCTAGATGGGCTCAGTTAGTCATGTCCAGGGCACTTGGAGTCCCCTGGGCACCCTAATGTGGCTCATTCAGTGATGTCCAGGGCACTTGGGGTCCCCTGGGCACCCCAGTGGGGCTCATTCAGTGGGCACTTGGGTGTCCCTGCAGCCCCTCTCCTGCCTCCAACTCCACACAGCTTCACCATTGCCAGAGGACAGCGGTGTCAACCCAGTGAGGGCTGCTGGTGGCTGTGGGCTCCCTTGCCCCGTGGCACCACACACATTCCCCCCATCGCCCTGCCCTACCTGCCGTGCCCGAGTAGTCAGCGATGGAGATGGGGTACCCGTCCTCCTCGGGGTCCACGGAGAACAGCCCCACGCCGAAGCTGCCGTAGTGGGCAAAGGCGGTGCCGTTGTCGAAGTCCTCCAGGTCGATGCGCAGCTCGTAGCTGCTCTGCACCGTCAGGATGTGGATCCGCTTCAGCCCTGCGGCGGAGGGAGTAGGTGTGTGCAGGGACCCCCATGGGGATGGGCTGGGTGAGAGGGGGTGTCCCTGTGGAATATGAGGTGGGGAGGGAGCAGTTTCCACCCTCCAGACCTCGCTCTGTTACGGCTGCACAGCCAAAGACGTGTGCTCAGCTCAGGGGGCAGCTGCCCCGTTGGTTCCCAGCCACTGGATCCCCATGGACATCACTCTAGGGATGGTGTGAGTGCTGGCAGAGGGGGTCTCGGTGTCCCTTCGTGAAGGAGACCCTGGTATCCCCCTCTCCTCACCCTGGGCTTTGCCCTCCTGCCCAGGAGCGTGTACCCCACGCACCTAACCAGTGCTCCCCAGTCAGCTTCCCGAAGCCATCCCGATAGGCTTCCCAGCCACGGAAGAAGTTGACAGAGCCGTCTTCCCTCCGCTGAAACACCTGGGGAAGGAGACACAGGGCATCAGTCCTGGGGCTGCTCTGAGCCCCTGTGCCCTGAGCAGCCCCTCTGCTCCTCACCCCTCCCCACAGCCGCTGTGGCACACACGGGCACAAGTCAAACCCTTTCAGCTCAGTCCTTACACGGGGACACTGGGGAGCAGGTCCCCAGGGAAGTGCTGCACCCTTATCTGCTGCTCCCAGGGATGGGTGAGTCGGTTCAGATTAATAAATCCTGCTCTGCATCCTGTGCCTGGAGATCAGAGCTCAGGAACCCCATGGTGTGCTCCTGGGAGGGGTGGGTGCACTGTACACATCTCCAAGCAGCCTCAGTTGGCTCCAGACAGCTGTGACGCGTGGGAGAGGAGGTACAGACAGACAAATGGACAGTGTGACTCAAGATCCAGCCCTGCAGCACGTCCTGCCAGGTCAGTCCAAGCCATCCTGCCAATGGTAGGATGCTCAGTAACAAAGCAGCTGATTCCCCGCTCCTGAGGCCCTGCTCTCTCCGGGGCAGCCACCCTGTTACCAGCCATTGTATGGCCTCATCTATCAACAGCCACTGACTATCCTGACCCCAGAGGAGCCCTTCCAGAGCTCCAGGGCTCAGCGTGGCCTTTCCCTTTTGCTCTCTCATCTGCTCAGCAGCATGCCATGTCCTGTGTGTTTCATCCCCTTCTATCCCTACTTTCGGGTTTGATTTATTGACAGCGATCCAGAAAATGCAGCTCCGTGCCCAACCATTTGAACTTAATTAAGCCTCCAGCCCTGGATTAATTGCATTAAACTTGGCTGAGCCAGCCTGCCCGGCTGCCACCAAGCACCACGCTGCCATGGCTGAGGCAGAGGGGGGTGTGAGGGGGTATGGGAGGGGGGACAGTGGCTGGCAGCCAAGGGGCCAGAGCACCCTGTCTCTGGTGCCACTTGAACCCCTTCACCCCCACTGACAGCACCCCAGGATCGGGCCCCATCACCCAGCCCCCCGACACTGCCCTGGAAGCTGCTGTGCTTTGCTCTACTGTGAGGATGCTCCTGCTCTCCTGGCCTGTGCAGGGTTTCATCCCAGCAGGCTGAGACTCACCCCCACGAGCTTCACACCACTTTGCCCTTCAGCAGATGGGTGTTTTTGGGGTCCCTGGGTGCCGGGTGCAGGCTCCTCAGCACGGCACAGCTCTGATCCTGCTGTACTTACCTTCTAGAATTAGAGCCTTAATTTTTATCCCCATGTTGAGCACTTGAGAAGCTGTGGTTAAGCCTGTTTAAAGGGGCTTTCTTTGGGCTTGCTGGGAAGGGGGGATGGCGTGGCTGGACAGAGGCCCAAAGCTGATTTTTTCACCAGCCAACGTTGGCTGTGGTGCTGCTGCACGGGGAAGGTGGTGGAAGCAGCACCGATTCCTTCACTTAATCGGCTTTGACCCTTGGTTCTAAATAGGCCAATTGCTTGTGAGGTGCCCAGGGAAGCGTGTGGGGCACAGGGCACCAGAGGAGCCCTCAGAGCACTGCTGCCTGCCAGGCTCAGCTCCAAACAGCTCCAACCCAGGCTGCCAAGAGCTATGGCCTCCTGCTCCTCCTCACTCACGCATGGTCTCTCCTCACTCCTCACTCCTCACTCCTGCACCCTCCTGCGTGCAGGGTGGGACGTGGGAGCCTCCTCCTTGCTCCCCACACCAGTGACCTGCAGGCTCCCAGGCTGCCATGCTCCCAGCCCTGCCTCACTGCTTTGTTTTTTTTCTCCTCCTCATCAAATATGCATCACCCCCTCTTAAGCAAAAAGGATTTCCTTCCTTTCTTGAAAGGCAAGGCTGAAATATTTATCTCCCCCGCTCTGTGCCTCCCCCGGTCGCGCAGAGCTCGCGGGGCAGAGACAGGCTCCTGCAAAGGCACCAGCCTACAAAAATGCCTTCAAAAAACAGCCTGTGCCTGCCATGGTGTTGGCAGCAAGGGAAGGCTCTGCTCCCTCTGCCTACAGCCCCCTGATACCAGCCCCCACCAAACTTGAAACCCCGCTACAGCCGTGGCACTGGGAGATGCTGGGGCATCTCTTCTCTGCCACTGCAGCCGAGGGTCACGGCACAGCCCCCACAGCCCCCCACAGTCCTGGAGCCTTCCTCTGAGCCACCACCACAGCAGGGAGACCATCATCATCTTCAGCCATGGAGAAGACAGACCCAGAGCACCGCAGGATGCCAATCCCCGAGCACCACGGCCGGCAGCACTGCCCGTCGTGGGGCCCCGGCTGCTCCTGCCTGTCCCCACCAGCACAAACGTCTCATCCCCGGTCCTGGTGACATAAATCACATCTTTTTGGAAGCAGCACACGGCTCCCCAGGCTCAGCTTACCCTCTGCCTTCGGCTTCCCCCAGCCCACGTGTAGATGCATCGGTGTCTGTCAGACCCCCAGCCCTGCCCGGAGCCGCTCCGGCGGGTGCTGAGCAGCCCAGCGCTGTCCCCGTGGGTGTCCCTGGCACTGGAGGTGCCTGTGAAGCTGGAAGCTGTCACTTGCCATCACCAGGGCCCTTGTCCTGCTGGCACAGCCTTTCCTTCAACAGTCCCACCACTTCCCAAAACACTGTGGACACGGCAAGTGACGCTGGGGCAGATGGAGCCATGGGAGGGCTTTGTGCACAGGGCATCTGCCAGCTTCCCAGGACAACAGCCCATGAAGAGGCAGCTCTTTTAGGCCTCCTGGGATGCCAAAGCTCCCCTGCCCTCCCTCACCCCATTATGACTTTAATCAAGTGCTGGGGGTGAGTGTCAAAGGGGGCAGCTGGGGTCAGGCAATTACAGGGCTGCAGGCTGGCACTGCTGCGGGGCTGGGGTCAGCCTGGGGGCTGCTGCAATTAAAGTCATCACCGAGCACGGGATGGGGATGCTGCCACTGACACTGGGGGACACTGACCCAGGCCCACAGTGGGCAGGACTGAAGAGGGGCCAAAATGGACTTGGGGTGGGGGGGGGGGTGTTGTGGGGGCTCCCCAGCTCTTTTATGTTTGCTTTCACATCACCCTGCCCTGCATGGGCTGGCTGGCTTCTCTGACAGATGTCTGCTTGTCATCTGCACAGAACGAGCCCCAGAGCCCTCACAGGAGGAACAACCAGTTGTGGGGAGAGGGCAAGGGCTGTGCCTCACTTAACCTTCCCAGTGAAGCACACAGGAACAACCAGGGACCCTGCCTGCAGCAAGGGGACAGGGTGACACTGAGACCATGCCGTGGGTACAGGGAGGTGCTGAGCAGCCCCAGCTGAGTGACTCGGGATGGGTTTGTCCCCAGGAGGGCATTGGGGTAGTTCTTCCCCCTTCCATGGGGTCTCTAAGCCCTCCATGCAGGCTCAGGCTTAGCTCAGCAGCTCCCAAGCTCCCGAGACAAAATTGATTCAGCTGCTGCCATCACTTCCACCCACCCACCCACATGCAAATAAGCCCAAATGTCAGGAGTAATCGCTCCAGAGGAGGAAGGGAAGGGGAGGAAAGCTCTGCACCACAGCACCCAGCTGAGCCGTGACTTACCTGGAGCTTGGGTGAGCCAGTGCCCCAAGGACTGCCCCCTCCCAACATCCCCAGCCCCACAGGCGATGGCTCAGACACCCTCTGCACCCCATGGAGGGACAGGAGGTATGTTTGGGAGCTTCTGCTGCAGAGCAGCCCTGAGAAACAGGAGCCTGGGGGTAAGCACCTTTGGCCTTGCTCTGGGCGCACCAGGACGCTGGAAATCAACTTGGTTTGGTTCCTCTGCCCTGGGCTGTGATGGGTGTTGCAGGCAGTGCCCTGCCAGCCCAGCCACCGTGCTACCAGCTGTGAAATCATTTGCTTTGCCCCCTCCCCAGCCCAGCTGGAGCCCTCCTGCCTGCAGCAGCTTTAAATAAGCCTCTGAGTGTCTCGCTAATCACCTTGGGCTGCTCTTCAGACAGCACTTGAGCAGGGCTGGGGCTGGTGGAGGCTGTGCAGGGTTTGCAGGGATCCTCCCTATCATGGGGAGATGGTGGGATCTCTCCTTTTCCCTCAGTGAGCCCCCCAATAGCTGGGGTCCCTGGGGCTGTGCCGTGCCTCAGTTTCCCTGCAGGGAGTTGGTGGTACCAACCTGTGCATGACAGGCTGCTCCTTCCCTGGGGTGGGCTCTGGGCAGACTGAGGCCGAAGGCTCATCAGCCCCCCGAGGGCAGGGGGGCTAAGCTCCCTCCTGGCGCTGCTCAAAGCTGCTTAGGGGAATCAGATCGTGGGGATTTGTTTCCTAGAGCACCCAGCTGGAGGGGTGCTGGCTGCCTGGGCTCACTCAGCGTGTCCTCGGGGGAGAGGCTGCCTGCCCCCCTCCCTCAATGAGCCCCTCACCACCTCCATGGGACCCCTCCCCAAGTGACGCTGCTCTGGGCAGGGGCTGCTCACACCCAGCACAGGGAATGCCAACAAGCCTCTTTAGTTTGCATCATAGAATCACTTTGGTTGGAAAAAGCCCTTGAAGCTGCTGCAGTCCCAGCCCTNCTGTGTGCCCTCAGCCTCCTCTTCTCCAGCCTCAACACCCCCATTCATTCCCTCAGCCCCTCCCCAGCACCCTTGTGCTCCAGCCCCTTCCCCAGCTCTGTGCCCGGCTCTGGCCACGCTGCAGCCCCTCAGTGTCCCTGTGGCAGTGAGTGAGGGGCCCAGCACTGATCCCAGCCCTGGAACTGCAGCCTCCCCAGGGCCCAGCACAGGGACAGGCATTGATCCCCCACCTCAATGACACATCCAAGCTCCAAGGGTGACATCTCCCACCCCTGGCACCGCAGCATGGGCACAGTGACCCCCCCAGCACCCCAGCAGCTCACCGTCCAGCCACCTCCATCCGTCGTCATGTCACAGTAGACCTGGAAGCCAGAGGGATAGTGTGTGGGGAAGATGGAGTAAATCCCATCCTCTTGCTGTCCACTCGCATAGATGTCAAAGCAGTCTCGGGGCCGGGAGCCTGCAGCGTGGCATTGGGATGGGGTGGGACGAGAGGAAAGCTGGTTAATTAACGATCTAATTTAATGTCTTGCCATTTCTTTCAGGCTCTCAACCTTGCTGCCAGCTCTAGTTGGCAGCTCGCTGCTGCTTTTGCTCTTTCCCTCCTTCATCCTCTGATGCTCAGGGCGAGCGGTGGCTGGAGGGGACACAGCCACCACGGGAACCCCCCAGCAGCTGGTGGGGACCACCCCCATGTCCCTGTGTGACAGCGAGGGCAGGCTGGGACCCAGCTGGGGAGGAGGGAGCCAAATGAGGATGAATGTGAGTGTTTCAGCAGCTGCTGCCCTCTTGCACCAGGGTGAAGGCAAAGGGGGGCTTCTTGCTCCGCCTGTGCTCAGATGTGTCTCTGTGGGGAGCATGTGGGTCTGCAGCACTCCAAAGTGGCTTTTGTGATGGCTTGGCAGGGTGGTTTATAGACAACTGGAGGTCACATGCTGAGAAACACCCCTCCTAGGGCACAAATTTCCATCCCCCTCCTGTCTCATCCCCCCAGTCTCCTTGCCAGCACCCCTGCTGTATTCAATCCCATCTCCAGGTTGGTTTCCCTCATCTTGGCTGGTTTTCTGTCTCCCCTCTTCTCAGGCAGAGACCTACTGAGGGCTTTCCTCTCCCTGGGGGCCCCTGAGGATGCCACCTCACCGTTGGAGCAGCCCCGGGGCCGTGCTCCCCTGGCTGGTGCTCGCTGCAGGTCAGCCTTGAGCCGGGGCCGGGCACCGCCGCGTTCCTTCTGCAGCGTGTCCAGGACGTCACTGACGGAGCTCACCAGCCGAGCCATGTTGGTCTGGCTCTCTGACAGCAGCTGTGGGCAGGGGACACGTGGAATTGTGGTTAAATGTAGGGAAACCCTTTCCACACCCCAGCCCCGTGGCCACCCCACTGTGAGGATGCTCTGCCCCAGGAGCCTGCGGGCAGCAATGCTCCCTGCCAGGGCACGGGCTGACAGAAAAGCCAGAGCAGGTCCCTTACAGCATCTCTGGTGCTTTTTGGCCTGGGATCAAGGTCTGGATACTGCCTACAGAGAAATCCCTGAGCTGGAGTGTGTTGGTGCCACCTCTCTGTGGGATCAAGTGAGTCTCTGGGGAAGGGACAAGGGCCAGGCTGATGGAGGCAGCAGGAATAGCTGTGTCCTGACACAGCCGCTGTCCCCCGAGGTGACCTGGGCTGGGCGAGTGACACGGGGAGGCTGCAGCAGAGCAGCAGGTTGGGGATGGAGCAGCTCCAGCTGAAGGGAGATGAGCACCAGGAGGGACAGGCGTGGAGCTGAGCATCCAGCTGTGCCCCTGCTCTGATGCCCAGCAGATCCCCGGCATGCCCAGGTGAGCATTTCAACACAGCTCGTGGGTTGGGAAACTTTGGAGGCTGTAAATAAGGGAGGGATGCTGATTGCTGCATGAACCACCCCTGGGATGGGCCTGTGCTGTGCTCAGCTTTGCTCAGAGCCCCCAGATGGGATGCAGAGCCATGAGACCCACAATTTGAGAGGCTGCCAGCGATATGCAGGGGGCTGATGAGCTGGAGCTGCAATTGCAGTTCCCAAGCACCCACCTTAAACCTCAGCTCCTTCTGCTGGAGGTTTTTCCCTTAGACACCACAGGTAAGGGCTACAAGCAGCCATGTCCCCAGGGACGTGATGAGATATGTCCACAAGGCACTGCCAGCCCCCAGCTCACCTGGATGAGCCTGCCCTGCTCTCCTTGCAGGGCACTGAGCTCCTGCCCCATGGCACTGTGCCCCTTCTTGAGGCCGTCGCAGTCGGCGCGCAGCTGCACGGCGTGGGTCAGCAGCTTGGCCACCTCGTCGGCCACGGTGACCAGCAAAGCCTTCTGCTGGCTCTTGGTGGCTTTAGCCTCGGCGTCGTGGTCGGTGAGGGTGTGCAGCAGGGAGGTCTGCAGCCCCTCCAGCCGCCCCAAGGTGCCGGCGCCGTCGGGGCAGTTGGGGTCGATGAAGATGTTGATGCGGGAGCTGTCGGCTTTCTCGATGGTGACCAGCGCGTTGGCTTCGTCGGGGTTGGTGCTGATGACGGGGGGAGGCTCGGTGACGGGCGTGTGGTAGTGGTTCATGAAGAGGATGGCCCCGGTGACTGTCACAGCCAGGAGGACGGCCACTGAGAGCAGGACGGTGCACAGGATGTACCCGCAGCTCATCCTCTGGGGACAGACAGACGGACACCCTTGGGACACATCCCTTCACCTGAGAGGTGAGGCTTTAGGGGAGTGTTCCAGCAATGAGGGAGGTGATGTTGGTCAGGGAGGTGGTTGAGGAGGGATGGTGGGTCCCTTGGGAGGCTGGAGGCTGTGGGTGAGTGTGCTCGGTGAGCGGAGCAGCTGAAGCCACCTGGAGCTGGGGGATGGAATTGTAACGAGAGCAAAGGTGCAGCTTGCTGTGGTTTATTTACGGCTGTGATACTCGGCTGGAGCAGCCCCAGAGCCCCAGGAGGGGATTGTGTGGGGTTCTCTGCTGCCCTGAGCACAAACATGGAGACAAAAAGGGAAAATACCCCTTGTGTCCCCCAGAGCAGGGACTATGAGACAAGCAAGGAGCGGAGGGAAGGCAGGGGATGTCCCCAGCAGTGAGGAGAGGCTGCAGGTCAATGCTGGGGCCACATTGCTCCCCAGTAATGAGTGACAGGACAAGAGCAAATGGGCTCAAGTTGCCCCAGAGGAGGTTTCAGTTGGAGCTGAGGCAGAACTGTTTCCCTGAGAGGGGTGTCAGTCCCTGTGCCAGGCTGCCCAGGGAGCTGGGGCAGTGCCCAGTCCTAAAGCCATGGAGCTGAGATGCTGAGGCTATGGGTTAGTGGTGGCTTGGCAGGGTGAGGGCAGGGCTGGGACTCCAGGAGCTTCAAGGGCTTTTCCAACCCAAATGATTCTGTTATTCCATTCTGTGACCTGCTCTTCATGGCACATCTCCCAGCTGTGGAGCACCATGTGTCCCTGTCCCTCTCAGTCCCTCGCTGCCTGCCCAGAGCTTTCTGGAGAAGGAGAGATTCTGTGGGAAATGCCTCTGCCCCCTGAGCCTCTCCAGCAGCTCTGCTGCTGCAGGGACCCATCGGATCAGCCCATGGGAGCTGCTCCAAGCGCACCAAGAGCCTTTTCTCCTTGCAAAGCATGAAGCATGAGCACAGAGGGAGCGAGCTGCCACCCAGTCCCACGAGCCCCCCGGCTCCCCACCACCTCCCCTTCTCATTACACCTGCAGGACAGAGGCTGTGATTTTTTCCCCTGACCCTGGCCACGGCTGTCACAAAGAATTGCAGGGCTGCCAGAAAACTGCAGATTAGGAGAGACAAAGACTACTTTCCCCAGAAAGGAGGAGAAAATTGCTGCATCTGCAAAGATTTCCCAGGCCCTGTCCCCTCCTGTGCACATCTATCTGGAGTGACACCTTCCTTCAAGCACCCTTCATTCCATTCGTGCTCCCACAACCATTTGCATTAAGGTGACCCCTGGCTGCAGTGGGGCTGTGCCTGAGGGGGCCAAGGATGACCCATCAGCCATAGGGGATGCTCTGGGTTTCTTTCCCAGCCCATGGAGTGAAGCTGGAGCTGCCAATGGCCTGGAGCTGAATGGGAAACCACCCTACAGGGACCTCCTGCAGGAGGCAGCCGCAGGCTCAGCCCCTGGGTGTGCATGAAATCGAGATGTCAAAGGCAATAAGGGGAGCTTTCAGCAAGCAGAGGGTTGAGGGAGGAGTCTGCCCTGTGTCTGTAGACCTGGAGCCTTGGCTGGGTAACATGAGGGGCACATGGGAGCAGCAGGACAGTGGCAGATGGAAGTAGAAGAAGCCCATTGCAGATACCCTCACATGGACAAGCAGGACCAGGGACTGACCCAGCTCCTTGGCACCCGGTGAGTGTAGGAGTTTCAGGAGGGATGGCTGCTAAGCAGAAGCCAAGGCTGAGTGATGTGGGATCTGGGGGGGTCTCCAGGGCTGCCCAGGCTGTTGCAGTACCTTCAACTCCCCAGCTCTGCACCCTCCTGTCCCACACACTGCTGCTCCCCACCACACTGACATCCCCAAGCCCAGACATGCCCGGTGGGACGTGCAGATGTGCTGTGACAGCCGAGGGACCCATCTGAGCACGGAGGGTTTCAGCAGAGCCACACAGGGCCGCTGCTCTGTAAATCCCAGCCAGGCTTTAACACACCAAAATCCTGCAGCTCTGCCTGGGAACTGTATCCAAGCTCTTTCTCAGCCTTTGAGCCTCAACATCTCTGCCCTCCCACTGAGAACTGGGGCTGGCACTGGGTGCTGAGCCCCTTCCCAAGTGACCCCCTTTGCTGGCGACCACCAGATCCTGAGCTGTGGCAGCTTTACGAGTCCCACGGCATTTTGCTGGCAGGTTGTGTTACCTGGCAACCTGTGGTGGGGAGAGGAGGGAAACAGCCAGCAGCACCAACAGTGCTCCAAAATTGAGGAGGGATGGGGAGGTGTGCCCCCAAATCCCCTCAGACACCGCCCTGCTGCAGCTGTGGTTCCAGCTCCCAGCAGGGAGCCCTGCCACGTGCTCCTGCTCCATCATGGCCATGGCCCTACGACTCCAGGGGTATCTGCTGTCTGTTGTGTGTCTTTGGGCTGCAGGATCTTACTGCCAGAGCCTTCAGGCAGCTGCAGAACATCCCCCTGCTCTGGTTATTGATGTCCCCCTGCAGACCTGCATGAGGATGGAAGTCCTCATGTGTCCAAATCACCTCCTTCTTAAGAACAGGGGAAGCTGTGGGGTTGGGAGGTGTTTGGGACAAGCAGAGCTTCATTTGCAAACCTGCTCTTGTAGCTGGAGCTCAGGAGGCAGCTCCAGGCAGGAACTGAGACACAGATGCCTCCTGGTGTGAAGCTCAGCTGGGATCTCCATGCCATGCAGTCTCACACAGCATCTCCATGCTTGGCCACTGTGTCCCATGGGGACCTGGTCCTCAGTGCCTCAGCCCTATCACATATGCAGCCTGTGGGGCTGTGTGTCCCCCAGCCCCGATGCCCATCATTCATCCCCCCACTAAGCATCCCCCAACCTCCTCAGGCAGCTGAATGGTGAAGGGCTGTGCTGGGTGTGAGAGCCAGCAGCTCTGGCACACAGTCCATGGGGAGGGAAGGACACGAGCCAGCTTGTGCCCCTGCCCTGGAGCTGAGATGGAGGCGGGCTGATCCCCGGGGAGCACGGACAGAGAGCGGGTGGCAGGAGAGGCTGAGCTGTGCCAGGAGAGATGCTCTTTGAGAAGGAGGTGCCCTTTGCTCATGCCAATGCAGCTGCTCTTTGCCAAGCATCTGTGGGAGGGTGGGCATGGACAGCAGACAGCCCTGGGTGCTCTGCCCATGAGCTGTGCCCCCAGCCAGGTACAAACCAGGACCTGCTCTGAGGCAAGTGGGCACAATTGTTTGCAATACCAGGGGCAAACTTTAGTCCAGGTACCCTCACCTTACTGCTGGGGTTCACCCAGCCCTGAAGGAGCCTCGGGGCAGCAGGAGCTGGTCCCCTGCCCCCACCTTTCCTCCCCAAGCCGCTGCTCCAGAGCTGCTCAAGCAGCTCATTTTGCATCCCAGTCTCTCGCTGTGCACTGCCCTGGTCCCTCTCCACCCTCCCTGCCTGCCCAGCTCTGCTGCTGCTCAGCTCTGTGCATGGCTGCAGCTCCATCCCTGCTCACCTTGGGGCAGGAGCTGTACCCCACAGCCCCCTGCCCGTGCCCTACAGTTCCCCCCCCCGCCCCATGCCCTCCAGCAGCCCAACGCTGCGCTTCGCCTGCTCCCTGCAGGCACGGAGGCAGATGAGCTGAATCCTGCTCCCGTTACCTGCTCTCATCTGTCATTCAAAGCCTCTCTGCTCCTACAGCACGGCGAGAGGAGAGGAGAGGAGAGGAGAGGAGAGGAGAGGAGAGGAGAGGAGAGGAGAGGAGAGGAGAGGAGAGGAGAGGAGAGGAGAGGAGAGGAGAGGAGAGTGCATCTGAGCTGGCTCTGTGGGTGAGCACACAGGCAAGCTGGAATGGGTTTCCACTGGAGCTTATGAGCTCTGGGAGCCCAGCACCGGCTGCACAGCACATTCTGTGCCTCCTTTGAAAGCCCCTGAGTGAACCGCCGTCTGCAAGCTGTTTATCCAGCCCCATATGAGTGATGGGGATGGATCCATCCTGCCCAGCTCATCCCCGGGGCCGTGGTGGGGCATAAAGCCGGGTGAGGAGCAGCTCTGCCCGGATCCCTGCGTGGAGGGGCTGCATGCCAGGCAGGCAGCTCTGCTGGGTATAAAGAGCAAGGTTTCTCTCTCGGGAGGGTGTGTGGGGCCTCCCGTGCCTCTTGGGGTGGGCAGAGGGGCTGGCCGGGGAGAAGAGGGTGCAGAGAAGGATGTGCAGATGGGAGAAGTCAGGCAGAAGCCCCTTTCCTGCATCGCTGCGGGTGGAATGGGGACAGAGAAGCTGCAGACCTGGGGGGTAAGTGGGGGGGTCTCAGGGCCGAGGCTGGCTGCTCCTCCCCATCCCTCTCCCAGCATCGGGAGCCGAGGGAGAGCAGGAGCTGACAGCTCTTGCCTCCTTCCCTCCGCTCCCCGGCTCCGTCGGAGATTGGCTTTCCCCCAGCTCTTCCCCGGCACGTTTTGCCCACACTTCGCTCTTGCCAATCTGCTCCCTCCCCGCTGCCCCCTGTCCCTGCCCGGAGGAGCTGCCACTCGTGCCCTGGGGTTGTGCAAACACACGATCCCTCTCGTCTCATCTCAGTCTCAGCCGCTGCTTCACTTCACCGCACCCCACTGCAACGCTGGCCTCTGCCCCCCTCCCAAAAAATAACCCTGGGGTGGGGGGGGGTTGTGCTTCTGGAGCTTGAGAGGGACTCAGGTTGCCGCGAGTGTATGAACTAAGAGGGATGGTTCTGGCTTGCAGTAGGGAGCCGGGATGTCAAATCTCTTCTCCAGGGTTATTTAAGCAGTTTAAAAGGTGCAGCGGCTGCCGGGAGGGGTGTGCGGCAGCCCCCCAGCATCACCCACTGCCCAGCCGGGGGGCTCGGGGGACACTGGCACTGCAAATCGATGAACTCAATCATTTGGGAGGGGTAGGGGGTGAGG
>WBNH01006110.1:41211-75604 GCA_013401255.1 Urocolius indicus | reverse complement strand
CCCCCCCCCGCTCCGGCGCTCCACAGCTGCCCAGATGTGGCTGCACAGCTGGAGGAGCGGCAGCAGGTAAGGCGAGGGTTGGTGCCAGCGGGTGCTGGGGTGTTACAGAGGAACGAGGGGGCAGATGGTGGGGTGAGTGCCCCAGGGACCCGCTCACCCCCTCTTTCCAAAGCTACAGTCACCTCCTCAAGCTCAGCATCCCATGGCAGGGTCTGATCAATGCTCAGGGATGGGCAGGGTGCTGGGCAAAACGCATTGGCATCACCACCCACCCCCCCCAAAACGGTTGTGCCCAATAGTGCTGGTGGAAATCTGGTTCTGGATGAGGGGGGGCAATGACCGGGCCCCCCCAGCACAAGGGGTCCCACCAGTGCCCACTGGAGCATCACTTGCACAAACGCCAGCGTTGCCAGCCCAAGGCAGCGGTGCTGGCCCTGCGTGCCACCAGCTCGGTCCCTCCCGGAGCTGACTGAGCAGCAGCAGCAGCTCTCCCGGCAGAGATGTGGGGTTTTTTTTTTCTTTACCGTACCTTTGCGGCACCTCGCTTAAATATTTTATTTGCCGCTTGTCTGACCCGCGGGCAGGAGCGTTGCTAAGAGGTTCAGAGGAGCAGCGAGAGCTCAGCCCTGCGTTCAGCGGGCTGGGGGTGGGAGGGGATGAATTCTCTCTCGATGCCAAGAAACCCCTGGGAAACCTTCTAGAGGAGGGGTTGTGCAGCACCCCCCCCCAGCACACTCAGCCTGCAGCAATGAGCTGTGCCCTGGGCAAGTGGCACAATGGGGCTGGGGGGTTGCTCCAACACCTCCAAGTCTCTGTCTCTGCACCTCACCAGGAGCTGAGACACCCCCCCGCAGCAGCTCCTGTGTGGCTTCACTGAGGTGGGGGCTGCCCGCCTGCAGCAGCAGGGAAGGAAGGCATAGGGGTGGCAGGTTGGATGTGCTGTGTGGCCAGAGGTCCGAGCAGCTTCTCTGCAGGACACATGACACACACCTCATTTTGGGAAGAGCTGGGTGAGTGCTGAGAGGGCAAACGGCCACCGGTACCCGTGTGAGAGTGTGTGTGAGTGTGTGTGTGTGTGTGTGTGTGTGTGTGTGTGTGTGTGTTTTGTCTCCCAGCCACGTGCAAATCCTGCCTTTGGCTGCAGCGATGTTGTGTGGATTTACTGGGTGATGCTCATGGCCAGCAGCCCAGCTCCTTCTCCCCACCTCCCCTCCCCCAGGACACTTTTTCAAGGACTTCCCTTTACAGCTGAGACCACGCAGCTCGTTGCACGGGTGAGGTGTCTGGGCGAGCTCAGCCCCCGCAGCGCTCAGCCCTGCTGGAAGCAGGAGGCTGTGGGTACCCGGGAGGCTGTTTGAACTGAACTCTTGAACAATAAAAACTTATCATTAAAAAGAAATGTATCTTGGCTTCATGTGGCCTGGCAGCACGGGGAGGAGTGATTCAGTGGCTTGTCAGCCCTGGGTGTTAGGCACGCTGAGCTGCACAACTGGACACTCTCCAAGTCCAGCAACTCATTTTCTGCAGATGGAGCCAGGGCTGTGCAGTGAGCTGGTGTCTCCTTTGCCATCCAACATACCTTGACATAACCCACAGCCTGATCCTGGGGCATCTGGGGAGCCTGTGGGCAGCGGTGCATGAGGCGGGCTGAGTGCCCCTTGTGCACTTTGACATTGGGATGTGAGTGCAAGGTCATGCTCTGCTGGTGCCAGGGCTGTTCTGGGTGGCCAAGCTGGTGTGTGGCTCTGTGTGACAATGAGTGGGTCCAAGGAGGGGCTGTGTTTGTTGCAACCTGACTGATGCTCAGGGTGAGCTCTGCTTCTGCTCAAGGGGGCTGGGGGGGAACACCAGCCTGGCCTATTGCTGGCTCATATCAGTCATGCAGCTCATCATGCCCATGATTTTGGGACTGGAGACACAGAAAGGGGTGTCCCCAGATGGCCAAGCCCCAAGGCTCCAGCCCTGCCACCACTGGTGGCCCCACAGCCCTGGATCCAGTCCCATGGGCTACACCAGGAGAGGATGCTCAGGTGCTCAGGGTGCAGCAGACTTGGGCACACACCACGGCCGGGCACTGCTGGGCACAGGTCCCTCCTGGGGACTTGACAGCATCTTGACTGGATGGGGAAGGGGATTCTGCCAGCAGCTCAGCCCAGATCAATAGGCAGACAGAGGGGATGATTCATGTCTCAGGCTGTGGCCTGAGGGCAAAACCGGGAGAGATGTTTGATGTGAGGATGCTGGCAGGCCACTGCAGCAGCGGGTCCTGCCGAAGCTGCAGCTCCTGGTAACATTTTTCCTCCTCAAGCTGGCTCTGCCCATGCTGCCCCAGAGTCCTGGGGGCAGAAAACAACTGAAGCAACACGGGAGGAGCCCCACACACTAAAATGAGTGGGTTTTTTAAAGGCATCAGATGCTATATTCTATTTTGGAGTTCAAAACAGCGAGCAACGGTGGTGATGGCAAGGACTGTGCCCAGGTGGGCTCTGTGCCCCCTCTGGAGATGGGAGCAAGACACCATGAGACAGAGAACAGTGGCATTTTACCCCCCTCGCTGTGCTCAGCCAGGATATCACCAGGCTGGTGCGAGGACCGATGTCCCTTGGGTCCAATCCAGCTGAAGGACTGTGCGGGGCAGAACCACTCTGTTATTTACTGTCGGAGCTGCAGAACAGGGATGGGAGTGGGAGAAAAGCTGACGGGGCACAGTGGAGGGGGGGTTGGGGGGCGGCGTGGGAACAAACCGACCCCTCCCTGAGGACCGGCGTTCGCTTTTCTTGGCGAGGTGCCACAGGAGGCAGAGAGCCGTCGCTGAGCACACACGGCGTCAGACATCATCATCATATTAATAATGAAAGGGCAGCTCCTTCAAAGCTCTTCGCCCCTGCGCCGGCGAGAGCGCGGAATGCAGAGGAGGTGCGTGAGCTCCATCCCAAGCAGCTGCGCGGAGAGCCCTGCGCTGCCCACTGCCACTGTCCCTGTGCTGCCCCTGCACTGCCCATGCTCTGCCCATGCTCTGCCCCTGCGCTGCCCCTGCGCTGCCCATGCTCTGCCCCTGCGCTGCCCCTGCGCTGCCCATGCTCTGCCCCTGCGCTGCCCCTGCGCTGCCCATGCTCTGCCCCTGCGCTGCCCCTGCGCTGCCCATGCTCTGCCCCTGCGCTGCCCCTGCGCTGCCCATGCTCTGCCCCTGCGCTGCCCCTGCGCTGCCCATGCTCTGCCCCTGCGCTGCCCCTGCGCTGCCCATGCTCTGCCCCTGCGCTCCCCATGCGTAGCAGGAAAACTTGCCATGTCTCCCCTGGGTGCTCCAAGTTTGGGTGCTGGGAGATGTCCCTGCATGCGAGTGGGACAGTTCTCGGTGCCTCAGCTCCTGCCCTGTGCAGGCTCCCCTGGACCCCCTCTGGAGAGACTCACAGGCCGTTTAGGGACTGAGCCTCTCTTGCAGGGGCTGAGTGCTTTGTGCATAGTTTAGAGACGCTGCTCGTTGTACCGGAGGCTTTTCTGGCCGCGAGAGGAATCGATAGCTCAGATAGTGAGACAAACTACCTGCAAAGAGGTCTGGGGCTGCAGTAAAAGTGGGTCCCTGGCAGAAGCTTCCCCTGGGCACCTCTTCTGCTCATTCCTCTGCCAAGACCACTGGGTTTCTGAAAAATTACTTTCTTGCATGTCCCAGTTCTGTCCCAGCGCATCTCTAAGTCTAGTTGCTCTTCATGAGGGCTGAACATCTCTTGACCGCTCTTGTCTCTGCCAAACCCTTCTCTCCACCTTGTCCCCTCCCCACCTCAGGTGGCCAGAGCCAGGAGGGTTTTGCTGCAGATGCTCCAGTCTGGGGAGGAAGGAGTCACACCCCCTGTGCTGAAGGGAGGTAGAGCACTCCATGCCCACCCTGCACTCATCCCCTGCCCGTCCTGCACTCATCCCCTGCCCACCCTGTGCATCCCCCATATCCATGTGCTCTCCCTGGCACCACATGTGTTTCAGAGGGTCCCACCCCCAGCAGTGCCCAGCCAGGGGGAACCCTGCTGTGCCTTCCCTGGTCCTTCTTGCCCAGCCCTTTCTCAGGCTCTCTCTCTCACCAAACACAACAAAACCCCCAAATCCTCCACAACTGAGAAACCTCTTTTTGTTCCTCTTTTTCCTTTGCTTTCTGCCGTGGCAGAGTATTGATTGGAGCTGATGTGCTGTAATCCGCTGTTTCTCTGAGAAGTTGGCATCCAGGAGTCCCTGGAGGGACCAGATCCTGCCCTTACATGGGTCTCACGCCTCTTCCAGGCTTGGGGTGCAGTGGGAAGGCTGCATCCCCCCATTCCATCACTCCCATCCCATCTCTGCAAAGCTGGGGATAAATGTTTGGTGAGAAAGGATGGTTTGAGCAGCTGTGGGCTGAGAAAAGGCTCTGTTCTGGGGCAGAGCCAGGTCAGATCCTGCTGGGATGGATGTCCAGAGGGGAGTCTTCCTGCCCCTCTGGTAGGGCAGCGGGTGGTGGCACAGGGGGGCTGAGAGGTGCCAACTGTGGGGCCTAGCAAAGAGAAGCAGTTTGGCTTCTCAGCAGCTAAAGAGGGTCTGGATCTCATCTGACAAGAGCTCATTATGGGTTGCACAATGACATCTATGGGGCAGAGTCTCATCTAGAGACCCCCACGGAGCCACAGATAGGATTTTAATTCAAAACCTTTTCCTGCATGAAGAGCAGCAGCCTGGGGCCATCTGGAGGAGCACCTGCAGGTGAGAGGGAGGCAGGTGCCTCCCCCAGCTCCCTCACCCTCAGTAGCCCCCCAAAAAGGCTTTTGGCTGGTAAAAAACAAGCCTGGTAGTGAAGGGCAGCCTGGGAGAGTCCTGGCTTTCCCTCCAAGCTGCCAGCCCCTCTCTGCTTAATTGTTACATTTGCAGCAAAAGTGATTATGAATCCCAAACTGCAATAGAGGCTGAGTTTATTGTGAGAGATTAATTCAGTGGTTTAATTGAAACTGCAGGAGCAGGAAGGGAAAGTATCAGTCTGGGGCTGTGGGGAGGAGGGTCAGCTGTACCCACATCCACCCCTAACCCCCGTCAATCAATGAAACCCAAATTAGCAGCTTTACTGTCAGAGGCCTCCTCCCTTGGCTGAGCATCACATCAGGCATCCTAAAGCCCCAAGTCTCCTAGCAACTCCCCAGCACTGCCTCTGCCCACTCGTTAACCCCCCTCCCCAGAGCCCCCTGTGCAGCACCCAGGG
The DNA here is from genome assembly GCA_013401255.1 of Urocolius indicus. Lineage (NCBI taxonomy): Eukaryota > Metazoa > Chordata > Aves > Coliiformes > Coliidae > Urocolius > Urocolius indicus. Next base: position 70,392 of record WBNH01006110.1, on the reverse strand, counting down.
CTTCAAAGGTGTTGCTGAGCTCCAAGGAGGGAGAAAGAGCTTTACACAGCAGATAAATCTGCAGTAATACCTGAAGGATAAACCTGCAGGTGTATCAGAAGGATGCTCGTGGTGCTCAGCCAGGAAGGTGAGGAAAGCTGGGCTGGTTAGTCAACACTCAGAGGGGTTTTTCTTTAATTCCAGAAGGCATAGAGAAATCCTTGGGTTTATGTATTGATGGCAGAGGTTTGGTTTCTAAATGTCACAGGAGTTTGTAAGGTTTTGGTCTCCTGATTTGCAGAGATGTCGGGAAAAGGTCAGGGAAACCCCAAGTCATGGGCTGCTCAGCTCCAGCTCAGCACCGACATCAGGAGAGGCAGAGCATGAGCCTCTTCCTCCAATTTCCATATTAAACCACATATACCATGTCTTTGAGAAGTGGATGGTCACTCTCCTAACCTCCCTGGAAATACAAACATCCTTGGCAGTGTGAAATTGCAGTGCTGGGATGCTCAGGCCTGAGCTAGAGGCTGTGAAGCTGCTCTGTGATGTTCGGTATTTCAGTTCAGATGTTCAATACCTCCCTGGTTTTGCCTTTAAAGATCAAAAGGCTGAAAACAAGGGTTGAGGGGGGGGGGAAAGAAAACCAAACCAGTGAGTTTGTTGCTTGAAAAATAACAGTTGACATGAAAAAAAAAAACCAACCCACAACCCACAGGTTTTGGTTTTATTCTTTACAAAGTGTCTTAATATTTACAGGCTGAGAAATCTGTCCAAAGCTCCTGTGCCACTGAAGAGGATAAATCACCCCTCTTCCTTTCATGTGTTTAGTTGGGCATTATCTGAAACGCGGGCATCAAATTACTAACTGGAAATTTTAAAAGGGGAGAGTGTGTGTGTGTGTGTGTGGTTGGGGGGGGGGGGAGAGGAGAATATCTGGAGGGTTTGTTGCTGCTTCAGTTTTCTTATTGCCAAATAAACCACAATTAAAGCAGCGTTTCCCGTGCCAGCCGCCAGAGCTGACATTGGTTGTGGGGTTTTTTTTTCTGAAGGCGCTTTTTTTCCTGTCAGCCAATGAAAATAAATGATGCAGGATTAGCAGCGAGCATCCAGCCCCCGTTGGCTGGAGGGCGTTCGGAGCAGCAGGCAGCCGAGCACGAAACACAGGGATTTCAGTCCTTTCCAAGTGGAAATCGCTGGGGATTTTTACCCGCAGAGCTCTCTGCTGCCGCCTGGAGCGACTTTTTGCTTTTGCTGCTCTCCCAGTTCCCACCAGTGTTGCCCAGTCCAAGCCAGCCCAAGGCACAGTCTCTATCTGGGGGTGGTAAATTAATTCAGGATCCCTGCCAGTGCTTTTTTTGGGGAGGCTTCAGAGAGACCAGCGTGGATGTGGCACGGCGTGGGGGTCAGTCCCATGCTGGGGGCTGCCAGCTCAGCTGCTGCCTGCACAGAAATCCCCGTGGTAATGGGATGAGGGCGCTGGGTACCGTGAGGATATTCAATCACAGCCCCATCCCCGATCCGGAGTGACACGCTTGGGAATATAAAGACACGGTAGATCACATTAAGGGGGGGAGGGGGAGGTTATTTCTTCTGCTTTAAAGTCAAAGGTATCACAACAACTTCTTGTCACAGATTCTATTGGACCAGCTGTGATTGACAGGAGGGGGGAGGTTGTAGCTGTAGAGGGGCTGAGCACTCCCTTAAGCCCTTCCTGAGCCTGCTGTTCAAAGCCCCCTTGAGAGCCCATGGCTGTGATGAGCTGTGAGTGTTCAGCACCTCTCTCAGGAAAGAGCCCAGAGGGTGATTGCAACCACAGGCTGTCGTGGTAACACCGATGCTCTGGAGTTGCAAAGGCCCAGGGGTTTGTGGGCAGCAGCTCAGCTCCTCCTGAGCTCACTCCCCTCTCCCCATGGGACAGGGAGTCACTTAGCAAATGAGGGGGCTCCAGTGACCTCTTGGTTATCGGTTTAACTGAGCCTGTGGTCACAGTGACCATCTGGTGGCATCTGCTGCTGCTCAGCTGTCACCCTGGTGCTGGTGAGGCACCTCACTGAGGGGGTACCAGGGGGACATGCCCAGGGACCCAGCACAGGGTTAGGCACATTACATGGCTCCTGCCACGCTGGGGACAGACAGAGAGGAGGGAGGGATGGATGGGCAGACAGACTTCTCCCCACTCACACACAGCAGAGAGGCAGGGGAGGACAGACAGACAACCAGACGTGCCTTGTTAGCCAATGAAGTGGCCTCAAGTGATGCCAACAAGCCCATTAAAGGGGTTTAATCAAGGGAGGCCACAGGCTGGGAGGAAGGTTGCTGGTTTTATCTGTGATGTTGCTTTTTGGGCTGGGAGAGCCTAAGCTCCTGCTCATTAATTAGAAAGGCTTCAAGGAGGTTTGTACTGGTTGGCCTCACTTGTGAGCAGCCGTAATATGATGAGTGATTAGGGACTCTGAGGCTTTTTAGTGGGTATCATTAAGCTACTGATGAGCTCAGGCGAGGAAAGGGCTTTTTTGGCTGTGCTTGAAACTGCCTGGTCCTGTGCTGACCTGGCTCTTCCTCATCTCGTGGTCTCTGAGCCCTGAGGAGATGGGTGAAGCGTGTGTCCTGGGGGCAGTGATGACTCAGCTGCCACCCTGTGCCTTTTGCCTGGGTCAGATCTGGTATCCTTCAGCTCATCTGTGAGATGAGGAGCTCGTGGTTTTGCAGGAGTGAAGATGGGATGTCCCTCTTTTCACTGTCTACCAGGTACTGAGCATGATTAACTCTGAAAAGGTATCCTCCAGACTGTTTGTGTATCAGGGGAGAGGATGGTGATGCCTGTCTTGGCTATTGTTTTGGGACCATATTGCCTGCAGGGAGCTTGTTTCTCAGTTACAGGTTTCCCTACTTGTCTGCTTGCTGATGATGAAGACTCCTTGCTTCATTCTCTCTAGGGCAATGTCCCTATTTCATCTTCTTCTTGCTCCCCTGAAACCCCCAAAGGCTGGGGCAAGGCAGGGAGCAAAACGTGCTGTTTTTTCTCTGCCCTCCCTCCTCTTTTCCTGTCTGCCTTGGCAAAACTTCCTGCAGCTCATCAGCCTCCTGCCCCATCGAGGTCTGCTTGGCATTGCTGGTGCTTTATTTATGGCAGTGTTAATTAAATACCTTCTGCAATCAGTGCTGTGCATGACCCTGCTCCCCGAGCCGGGCTTGGGCTGCAATGTGCCATCATCGAGCGAGAACATGACTGCAGCTGCCCTGGGAAATCTCTAATAGAGATTTACTCATCCCAGGCCTCCCATTTCTCTGTTTCATGACATTTTGCAAAGTTCAGGTTTACAAAATAAGCCAGCACACAGAAGAGATGCTCCAGAAGTTATTTAAACTGCACGTGCTGTTTCCCACTTGATGGGGGTCTTCACCCTGCGGTGAGAAGCACAGGAGGAGGGATGCCAGCTGCCCTCTCCTGAGCTCCTCCACTCTGCCCAAGGGACTGCTGCTTTTTGAGGAGGAGCACCCCATCACCCTGCTGCAAAGCCCTTGGTGTTGGGGATCTCTGCTCCTCGCACGCCTCTGTGTGCTGGGAGAGAGGCAGAGCAGTGGCTGAGCCCATTGAAATGCTCGTGGCGTCTTGAGGCTGAACCTTGCCTTTAATCCCTGCTGAGGAACAGAGAGGGAGTGAGTATGGCCACTGCCTTGAGGGGGCCAGGCAGGACAGGAAGGTAGTTTTGGAAGCTGAAGTTTTTTGGGGGGAGTCATTTGGGATGCTCAGCTGCTCTGCTTTTAAAAATAAACCTGTCGGGGTGCAGAGGCAGCAGGATGCTGGCAGATCCCATTAGTGTGTGACAGCCGCCCTGGGGCTCAGCCACGGGCAGCAAAGCCCCTTTTGCCAAATCCCTGGTGGGATTTGGGGTCTCCCTGCAGGAGCTGCCTGTGCTGAAACTCAGAGAGGAGGAGTCCATGGGAGATTTGCCCCTCCTGGCATGGACATATTCTGGCACAAAGCGGTACCTGGTTCCTTTCTGCTTTGACTCCTGCCCAGCTCCTGTGGGCTTAGGTGGTGGGATCTGGGGCAAAGAGTTAGGTGATCAAATCTCCTTCTGTTCCTCAGGACTGAGCCAGCTAAGACAGACCTTGTCTTGCCCAGTGCTCCAGGAAGGGCAGCTCATCCCTTCTGGGGAAGGTTCTGCTGGAAGCTGAGTATATGCCCATCTCAGAACCAGCCCCATGGGATGGGGTCAGCCTTGGCCTCGTGGGTAAGGTAGGTAAGTGGGTAGTGGCACCTGGTCTCTCACCCAAGCACCCTGTCAAAGCCTGCCCATGCCCTGGCTTTGAGCTGGGCTGTGGCAGAGTGGCCCGTGGGCTCTGGCACACCTCGCTCCTGCCTTGTGCCAGCCTTGTCAGGTCTGATCAGGAACAGGATCAGTCGTCCCTGCTCTCTCTCTCTCTCTAGATTTAATTAATAGGCCTTTCATCTCTACCCTGAAGGAATCTGCTATCTTCTGTCTTCTTAATTAACGTTCATTAAGCAAATCAGAAGAACGTTTTCTTCTCACTGCCTCCACGGCTTTTAACCCTTGCAGGGTGCCAGGTCTGTGCCAGGGCAGGGGAAGGCTCCTTGGACTGGGATGGTAGGTTTGGGGTATCATCCCAACCTTGGTCACCACATCCCCACTGTTCTTGGACTGAAGTCCTGAGGCAGTGGGTGAAGTCTCTCCAGGTGCAGGGGACCTCAGCTGAGGTTGGACATTGCTGTACCAGTGGGTCTGGGAGCAAATCCCAACTCCAGTGGCTTTTATGGACACCCTTAGTTAAGCTCATTCATGTCCTTGGAAGACAAAAGGTTTCCTGTAACCAGCTTTATCTCTTCATCCCTTCTGGAGTGAAGCTCACCCATGGCAAGGTGATGCATCTGTGTGTGAAGGTTTTGCTGTGAGAAACCACTGTCCAAACCTTGTAGGCAGTGCAGCAAAGATGTGTCCAGTGTCTTGTTTGTGGAGAAAAGGGGATTATTTGAGGCTACTCCTGGCCTTCAGTCAGAGTCACTGGTCCTAGAGTGATGCCAGACCGTGAGCCAGGGCCAGATCCAGCCCAAAGCATTCATCCCATTCATGGCAACTCTTTGATCATCTCTTGTGCTCAGCTCGAGCCTGGTGAGGGGCTTGGCCAGCCCAGGCTGCAGCTGGATCAGTCTGACGACATGCATCTCCCACACCAGCTGTGGCATCTCCAGTGCTCTGCACAGCAGTGTCACCACCAATTCCCATCAAGCCCTTGCCCCATGCACCATCCCCCCATGCTGGGTGGGCTGTGCTGGAGGAGGAGATGGCGTGGGGGATACTTGTCAGCTTTGCTGGAATCCATTGTGCATCCCATGAGCAACCACTGAGCCCTGGTTGCATGGTCTGCTCACTCTCTAATATGGACCCTTCTGCAGGAGAGGATGGGCTAGGCAGGGAAATCATCTCCTGGGTGTGTATAACATCCCAAGGAGGAGGTGGCAAACCCATGACACGGGAGATCCTCTCCTGCCCCAAGCTGGCAGCCTCAATATCAAGGGGAAAGAAAAAAAAAACCACACTCAGAAAACCTCCTCCCTTAAGAGTGGGGATGCACAGGGCAATTACCCAGCTGAAAAGCCTTCTTTTTCTTCTCCGAGGTTGACAGTGGGTTTGCCACCGGCTGCCTGCTCCCAGGCAGCTGATGTGCTGGGAAATTCACCCTTCCCAGTGGAGCTGGCTTCGCCTGTCAGAGCCCGGGTCAATATATGGTAATGGAGCTTTGAAACGGCGCTGCTGCCGGAGCCTCTGATTCACAGCTTCCCTCTGGTGCTTTCCCCCCGCAGCGTGGATGGAGAAGGAGAATAAAATAAATAAGAGTAGAAGGAAGGGGGAGGAAAGGAGTTTAAATTATAAATGAGGGCTAAGTTAGCAGGGCTCTTGCGGGCAGCTCAGCTGAGCAATGCGGGGAGCAGAGGCAGCAGTCCCCTGGGTACCCCACTTTTGTAAACATACACCCTGTGGGATGGGGGTCAGAGCCTGCCCAGGGGTACAGCATCATGCCAGTCTGCCTCTCTGCCTGTTTGCTATCAGCCTCCTGACCACATGAGTCAAATCTGGAGAGTGCCACAGGATCCCCTCTCTCACAGATTATAATTAACGTTACCTGAGAAGCTGTTAATGAAGTCTGGTGAGGATTTGGTTTTGCCATCCCATGGAGATGCCTCCCCAGAGATATGTCCTAGGCTGCCCCGTGGCAGCAGACAGAGGCAGGAGCCCCCCACTCATGAGTGCTGGTGTGGAGGCATTTGGGGGTGTCACAGACAACATGCCCCAACCAGGTTGATCTGAGTAAGGGAGCAGTGAGGTCCCCAGAAATCAGTGTGGGGGGAGAAGGGGCTGCTGGATCTGCTCCAAAGTCTTTCCCACACCCCCTCTTGATTTTAGGGCTGTGAGAAAAGCAGTGACATGCACCAATTTCAAGTAAAATAACCCCATATGTGGGGCACGTATCACCGTGGGGTGATTCCCACCCCTAGGGCTGGGAAATGGAGGAGGTCAGCTCCATGTGTGCAGCTGATGCTGCGAACTCCACCAACCCCAAAGCACCCACCAAAGGGTCCCATGCTGCCTGCGACCAGGATGACCTGGGGGAAAGCCCAAACCCCACAGCTTGTGCTCACGCACGGAGTTTTCGACACTCCCAGCAGCTTCCACAAGATGGACCTCGGAGCGAGAGGAGGTGCCGGGTAAGGGGATTCGTCCCATCCCATCCCATCCCGTCCCGTCCCGTCCCATCCCTCCTGCTCTCGCTGTACCATCCGGAGGAGGCTCAGAGTCCGGCCAGAAGAGCCCCGGCATGGCACTGCCTCCCGGGCTCTGCCTGCTCGCCCTGATGGGGCTGAGGCTTGGGGTATGGGGCTCACCCGCCTGCCAGGACCCCCGAGGGCAGCCCCGCCGCTGCATGCCCGTGTTTGAGAACGCTGCCTTCGGCCGGGTTGTCGAAGCCACCAACACCTGCGGTTCTCCCCCCGAGGATTACTGCCTGCAGATGGGTGCTCGCCACGCCAGCACCCTGTGCCACCGCTGCGATGCCACCGACCCTCGGCTCCACCACAACGCCTCCTTCCTCACCGACTTCCACAGCCAGGAGGAGACTACCTGGTGGCAGAGCCAGTCCATGGCCTTTGGCATCCAGCACCCCAATTCCGTCAACATCACCCTCCACCTGGGTAAGTGCCAGCAGGAGCCTCCCGCAGCACTGGCCATGGAATCTGGCTGGGGAGAGGAGAGGAGGGGAATGGACATGTGGGTGCAGAGATGCTGATGGAGAGGATGCTCCTGCATCCTACAGCTCTTGGTGATGGTTTGGGGTTAAAGATAGGACAGTCCCCCAAGGCTTTTAGGGGGTGCAAGGAGGGAGAGGCCCTCTGTGGGGACCCAGGGAGGTTCTGCCCCATCCATCAGCCGAGCCCTGATACTTCATGGGTGAGGATGGCAGTGGCCATTGCCTGCCTGTGCCGCTTCCCAGCCTGGCTGGCTGCTCTCACCTTCACCCCACGCTGCTTTATACCCATTATGCAAGCCCAGGGAGCAGGAGGTAGGCAGATCTCTCCCCCCGGGTACCTTTTGGGAAAGCCTTGCCCGTGAGGGTGATGTTTTGCCCCCGTGCATTGCTGAGGATACATCTCAGGGAGGAGAGGACAGGAGTCAGAGCTCTGCACACATCGTGCACCCCCAGCAGCTTTCCCCAGTTGGGATCCGACCCTCTAAGTTTTAAAATACTGTGCAAGCCTCCTGCTTGGAGGGTGCTTAAACCCATGGGGCATGCTCAGCATTTTAAAAAGGTTTCTTAACATTTTGCTGCCGTCTGTCTAAACTATCCTGGCTAGCAGCCAGCACTGGAAAAAGCTTCATTCTCTGCAGTCTCCTGCCATCTGCATGCCGAGGATGGGCAGCGGAGGGGCTGCGCTCTGAGTTGGGAAGGGGACAGCCGAGTGCCGGTGGGGCACGGAGTCGGAGCCGGGGGTCTGGGTGACGGCGGTGGGTCTGTGCCCGCCCCGGTAGGAATGTGGGAGCTGCCTGGCTGGGCAGAGGTCGGAGCTTTCCCAGCCCCCTGCGAGCAGGCGGACATCTGGTCCTCATCCCTGGCCGGGCTGGGCTCCCTGCAGGGCATGAGAAGCTGTGCTGGGGTGAGTCTGCCATCCCTTGCCCTGCGGGAGGGGATCTGGCGGCCTCTTGCACATCTCACACGGGCTGTCAGAGTGCCCCAAACTCCTTCAGGATTGGCCTGGGGCACGGGCAGCCTGAGTGCCACTAGCATGGCTGAGCAAGCCACTGACGGGCCAGTTTGTGGCCACCAGCCCCAGCTTGGCACATGCTCTACAACTCTCTGGCAGGAGGGTGTAGTGAGATGGGGGTCAGTCTCTTCTCTCCCTGGGAAATGGGCTCAAGCTGCCTCAGGGGAGGTTTAGATTGGAGCTGAGGAAGAATGTTTTCCCTGGGAGGGTTGTGCCTCGTTTGTGTCCCAGCTGCAGACCTTTTAATTGCAACCTTATCACTTTCACTTGGGTTCTGGAACAAAAGCCCAACTGGCCCTTGCACCTCTCCAGGCTATGGCCCAGGATGAAGCCTCCTCATGAGCTCCACCAAGTAACTGGGTGTTTTAACCCCTGTAGCACATCCCTGCCAGCCTGCTCGTCTTGCTCAGTCCCCAGCCAGCTGTCAGTAGGTTCTCACACGATACCTGGGGAGCTTATTAAATAAGATACCAAGTGAGCTGGACAAGCCTAGTGTTTACCTGCCTGCTTTTGATTGGCGTTAATTAAATTATCCTCCTTTAAATCTCTCTTCTCTGTGAGATTTCAGCTCTGCTGTTGCAGTGCATCAGACTCAGAGCCAATCGATAACCCTGAGTGCCTGTGGCTGTTGTATTTACTCTGTCAGATGTCAGGGAGGAACCCAAAATATCCGTGGGCTTGCAAAAGCACCAGGCACTGGGGCTCCTCAGGTAGCTCTCAGTGTCAATGGCTCCTGTCAGATTGTCAAGATCAGGTGGTGTCTGCATCTGTGACTCTGATGTTCCTGTGAGATGTGAGCCTGAGTTGGGGCAGAGGTTTGGGGAGGACAGAGGCAGCTGAGGACACAGAGGTGTCTTGCTCCTCTGCCCTGAGCCCCTGGTGCAGGATGAGCTGCAGTTTGGGCTCTGTGGGGGGCAGGTGAATGCTGTTAGGAGGAGAGAGAGCTTGTAGAGCATCCAGGGGTCCTGATGCTTCAGCTGCCTGTGCATCCCACCAGCAGCCCAGCTGGCCTCGGGACACAGAGTAGGAAAGGGAAGACAAACCAGCCTGGGTTATTTTCTGGATTTCCTTTTTCTAAGCACAACTTGGTCGATTAAAAGGCCTGTCTGGGAAAAAGCATGCACTCCCTTGGGGTGATTTCCCAGGGCAGTGAGCCTCAGCTTGAGGAACCAAGATCAGGCTCCTTCAGCCTAGCCCCTCGCTCCCCTAGTGCAGGGCTGCTTGGGGCAGGGGCTGTTTATTGACACAGCTCTGTGTTCCTTTCCTCTCCCAGAGCAAACTGCTCCAGGAGACGATGGCCCTGACCTTGCTGTTTTGGTAGACATTCCCGGGGGACGGTGCTGTCTGGGAACGGTGCCCGCCAGGCATTCTTCCCTCTGTGGGGTGCAGGGCAGGGGCATCCCCACTGCCACCAGCCTGGAGGGGTCCGAGAGGGAGGTGGTTAGGGGAGGGGGACAGGGGAGCGTGGCAGTGCTGAGACAGCCCAGTTGCATTCCCTTCTTGGCTCTTGTCACCTCTGGGTGGGCTGTGAAAGGGTCTATCCCCATCCCCGGGTGCTCCCTGCATCCCTGATGGGAGACAGCTGCTATTCCCACTGCCGGTAGCTGGGCTGCCTTGGCTCCCCCACAGCAAAGTCACAGCACATATGCGACAGTATTCATATGGGCCCAATTAAAGGCTTGTTTTCCTAGTCCCAGAATAACCCCTCGAACATTCCCAACTCATTATCTTTTCAAATAAAGCCAAAACCTTGCAGCTAATTGTTTTGTGCTGTCAGGAGCAGTGCTGTTATGGAGCAATCCAGTCTTTGAGCTGGTCCTTCATCTCTGGCAATTAAGTGGTTCTGATGTTCACTTTGGTGTTTTCTCCCTTTTGCTAATTCTTTCAAGCGCTCTCAGAGCTGCGCCAGCCGCCCCCAGGGATCCATGGCCTCTCTTTGTCTTCATCCCGGCAAAGACGGCAGCGATGCCAGATCCTGGCACACGGCTCCTTGGGATGCTCCACTGTCCCCGACCCTTTCCAGTTCCCTCACCTCCATGGCACCGTCTGCCCCCGGGATGCCGCTCGGTGCCCGTGCAACCCGCCTGCTGCATCCATGCGATGGGTGGGCGGCTGCACTGGGGTGAGAGCCAGTTTGGAGCTGGATGGGGTTTGGGCTGCAGCAGGGAGGAGAAGCTTAAGGGCAGCTGGATGATGACTTCTCCTCTTTTTAGCTGTGGTGGGGAGAGCGAGACAGTGAAAGCAGGAGGATGCCAGCAGCTGGGCACTGGGTTAAATTGAACTCCCAGGCTGCGGTGCCCACAGGGTGACGACACGGTTGGGTCTGTCCCTAGGCAAAGCCTACGAGATCACTTATGTGAGGCTGAAGTTTCACACCAGCCGTCCTGAGAGCTTCGCCATCTACAAGCGCAGCCGCGCCGGGGGGCCCTGGGAGCCCTTCCAGTACTACAGCGCGTCCTGCCAGCGCACCTACGGCAAGCGGCCGCGGCAGCACCTGAGCCCGGGCGAGGACGAGCGGGTGCCCTTCTGCACCGACGAGTTCAGCGACATCTCCCCGCTCAGTGGTGGCAACGTGGCCTTCTCCACCCTGGAGGGACGGCCCAGTGCCTACAATTTCGACGGGAGCCCCGCGCTGCAGGTGCTGCTGGGCTGGGAGTTGGGGTGGGGATGTGATGTCCTGGGACATGGCGCGCTAATGGTAGGGGTTGGAAGGGCCCTGCAGAGCTGGTCCTGTCCAACCCCCTGCTAAAGCAGGTTCCCCTGGCTCAGGGGGCACAGGAATGTGTCCAGGAGGGGTTGGAAACCTCCCGAGAAGGAGCCTCCACACCCTCCCTGGGCAGCCTGGGCCAGGGCTCCCTCACCTCAGCACCAAAGGAGTTTCTCCTTGTGTTCCAGTGGAACTGTTTGTGTTCCAGCTTCTGTTCATTACCCCTTGTGCTGTCACTGGGCACTACAGAAAAAGTGTCACTCCATCCTGACACCCACTCTTTAGGTACTGGTAAGTGTAGATGAGGTCCCTCCCTCAGATTTCTTTTCTCCAGGCTGGACAGCCCCAGGTTCCACAGCCTTTCCTCATAAGGAAGTCCCCTCAGCATCTTGATAGCCCTGCACTGGCCTCTCTCCAGCAGTTCTCTGTCCCTCTTGAGTCGAGGAGCCCAGAACTGGACATAGGTCTCGAGAGGAGGCTTCCCCAGGGCAGAGCAGAGGGAGAGGAGAACCTTCTTCTACCTGCTGCCCACACTCTTCTTAACACACCCCAGGATGCCACTTGCCTTCTTGGCCATGAGGACACATTGCTGGCTCATGTTTAGCAGCCACCCAGGGTAAAAGTGCCATAGGAAAAGGTGCAGGATGTGTCCCTGTTGGCCAAGGTGTCATCCCTATGTCTGTGCAGGAGTGGGTGACTGTCACCGACCTGCTCATCTCCTTGAACCGGCTCAATACGTTTGGGGATGACATCTTCAAGGACCCAAAGGTGCTGCAGTCGTACTACTACGCCATCTCTGACTTCTCCGTCGGTGGCAGGTGAGGGGCAGCCAGACTGGAGTGAGGGCAGGAGGGGGGAAATCTTCGGGAGCTGTAGGGCTGGGATTTGGGGCACCTCAGACTTGTTTGAATAGCATTTTTATGGAAAGCTGCTTGAGATGTGGCTTCTTCCATCTGTAAACCCAAGTTGACAGTGCGGAGACAGGGTGATGAAACCTGGAGTCTTGAAGTTGTGCACAGTGGAGTTATCTTCCCCCCTAAGCCCCCTCTATTTGCCACCAGCTCTAATTTGCTTGGCCCCCTCCCAGCCCTGTGGCTTGTAATGGAACTGAGGTTTGTGTTGCTCCTCCTGTGGCCCCTGTGCACAGCAAAAGACGAGTCCCAAGGTGCCAGGGGAGAGGTGCCCCAAGGCCACGGAGGCTGGTGCAGGAGCTTGGAGTCAGCACAGTCACAGCTGAAGGAGCTGGAGCAGCTGCCAGCAGGATGGAGGGAGCTGATGGTGGTGGTACCCACTCAGTGCTGCCCGTGGGCTGTGCTGCACCAGCCCTTCCCTCAATGGAATTAGTGGGGACTCTCTCCATCCCAGTGAGAGCTGCCTGCTCCAGGCAGCAGGACCAGGGCTGCTCCCCACCCCCTGGGCCCCAGCATCTGGAGCTGGTTTGCATCTCACAGGGGCCACCCTCAGTCTGTGACCTCCCAGCTGGCTAGGAGTACCCCAGGGACACACTGGGGTGGCCATAGCGTGACTTTTTTCCCCACTCCTCACCCTAGGGCCACCCCAGGTGAGCCATCCAGCAGCAGGGCCACACAGCACACAGCCCAGGCCAGCTGCTGCCCACACTGCTGCTCACAGCAGCTCATCTCGCTGCAGGTGCAAATGCAACGGCCACGCCAGCGAGTGCGCTCCAGATGAGGCTGGGCAGCTGGTGTGCCTGTGCCAGCACAACACAGCGGGCACCGACTGCGAGCGCTGCCAGCCCTTCCACCAGGACCGGCCCTGGGCACGCGGCACCGCCGAGGCTGCCAATGAGTGTCTCCGTGAGTATGTCCCAGGCTCCCGCTGCTGCACTGGCTCACTCTGTGGGAAGAAAAGCCCCTGTGCCGCTCTGCCAGGCTGCTCTGGGGCAGGGAGGAGGGGATTTGCACCCCAGGGATCCCCCTTCACAGGATTCACCCCGTTTCCTTCCCCCATGGGTGCAGCTGCCTGGTGCTGTGCCCACCATAGAGCTCGTGCTGCTGTGCCAACGCCTCATCTTACCCCTGGCAGAGCCTTGTGCCCTTTACAAGGTACCCACCACCCCTCCTGCTTTGCCCCTTCACCCTCTTTTGCCAGCTTGCAACTGCAGCGGCCGCTCAGACGAGTGCTTCTACGACCGGGAGCTGTACCGGCGCAGCAGGCACGGCGGGCACTGCCGCAACTGCCGCGACAACACGGCCGGGCCCCACTGCGAGCGCTGCCGGCAGAACCACTACCGCTGGCACCAGCAGGCAGCCTGCCAGCCCTGCCACTGCCACCCCGCAGGTGCGTGGGGCTCAGGCTCCTCAAGCCCCTGCCCTAGCCAAGGCTGTCCTGGGACAGACTGGGTTTGGTGGGTTCTGTCTTCCCTGGGGCAGGGGATATCCCTGTGGTCAGGAGAAAACTCTCCAAATCAAAGGCTGGGTTAGGAAGGTGACAGAGTGGCAAAAGCCCACACACTGTGTACATGGGGGAAATGAATATTCATAGAGGTCTAATGCATATGCAAATAGAGCTGCACAAGGAGGCTGGATTTGGGGAAAGGTCTGTGGTGGTCGTTTTGAGGTCGATTTTAATTTAGTTTGCCCACAAATGGGTCACAGCTCACGACTTCTCTGCAATTCCTGCTTCTGTAACTTGTTCAGCAGAACCAGGGTGCCCAGCACTGACTGGCACCCAAATTGCCCTTTAGCACAAAGACTTGACTTATGCTGCAGTTTACACCAAGGGGATTTTCCTTCCATTCTTTGTTCCTCACGAAGCTTTGCTTGTCTTGTCTGTCAAAGGTGGGGAGGGAGTCTATTCTTCAATTCTTTGTACCTTTGGTATCAGCCCCCTCCATATCTCTGCCCAGCTGGGGCTGAGGCTCAGGGCTGGCTGGGGTGCCCACAGGCTCACTGCACCCCCAGTGTGATAGCTCGGGGACCTGCCTCTGCAAAGCCAACGTGACAGGCTGGAAGTGTGAGCGTTGCAAGGACGGGTACCACAGCCTCAGCGAGGGCGGCTGCAGGTGAGGAGGAGCCCAGCCCTGGGCAAGAGCAGTGGGACAGGACCAGAGCTCACCTCACACATCTCACATCTCACTCCATCCAGACCCTGCACCTGTGACCCTGCGGGCAGCGTGGGCACCTGTGACCCCAACACAGGGCATTGCACCTGCAAGGAAAGGGTGGAGGGGCACTTCTGCAACAGGTAAGCACCACAGCAGGGCAACCAGCTTCCCTCCCATGGGGCATCACTGCTTCCTCAGCCCCTCCACAGACCCCTTGCAGGGGATTTGCAGTGGGGAGTCCTGCGAAGTGACTCCCGCAGAGGACATGGCTGGCTGGCGAGGCTGTGGGGCTGCATTCCTGTGCACCATTGGGATCAGGGGACTGGAGCCCTGGCCCAGGCTGCCCAGGGAGGGTATGGAGGCTCCTGTTCAGGAGGTTTCCAAACCCACTTGGACACATTCCTGTGCCCCCTGATCGAGGGAAACCTGCTTTAGCAGGGGCTGGGGCTGGATGTGCTCTGCAGTGCCTTTCCAGCCCCCACTTGTCTATGATTCTATGACTGAACTCACTTAAAGCTGCTTCCAGTGTCCTTCCCTGGGATGCTGCCATGGTCCCCGGCAGCTCTGCCTGCCCTGTGCCACTTACTCCTGTTTCCTCCCCCTGCCCAGGTGCCAGCCAGGCTGGTTCAACCTGCAGCCCCACAACCCCGCGGGCTGCACCAGCTGCTTCTGCTATGGCCACTCCACTGCCTGCACAGCAGCAGATGGCTACGAGGTGACCCACATCTGCTCTGACTTCAGCCAAGGTACCAAACCCCCAGCCCTGGGCAAAACAGAGGACACAGCTACACCAGCTTCCAGCCAAAAAACTCTGTCAGTTTGGGAAGGCTGGGGCTGAGCATTCCCTGTTGGGGCTGGCTGGTGGTGATGAGGGGAAGGGGTTTGTGTCTGTCTCACATTTATTTTGCTGTTAAACCTCTGCTTTTGCTCCCAGCTCTGTAGGGACAGGCTCTCCCTGGTATCCCTCTATGCCAACCTGACCCCGGGGCTGTGCATGGCACAGGGAGGGCTGCAGGGCTGGGCACTGCTGTCTCACCACACCAGGGACTGCAAGAGCACTGAAAAATCACCTCAGAAAGAGAAAAACTAAAAGGATGGAGCTTGGATGAGCTCTCTTACTTCCTCCTCTCTCCATCCTCAGCTGGCACGGGGCAGGGCAGAGGGGAGCTGGAGGAGCACTGGGACCCTGCACCCCAGCAGGGCATGGGCACAGGCATAGGCATCCACCATGGGAGCCCAGCTCTCTGCTTTGCCTGTACCCTGTGGGGGTGTGTGAGCCAGCGAGCAGATGGATGCAAACGCACCCGCCGTGGGTTTACCCTGATTGCCTTTAAACCACGTTGCCATTTGCTCTGCTGCTCTAATGTTTTCCACGGCCTTGAAACGGAGCCAGGCTATAAACTGAGGCTGGTTTCTATCCTTCATGCAGCCAATTTGGGGCTGCTCCTTTAGGGACAGGTTTGGCAGAGCCTAGGATGGCTCTTGCAAGAGGCTCAGCACAAGACGGGCAGCGCAGGGCAGGGCACAGCCTCCTACCCCCCTAAAATCCCACTCCTCAAAGTGCACCCAAACATGCAACTGAGCTGGATCAGCTGGAAGTTGATATTGGAACAAGTCCTGTACTGGATGAAGAGGTCCAGATTTGGGATGATTTGATAATCAAGTGCAGCCTACTCAGGAGCCAGGGAGGGAGTTCCAAATGTTCATCCTGTGGCTATCCAGGGATGGAAGAAATAACTAACCCTGGGCTTGAGAGGAGGAGTTAACTCATTTTTGAAGGAAATCAACTGAATGCAATCCCTGGGCTTCCTGCACTCTCCAGCTCACAGTAATGCTGGAACCACAGCAAAGGCAGCTGGGCAAAAGTTTAAAGATAACAATTTCCTCCAAATCTAAGAAAATAAACAGATGGGGGGTGGCTTTAGGTCACTGCAGCAGGAGAGCACAGAGCCAGAGCACAGCAGAGGGTTACAAAGTGCTCACAGTTTACAAGACCCTAGAGAGTCTCAGGAAGAGGGATAGAGCCCCCAAAAGCAGCCCTTCACTGGTGTTGTGCTGGTGGGGACTCGCTGCTCCTTTTGCTCACGTGCAGGGCTGGAGGGCTGGGCTGCCACAGCCCCGGGCACCGGGGACCTGCCGCTGCGCTGGGCTGCTGGGGAGATGGTCACTGAGTGCCATGGAGAGCAGCCCGTGGATTTTCTTGCACCAGGTACTGTGTGTGCTGGGTCTCTGGGGACCTGCTCTGCTGGGAATGTTGTCCCAAAAGTGGTTCCATGCTCTGTGTCCAATAAGCCAAACTACACCCAGGGCTGAGATAGGGCTTTAGTTGGTGTCTGCACACAGATGGGTGCTGGGGGGGGTCACTCCATGAGCTGCACAGCCAGCAGCACATCCTGTGCTGCACTGGTACAAAACCTGACAGCACACATCTTGTTCTGTTCAGTGAGTCCTCTGCCTGCTGTGGATATTGAGGAAACTCTCATCCCTCCTCTGGCACCTGGCAGGGCAGGGCAGGGGGTTCTGTCCTCAGTAGGCTCTGATCCTTCTTCAGGAACACAGTTGCTGTTGCTGATGATAGATGATTGGTGAGGATAGGTGTCTGGGCTCAGTCCATGTATGTTTATTTTGATCAGTACCATCTTAACATTAGCTTTAACCACAAAGCCCCTATGCACCTGTACTGAGTGCATAGTATTTGAATCTGTCTCCTGTGATCTTTTCTCTGGTTACATGGAGACCCTCTGCTGCTCTTGTGGGACATCCCACTGCAATGTCAGTGAGTTAGGTGCCTTACTCTATCCCAGAGCTGTGTGTGTTTCAGCAACACCAGGCCCTGGGGGATCGCAGTGGTGGATTTGGGACCCTGTGAGGGTAGATTTGAGCTGGCCCTGCCCTAGGAAGGGTGAGCATGGCTCCTGGTGTTGCTGGTGGGAAAAGGACTGCCCCAGAAAGAGTTGCTACCTGCATGTCCAACAGACTTTGCTTCTCTCTGTCTTTGTAGAGAAATTTCTGGAGAACCAGCGTCTCAGTTACGGGCAGCTCCTGTCCCTGCTGCTGGGAGTGGAGGGGAATGGCACAGGGATGGAGACTGCAATGCCCTTGCTCCAGGTCCAGCTGGTGCTGGAGGGTGAGGGGATGGTGATCACCATGCCCAGCAGCAAGAGTCAGCCCCAGCAGGGAAAGCAGGCTGTCAGCTTCAGGTACCCATTGCAGCACTTTGGGGAGCCTTGGCTGGGTTTGGGACACAGCGTCTTTCCTGGCCTGCCCTGTACTGTGGATGGGATTCAGCTCTGCTCCCTGCCCCCCTTGGGGATTTAACTGTATCCCCAAAGCTGTGCCTCAGTCCTGGGAGCAGAGTTGTCCTGCAGTGTGTGGCTTTCAGGCTGGCCCTGTCCACTCTCCTGCTCTCCTTGTCCAACAGGCTGCATGAGGCAGAGGAGGGTGCAGAGCCTTTGGTGTCGACCTTCAGCTTCCAGCGCCTGCTCTCCAACCTGACCACACTCCGGCTCCGTGTGAGCTGCAGCCCCACGCGAGGTGAGTGGCTCCAGGCAATGTGCTTGTGGGCACCGAGCTGGGCTGGGGCTGGGGCACTGAAACAGCATCAGGCTCTTGGGAATCACAGAATCATTTTGGTTCAAAAAGCCCTTGAAGCTTCTGCAGTCCCATCCCTCCCCGCACCCTGCCCAGCCCACCACTACCCCATGGCTCTCAGCACCTCAGCTCCATGGCTTTGGGATCCCTCCAGGGCTGGGCACTCCCCCAGCTCCCTGGGCAGACTGGCACAGGGGCTGACACCCCTCTCAGGGAAACAGTTCTGCCTCAGCTCCAACCTCAACCTCCCCTGGGGCAATTTGAGGCCCTTTCCTCTTATCCTATCATTCATTACTGGGATAAGAGACTGACCCCACCTCACTCCAGCCTCCTGTCAAGGAGTTGCAGAGAGTGTTCCTGTCTCCTCAGCCTCATCTCCAGACTAAATACCTCCAGTTCCCTCAGCCACTGCTCACCAGACTTCTGTTCCAGTCCCTTCTCCAGCTATGTCATGAGGGTTATTGCAGGGAGTGTGTTGGGGCAGGGCTGGCTTCACTCTGAAAACACCCTTGGGCTCTCTAGGAGGTATTTTGGGGTCACTTTTTTGGGGTATTTTGGGGCATTTCCAAGGCATGGATGGAGCGAGCAGGGCTGGGGGCTGTGCTGTTCCACTCTCACACTGCTGTCTCCTCTCACAGGCAGACTGTCCCTGAGCAAGGTCCAGCTCACGTCTGCTCGCCCCGGGCCGGGTGCTGGGGCAGGCTGGGTGGAGGAGTGCACGTGTCCCCCAGGCTACAGCGGCCAGTTCTGCCAGTCCTGCGCACCCGGCTTCAGGAGGGAGATCCCCTTCGGTGGGCCCTTTGTCAGCTGTGTGCCCTGCGACTGCCACCAGCACGGGGACTGTCACCCCCTCTCAGGTGAGCACTCCCCAGCCCTTCCACTCACCCCCATTGCTATGTGCAGGGGGGTAAATCCACGGCTCTGCTTGTTTCTGAGGGATGCTGGAAACCATCTGCAAGGTCATGAGAGCCAAAACTTGCACGGTGACCTGTTGGGTTGGTGGCAGGGCCTGGGTTCAGGACTGCAACAGCATGAAGTGCACTGATGGTGGTCATTTATCAAAGGAGAAGCATCTTTCATGGTACTTTTTGACCTTAAGTAGAAAGGAATGGTGCTGGTCCTCAGAGGAGTGAGGAGGCAGGAGAGAGGCAGAGGCTTTTGCCAGGATAGAGCTCTGATCTGAAGGAGTGTTAAAGGACTGAGCACAGCCCAGGCACCTGCAAACTGGGGTACAGCTGAGCAGAGATACAAGTAAAAGCAGGGAAACACAGCAGTGTCAGGCTTGCAGGAGGCACCAGAGGAGCTGGCTCTCGTGCTGCCAGCCCCAATCCCTGCTCTGCCTCCAGATTCAGCTTAGAGGTGTGTGATTGCAGCAGGGATTGTGGCTTGAAGGGAGGAAAAGGCAAAATCAATGTCTTCAGGGCAACGTGGCTGTGTCTGGGATGGTTCACAGGGTGTTGGCTCCCTCCTCCTGCCAGGCAAAGTGTCTGGATGGCTTTGGTCGGTGAAAGGGGCAGGAGTGCAAACTGCTGTGGCTGTGTGAATCCAGCACCAGCCTCACTGCTCTCAGCACTGAGAAAAGGCAGATCAGAGCCATGAGAAGCTCACGAGATCCCACCTTGCTCCCTGTCCAGAGAGGAACAGCCTTGATCTCGGAAATAACATCATGCATGTGATGCTGGGAGGCAGCCCTAGGGCTCTCCCCCTGGCATCCCTCGGGCAGAGTATGGCCAGAATGGAAAGGGCTGGAAGGAAACGAGACATTGTGCTCAGCGAGTGGCCTGGCCCTGCCAGGGGAAAGGCGGCAGCAGCTCTGCAAACTGCCTCCTGCTCTGGCAGAGCTGGGGCCGGCACCGCACCGTGCCCAGGCTCGGGGCCAGCCTTTTGATGTGCCAGCCCGGCGCTGCCAGCCCCAGCCAAGCCGCCTGCTTCCTTTTGTTTGTTTTTCCACTCCTTCCTTCCACCTACTTTCCCTTTTCTTCCCCATCAATCAGCTCCGCCTGGATGTGGGGGGAAAAAATGCCAAAAACGCCTGTTTCTTGTGGCGCAGCTCATCTGATCCCATAGGTCATGGGGGGAAAATGCAGCACCCCTCCCCGGCTTCGGTCAAGTAGAACATCGGCCTGGAGTGGGGGGTGTTATCCTTAGGCATCCTTCCTCCTCCTCCTCCTCCCGCTCGCAGCTGCTCCGGCGAGGCGGTGACTCAGCGGCTGGGCTCGCGAGGAGACAAACGCGATGGATGCTGCACGCTGCGGGGAGCGGAACTGTTTGTGTCCCGCTTCTTGTCCATTAGGCCTTGTCCTATCTCCTAGAGCAAAAAGTGTTCCCTCATCCTCCTGACACCCACCCTTTAGGTACTGATCAGCATCGATGTGGTCCCCCCTCAGCCTTCTCTTCTCCAGGCTGAACAGCCCCAGGTCCTGCAGCCTTTCGTCCTCGGACAGATGCTTCACTCCCCTCAGCATCTTCGCAGCCTGCACTAGACTCTATTTCCACCCGTGGCCTCTGCTGTTATTCAGGGCTGGGTTTTTTGCTCTGTTTTCCCCCTCACAGGGCAGTGCTGGTGCTTGCACAATACAGAAGGTCCCTCCTGTGAGCGCTGCAGCCCTGGGTTTTATGGCAACCCCTTCATAGGGCACTTGGATGACTGCAAACCGTGCCCCTGCCCTGACCACTCCTCCTGCACCGAGGTGCCTGGCAGCGGGGAGGTGATCTGCACCCACTGCCCCCTGGGGCAGAGAGGTGAGGCTGGGGGTGGGCTTTGGGCAGTGCTGGCACAGCTGGACCCTCCTCATCTGTCATGGGATTGTGTGGGGCTATTTCTGGTAAGGGGAAAGGGGCTGTCATGGTGGTTCCTATAAGAATTGCTCAAACCTTTCTTTGGCTCTGAGTCACACCCACCTCTGGGGCTGAGCCAGTTGGGCACCTTTGCAATAGCTTTTAAAGAAGCTGGAAGAGGAGGGTTTGTTCTTTCTTTCTGGTGGAAGGAGTTGGATCCCTCCCTGCCCTTATCTCAATCCACAAGACCCTTGGTTATCTTTTCTCCTCTCATTTCCCTCAGGCCTCTGCCATGCTAAGGAGAGTGGGGGGATGTGTTGAGGGTGAACAAGAGGCTGTGTGGTGCTTCATTGCTGTCCAGGCCTGAACCATGACACCATCATTTCACCTTCCCCAGGAAAACGCTGTGAACTCTGTGATGATGGGTTTTTCGGGGACCCCCTGGGGCAGAGGGGCCCCGTGCGTCCCTGTGTCCCCTGTCAGTGCCACGGGAACGTGGATCCCAATGCTGTGGGGAACTGTGACCCCGTGTCGGGCCGGTGCCTGCGCTGCCTGCACAACACCACGGGCGAGCACTGCGAGAGCTGCCACACGGGCTTCTATGGGGACGCGCTGGCTCCTGACCCTGCCGGGAAATGTGCACGTATGTACAGCCCCAGAGGCTGGGCTGGCTCCTTGGGGTCCCACTGCAGCCAAGATCCTCCCTGCAACGCAGCCAGAGGGTGGAAGGGGATGGCCAAAGGGTTTACGGTCTGGCTGATGGTTTGGGTTGGCCCCAAATGCTCAGGAATGGTCTTTGCCCCCTTCCTTCACTGCTGTTCTTCCCCAGAGCTGTCCTGGTCTGCAGGGCCTTTGCCTCCCACAGCCCAGTTTGGTGGAGGGCACGTGGCCTTTCGTGTTGTGGGAGGCTCAGTGCCCCATTCTCACAGTCCCATCCACCAGCCTTGTGCCAGGATGTAAGTGGTGTTTTGTCTCCCACAGCTTGTGACTGCAACCCCAACGGCTCAGCCCCAGGGCTGGAGGGCTGTGATCCCAGCACAGGCCAGTGCCACTGCCTCCCACACGTGATGGGCAGAGACTGTGGGCTGTGCCAGCCTGGCTACTACGACCTGCAGCCCTCCGTGGGGTGCAAGAGGTGTGTGAGGTGGTGAGGGGAAAGCCACGGCTCTGGTCTCTGCTCTTGGCATGTGTTGCTCTCTCATCACCCCTCACCTCTCGGTGCCAGCTGCGAATGCCACCCGACGGGGTCCCAGGAGAGCGGGTGCCAGGTGGTGTCGGGGCAATGCTCCTGCCAGCCTGGCGTCACGGGGAAGCGATGTGACCGGTGCCAACACGGCTTCTTCGGCTTCTCTGCCAGGGGCTGCCGAGGTAACGGGGATGGGACCCACACCTAGGGACCCAAAACCAGGGCTGGCAGCCATGGTGTGACAACTCTCTGCCACCGCTGCAGCCTGCAACTGCTCGCCGCTGGGCTCCATCACCCCACAGTGCCACGAGAACAGCACCTGCCTCTGCCACCCCGGCTTTGTGGGCTACAAGTGTGACCAGTGCCAGGCCAACTTCTTCCTTGACCCACCAAGCTCTCGCTGCCAGCAGTGCCCTACCTGCTACGGGCTGGTGAAGGACGAGGTACAGCCTGTGCCGTGCTGGGTGGGTGCAGCATCCCAGTCCCTGCGCTGCCTCACTGTCCCCCCATGTCTCACCCCCAGACCGACCGACTGAAGGTCAGGCTGCAGGAGATGGAGGAATGGCTGCAAAAACCAGGCTGTGACACACACATGGGCCAGGTCTCCATGCTGGGAGATGGACCCCGGGGAGATGGGCTGCCCAGCCCTCACCTCCTGCAAGGTACAGGGAACATGCCCTCCCAAAATCATGGAGGAGCCCCATGTCACACCTCTGCTTCCAAAAGGTGTTGTGAGATCCTGGGTGGGGACAGGGAGCTGCCAGGTCACAGCTGGGCTCAGCAGGGGCGATGGAGTGACTGAAGGGAGGCCATTCCTTTCACTGTAGGACAGAGCATCACGTGCATGCTCTCACTTGGGAGGCTTTGGAACAGCCAGTGATGAGCAT
The DNA here is from genome assembly GCA_013401255.1 of Urocolius indicus. Lineage (NCBI taxonomy): Eukaryota > Metazoa > Chordata > Aves > Coliiformes > Coliidae > Urocolius > Urocolius indicus. Next base: position 47,913 of record WBNH01006110.1, on the reverse strand, counting down.
TGCCAGGGACTGAGCATTGGCACGTGGAGTGTCCTTTGGGTGCTGCTCCCTGTCTCACTCCTGAGCCCCCAGGAGGGACTGTCTTCCCCTTTCATTAGCTGGCAGAAGAGGGGGTGCTTGGGCACAAGGCAACCCCACAGGCAAGTGGGGTCCCCTGAGCACCTCTGTGGGCAACAGGCAGCTGCTTGTGCTGCTCGCAGGTGCCCGGGCTGCTCTCTTGGCACAGGTGGGGTGGCTGGCAGGGGTGCTGGGCACTGCACAGGGCCGTCTCAGCAATGCCAGCCAGGCCACCGGCTGCTCCAGCCATGGACCCCCCAAGACCTGCACCCTGCTGTCGGAGATCGGGGCCGTGCTGCAGTCAGCGCAGCGCCAGATCCTGCACGCTGCAGACACCCTGGCTACCATGGTGAGAACTCCTGGGCTCCCAGGGGAGGAGGCTGGTGGGATGTGCAGGACTGGTGGAGTGGGATGTGACAAGCACCATAGGTGAATGAGGAAGCCCAGAGTCTGTGTGGGTATAGCCCTCCCTGCACTGGAGTCGAGCTATTTCCCTTGCTCTGTCCTGCTTGCAAACCTCCTCCAGCCCTTTGGCACATTCTCGTTGGTGCTGGGCTGTTGGGATCTGGGAGGTCCCTGCTCACTGCTGCTGTTTGTGTTTCACAAGGAGATTCCCCAGGAAATCCCTCAGCAGCTCACAAACTGGAGCCGCCGGGCGCTGGAGGCTCGAGCACTGGCCGAGAGGTACAGCTGCACCTCTGGCCCTGGCATGCACAGGCAGAGGAGGCTGCCTGCCTGCCTATCTGTGGGAGCAGGATGGATGCTCCTTTCCCTAGCACCTCTGTCATCTGTCTGTGTGTCCCTGTCCCTGCAGACACGAGAACGCAGTGGTGCGGGTGGAGGCAGCGGTGGGGCGAGCGCTGCGTGTGTCCAACGCCAGCGCTGGGCTGCTGCGGGAGCTGCTGCAGGGGGACGCGCCGCGGGACCTGCAGCGTGAGCTGGAGGCTGGGTGAGGGGCTGCCAGTGAGGGGAAGCTGCAGGACACTGCAGTCTCTTGCCCCTGGCCAGATCTGTGTTGCAGGAATTAGTCGTGGTGGGTTGGTGCCTGTCCGACAGGCACCAAGCTGAGTCTCGTCAAACTCATTCGTTGGATCATGGAATTGTTGTGGTTGGGAAAGCCCTTGAAGCTGCTGCAGTCCCAGCCCTCACCCTGCCCAGCCCACCACTAACCCACAGCCCTCAGCACCTCAGCTCCATGGCTTTGGGATGCCTCCAGGGCTGGGCACTCCCTCAGCTCCCTGGGCAGCCTGGCACAGGGGCTGACACCCCTCTCAGGGAAAAAGTCTTTATCCTTTGAGGGACCAGAAGGCCCTGGTGACAGCAGTGCCCTGTCCATGTAGGTACGAGGAAATCCAGCGGGCACAGGAGGAGCTGGGTGCTGGCGTGGTGGAGGTGGCAGCAGAGGCCAGGAGAGCTCTCACAGCTGTGCAACAGGCAAACACAGACATGGCTCAGAAACTTCTGCAGGTGGCTGCACTGGGGCAGGTGAGCAGCACCAGAGCTAAGGGGGGCCCCTGCTGGCATCCCTGCCCCCACAGTGCTGCCTCCCGGGCTGGCAGATGGTGTCATGGAGCCTTTGGCACCCCTCACCCCACAGCAAGCACTGCCAACACAGACTGGAGCCCTGGCACAGGAGCTGGCAGTGCTGGAGCAGGCAGTGAAGAAGCAGGAGCCATCAGCTCAGCAGGCTGTCGAGGCATCCCGTGCTCTGGCAACCAGATTGCACCAGGAGCTGCAGAGGACTCAGAGCCTTGAGCAGGTAATTGCTGCTGCCTTGTATGGAGTGTCCCTGTGATGGGGACCCTCTGTTCCAGCTGGAGCTATGCCCATGCTGGATATATCCCTACCTGCCTCTCACCCAGGGATGTTTTGGGAGACAACTCCTCTGAGGCTCCAAGATCTCCTAAGAAGCTCACCTGCCAAACAGGAGCACCCTGGGACCAGGTTTCCCATATGGGTGCAGCTCTTTGTCCCCTCCTCAGCCTCACTCCTGCTTTCTTATCTCCAGCTGCAGGACCGGGTTGGCTCTGCCCATGGCACAGCCACCTCAGCCATCTCACATGGAAAAGCTGTGCTCTCTGATGCAGAATCCCTCCTGGCAAGCTTGGAAGGTAAAAGGCACCAGTCAGAGCATCTCAGCCAGAGCTCGACTCTCACCAGGCTGCCTCTGAGTGCAGAGGGCAGAAAGGGATAGTTTGGTGACAGCTGGGTTGTCCCCACAGGCATGAGGAAGGTGCTGGGGCCTCGGAAGGGCCAGGCTGCCTTGAGCAGGAGGATGGCACTTGTGCAGGACAGGGCAATGGTGGAAGCTCAGAGGAAGATTAAACAGGCAGAGAAGGCGCTTGGAAACTCCTTGTCCATCTCCACCACAGCTCAGAGGACAGCCAGGGAGGCTGAGCAAGTCGCTGGGGAGAGTGCCAAGGTCTGAGTGGAGGGATGTGGGGTGTGGGGAGCATGTGCCAGGCTAAGTGGCATGGCCAGGCTGGCAACTACCACAGGCAGAGCCCAGCCTGCTGCAGGCAGAGCTGCAGAGCTCCCAAATACAGCTTCTGCTGCCCATCCAGCACAGCCCACCCTTGGCATGCAGACTAGAGGGGATGCACCCAACTAGAGCTCCAGCCTAGGAGCCAGCTGCAGCCCCTGCCTGTCCCCAGGTGACTGTCCTCATCTCCATCCCTTTGCAGAGGGCACAGGCTGTGCTGCAGGAGAGCAAAGAGGCCCACAAGCATGCCAGCCAACTTGCCACACGTGCCAACAAGACACAGCAGGAGCTCTCCCAGCAGAAGCATGTGGCTGAGAAGCTCAGGAGGGACCTGGAGGACACACACCAAGTGAGTTGGATCCCCTTGAGCAAGTTGTATCCTCCAGAGCCTGAAAGGGGCTCTGCTGACTACCCAAAGCATATGGAGCAACCTGGCTTTTGAGTTCCAATGTACGGGGAACGCTGTTTCTGGGATTCCCTCCCCTCTCCTGTCCAGCCAAGGGCCAATCTGGGTGTCTCTCTGTGTTGGAAGGTGGGGACAGAGGTGAGTGAGATGGCAAAAAGTCTCCAGGAAGCCCGAGGCTCACTCATCTCAGACATCGAGACCCTGAACAACCTGCTGAGCAGTTTAGGTGAGACCTGGGTGAGAGGGGGGTGCAGGCTCCTGGGGAAGAGCCTCCTGGGCCACTGGCCATCCAGGCTGAGCTGAGCTTCCATCAGTTGAGATCACTGAGGGTCTTGGCAAAGCTTCTTGAGGGCTCGTGTCTCAAGGAATGTCCTTGTGCAGAATGACTTGAGGCTTGCTGAATGTGTGCTCATGCCTGGTGTGGGGACACTGCTCTCCCTTGGCCGTCTCCAGGAGGAGCAGGGCTGGGTCAAGGGCTCAGTCCCTTTAGAGCTGAGGGATGTGCTGGGCTGGGTTTGCTCCTTGTTGCTGGTTGGTTTTGCTCCAGCTCCTCCTGCTTTGATCATCTGGGTATATTTCTGAGCACTCCAGGACTCTTGCAACTGAGGAGTTTTGCAAAAGGGGTGGAAATCATCATCCAGATGATGAGAGATGATGAACCCAGGCTCTTGCCTGGAGCCACAGCCCTATTTACCTACCTGTGATCAGCAGGAAGCTGCGATGCCTCCATGCCCCACTGCACCCACTCCCTCTTGCCCTGGTGCCGAGTGTCTGAGCCCCTGGAGCATATCCAGAGCCTCTCCTGGGCGTTTTTCTGCCTCTCACCCGCATCCTCTCCCTTTTGCCCAGAGGGCCTGGAGCAGGAGGCGCAGGCAGAGGCGGTGCTGAGCGCGGGGCAGCGGGAGCTGCAGCGGCTGTGGGTCCGGCTGGCTGAGCCCGGGCGCCTGGCTGCTCAGCTGGGCAGGCTGCAGCAGGAGGCAGAGCAGCAGAGGGACAGGATCCAGGCCTTTGACAGCGACCTGGCTGAAATCCGGGCCGACAAGCAGAACCTGGAGGACATTCTGCGCAACCTCCCCGAGGGCTGCTCACAGTGGCAGTGAGAGGGCTCCGGAGTCATCTGTGACCCCCCCACACACCCCTGCAGAGGGAAAGGCAGAGTAAAGGACAGCTCGTGCTCACCAGCATCGATCCCTCCAACTGCTCTTCATCCGATATCACACCCCAGCTCCTGCTCTGCACCAGCTCAGGCTCTCATGTGCTTTGCAGCATGACTTCAGCTCTGTCCACGGGCTGTGGGGTCTCACCATCTACCAGCCACCACCTATATTTCAGTGCAGGAGATGGAGACATCACAGAATTGGTTTCCCATCATGGAGTGAACAAAGAGCCATCATCTCCTAAGTGCTGGAAATGTCCCTCCATCCCTCCCTCCCCACTGCAGCACAGCACAGGGGACAGGGACAGCTCATCAAGTGTGTAATGTACCAAAGCTGTGCCACCCAGCTGTGCCTCCTGCCGCAGAACAAGACTGGAAGCTGGTCCCACTGCACATTCCAATGCTCATATGCTGTGGTCACAGAGAATCAGAGATGAGTCGTGGTGAGGCTAGGCAGAGCTGCTCACTGGAAGGCATGCACCTTGCCTGCTGCTCTGGGGAAGGGAGCTCAGCAGGGAGGGCTAAACTGGGGCCAAGCTGGAGCAAAGCTGGACTCTGAACCAGCTCCCAGCAGGCAGGTGGGGCATCCTCTGCCTGCTGCATGGTAAGAGCAGCTCTGCTTTTGCTCCAGGTTAGCACAGGTTTGCCGTTGCCCACACTTCTGATCTTCATGGCCAGTCCCAGCTCCACTTGTCTCCCCAGGTATCACTAGGTCTGGCTACAAAGCAGCCCAGCTGCCAGCAGACGCAGGGGCTGGGTGGCACTGCAATGCACCAGGCAGGGAAGCTGACACTTGCACTGGACGGACACCCAGCCCCACATCAGCACCCACACACCCTCCCCACTGGAGCAAAGCTGGCTGGTGGCACCAGGCTCTGCAGGATGGGGAGCAGCAGGACACAGCCAGCTTCTGCCAGTCCCTCCCACGAGGTGGCAGAGGTCAGCAGCTGTATCGCCTTTAAAGGGAAGGCATGTGTGTCCACCCCATGCTCCCATGCAGCCTGGTCTAAGGGGCCATGCAGGCAGCAGAGAGAGGTCCTGTTCAGCTCACCCTGTGCTAGTTGAGCCATGACTCCAGCTAGCAGCTGAAGTCACTCCCATAAGACAAGAAGCAAGTCCCCAAGGTCGTGCCCATTTCATTTTTAACCTGTTTTACCTGTGTTCTGCTCTCAGTGCTAGAAAGCAGGTTTGCTGAAGTCTTTTTGTAGACACTGGATTTCCCCCCAGCACCATCTCTGGTGGGTCCTGTAGTCTGGAAATGACAAACCCATCTCCCCTCCTCATTCTGCACAAAAGCTGCCCCAGGAGTGAGGTGCCAAAGCTGTGGCAGGGTAATGGCTGGTGCGCCCTGCTCCCTGCCCCAGGGCAGCTCTGTGAAAGCAAACCCATGTGGCAGGGAGAACACGGTGTGACTGGGGCTGGCTGAGGGGTGGGAGCCGCCCCCACTTACTGTCTCCCTGGGAAGACAATTATACATCTGTAATCAACACACACATTTGCTGCTGCTAAGAGCAATGTCAAGCCTTTGCTTTTGTGCCTGCTGCTGAAGACATGGTTCATCATCCCTCCTGCTCTCCCTGGAACTCTGCTTTTTTTAGCTGGTGACACCTGCCTAGAGCTGTACCTATTAAAAATTCTTAATCTAACACGTAGCTGCCCATCCACCTGAGTGTATGGCAGCAGCAGAGGCACACGCTGCACTGGCACTTGCCTCCCCTCACAGTGCCTGGGGGTTGAAATGTGTCTGGTTCTGGGGTGGTGTGGGGGCAACAGTCTGACAGTTCCTCCTCAAAACCACTTCAGTACAAGTTTTTAAAAGGAAGTGACTAGCTGTGATTGCAGGAGCAGGGAGAGAGCTGGATGTCACCATTCAGATTAGATCCTGACCAGGACACACATCACCTCGGTTGTGTCTTTGATGCCTTTGCCAGCTGCTTCTCCAGGACAGACCTGCAAACGGTTGTGCTTTACCACATCACAGAGCTGCTCCCCAAAAATAAAACCACCTTGCAAGCTCGTCAGCAGAGCGGGGTACCCCGAGACGGCGGCGGGGGGGTGGGGAGGGGGTTCACCTGCTGAGCGCATCTCAGGGGTGCCCCCAGGGAGACTGTCCCCGTGCCTCCCGTCGGGGCTCGACCGGTGGAAGCTCCCACCGTGCTCTGTAGCTCTCCATCACGGAAGGTTTCCGTGCCGTGTCCCGCAGGAGCAGCTCGGGGCGGGGAAGGGGTTAAGGGCAGGGGCGGAGGGGCCCGGCCCGGCCCTACTTAAGGCGGCGGCGGGCGCGGGCGGCTTCGGCGCGATGGCGGCTCCGCGCCGGGCGGGTGCCGGGGGGCTGCGGCGGGACCCGCAGGACGGGCGGCTGGACCAGATCAACAAGGTGGGGCTGGGGCCGCCCTCCCGAGCGGAGCCGAGCCGAGCCTCGAGGAGACGGGGCGGAGGGTTCCGAGGGGCGGGATGGGGACTGGGGACAGCGGCTGCCGCGCCGGGGTTGACCTGATACCCGGCGGCGATGGGGCTGCGGCGGTGCCGGGCGGGGACAGGAGGGAGCTGCCCCCGGCTCCCATGTGTCCCCCCCCGGCTCCCGCGTGTGCCCCCCACCCC
>WBNH01006110.1:0-41139 GCA_013401255.1 Urocolius indicus | reverse complement strand
CCCCCCCCCGGGCTCCCGCGTGTGCCCCCCCCGGGCTCCCGCGTGTGCCCCCCCCGGGCTCCCGTGTGTGCTCCCCTCGGAGGGGAACCCAGCTGCAGGGGGCTCTGCAGGGAAGTTTGTCACCATCTCCTCCGTCTGCGGTGTTGCCCTCGCAGGCGGCTCTTCCTTCCCCAGCCCTTGTGCCGCTGAATGCTCCGGGTCCGTTTGCCCTTTGGGAACGTGCTCCAGCAAGAATATTGAGCTATTGTTCTCGCGAAGGGCTTCAACCTCCTCTCCAGTGTAACTTTCCCCCGAGAGCGAGGAGTTTCTGCTGCTCAGAAGAGCTGACTCGAGGCTTTGTAGTTTTTAACGGTGGGGAGGTGAATGTGGAGCCCGGGATGGTCGCGGGTCTCACGAGCCTTGGGTAGGGGGAACGGCAGCTCCTGGATTAGTGCAAAGTACTCTGGGCTTCGTGCCCTTCATAGCAGGGTCAGGCAAGGTCCTTTCCCTGGAGCTTGGGGATTGCCTCATCCCTTGCTTGGCATGGCCTGTGAGGCATCCCTCCCTGGTAAGAGGAGTTCTGAGGGCAAAAAGAAGGTTTTAACCTTGAAACATCCGACGGTGGGATTTCTAGTGTCATTTCTAAGTGGGTTTGGTGGACACTCGCTGGTTTAGTCAGCAGCACTTTGGTGTTACAGGTGGAGAAATCAAAGAGCTGCAGAAGATGAGAGCCTAGAAGAGCTGGTGGGCTTGCCTTGCTCTCATACAGACTAGGCCATGAAAAGTACCAATGTACTCCTTGAGACAGCAGAGGTCAAGTTTCTGTAGGTCACTGGAGAGGGAATGACATCATTAGAAACCAGGAGGTGCTGTGGGATGATTGGGAAAAGGTGCTGCAGCATAAGGGTATAAAGTAAGAACACTTGGCTAAAAAGGAGCCTTTGAAACCTGCTGTTGGGAGGCTGGCATGGAACACTCTGTGCCAAGGAGGGACATAGGTGGGTCTGACCCATCGCCCGTAGCCAAGGTGATGTTGACCCTTGGGTTGAGGAGGAAGCGTATTGTACCTATTGCTGCTGTTTATGCTGCTTTGGGGTTGTCCTCCACCATTACTTGGGCACTGGGTGGGATATGTGATCTTTCAGCTTGTAGGAGCTGTAGGACTCAGTCTGGGAAGCCATGGACACTGCTGTGCCCCAGGGATAGGGGTCTTCTTCCTCCCAGGCAGGACACTGGCTCGTATCTCTCCTCTAAGCAGCTATCACTTCTAGGAGGCTTTTTCTCTGGATTAAGTTTGCATGACAAAAAAGAAACAAACCACATAACTTCACACTGAGCGAAGCGAGAGCTGCTTGTTCACATCCTTGCTGCCCCGTGTCTTGGCTCTGTGCTTGGAGAAGGGATTTGAGCAGCTAGAAATCAAGCTGCAGAAAGCAGGGGTAGTGGCAGCCTGTGGATCCTGAGCAGCTGTTGTATTGAAGAGGCTCTGGGCAGCAAACTCTGTGCTGCTGTGCTCTGCTTGCTCTGCCAGCTCTGCATGGCAGCACTGGGGGAGTTTGCTGTGAGCATGGCTCACACTTTGCTCTGACACAGAGCTGATATGTAAACCTGGACTGATGCTGTGGCTAGAGCCAGGGAGGGAGTTTCCCAAGCTCCTGGGCTGCAAACCAGTAAAGTGTTCCTAATGAAACTTATCAGGCCAAATTCCCATCAGGCTTAATCTTATTGTCTCATCCTAACAGCTCCCTCCCAGCCCTGTTTTCCTGGCTGGTTTCTACCCCAGAACTCTCAGTGGGATAAGGGTCTTTGGCAGGCAGCACCCTGAGTGCACATGTGCTGCTGAAGGATAGCTGAGTCCTAGTACTGACTTCTCTCTTGCAGCCTGAAATGCTCCTCTGGGATCCCCTCTTGGCTGTTCCCCTCTTCATGGGGAATGGCAATCACATTGTTCAGCCTCGTGCATCAAGGTGGCAAGTTTAATCCAGCACAGATTAGTTTCAACCTAGCTTTACCCTCTAATGCTGTAGACTGTGGGGAAGGAGTCCAGCCTGCCATTGAGTAGGTGCCTGCTTCTCCTATCCAGGGTAGGCATGAGCATCTTTTGGCCCCTTCCCAGCCCCAGCAGGCAGCATGGCTGGCATTGAGCACTTAAAGAGTCTGGTGAGAGCTTGGCCTGCCAGCTGGAGCTGTCTTTTTGGGGAGTGAGGAAGGATCTGTTTTTTCTTGGGTTGTCTTTGCAGGTAGCAGAGACTTGTGTGACTGAATTTATTGGCTTAGAAAAATCTCTCTGCCCAAGAAAGGCTGTTCAGGGAAGGAGTGGGGGAGAGGCTGGGGCTTATTAAGCCGTTCTTATTAATAGAACATGCCCCTTAAAATGGGAACTTCAGCAAAAGTCTCTAGGAGGAACTTCAGGCACTCTGAGTCACTGGCCCTGGGGACTGAATTCCTGTGTGCTATTGTGTGTGCCTTATCGAAGTCACAGCTTGTCTTGCATACAATGTGGTCGGTGAAATGTCTTTGAAATGGTTCCCCTGTTGCTTCCTTTGGTCTGGAGCAGAGCTGTGACACTGGTAGGCTGTCGAGTTCCCCTCCAGTTGATATGTAAGAGGCTTGGGTCTTAGGTGTGTGCACGGTGTCATTACCCTGCTGTCTTCAATGCTGCCAGGGCTGCAGGAGCCCTGGGCACATATCCCTCAATCATCGTGCAGGGATGTAACATTCCCTTTGCTATCCACCATTTCTTGTGCTGCTTCATGCTCCCAGAGAAATGCAACGCTCTGCTCTCGCATCCTTTGTCTGCTGCTCTTGCAGGGCAGGAATGAGGCTGTGACCTGATAGCCAGGAGGTGCTCTGGCCCTGTTTTGGTTCTCAATGATGTTTGGCAAGTTCCTTCTACAGGGGCTATTCAGTGGCAATTAGCAGTAGGTAACACGACTCTGCTCTCTGGTGACTTCTGCTGCTTGCTGAGCCCAGGTCTCAAAGCTGAATTGTGCCCTTTGTGCTGGGCTGGCAAATGATACCCCTGGGTAGAAATAACTGAGATAAATGAAATTGAGTTGGTAAAGAAAAGTAAAAGAAGGAACTGGGAACTTTGCTTTTCACCACGGTTCTCAGTTTGAGTTGGTGTCCATGGTGATAAGGGAAGTCTGTGTCACACTGGTTTAGTGGGCATGGTGTCTGGTGTCCCATCTGGAGTTGGAGAGGTGGGAGGAGATGACAGCCACTTCTGTCCTAGTAGAGCTTCCTCAAAATCTTAGTTCAACTACACACGAAAGACTCAAAACCAGTGGTTAACTGGCAGTGAAGGTTTGAGGCATTTGGACTCCCTGGGCAGGTCCAGGGTCCCCTGTGCCAGTGGGGAAGGAGGGAGCAACTCCAGGTGTGTTGGCTGGAGGTGCCTGGAGCATGTGTGACAAGGCTAGGGTGGCATGTGGCCATTGAGCATGAAGGGCTTGGGGCTGGCTGTGGAAACAGGAACCAGGCATCAACTTGAGGCTGCAGTGCTCAGGAGCTGTCCCAGCAGCCAGACTGGCACAGACAGTGGCACCTAGGGATAGCTGCTTCAGTCTTACCTCTGGGAAAAACAAGAACATGTCCTGGAGGCTGGAGGGCATCTGGGTTATTGATGGCTGTGGGGATTTTCTGCAGTCCCAATGTCCTAGCACATGCAATTTGGGCTTCTTTGGAGCAGTGGTGGTCTCCTTAATCACAAGCAAGGCTGCCTCAGTGCCACCAGTCTCTCGGTGACCCGCTCCTGCCCTCCTTGAAGCATGGAGAATAGAGGTGAGGAACACCTACCCAGAGCAGGGAACAGCCTTAGCCCTTTATCCACTCTAACCCCTGGAGGGGTTTTATCCTGGACAAGCCATGCATAATCTATGCAGATGTTAATGATTTCTATGCTGAAGAATGTGGTGTTGTTGCTGAGCACAGAGGGAGTGATGAAGCTGTCCTGGGCTGGCTGGAGCTGGGTAGTGTGGGAGTGGAGAGACAGGAGCAAGACCCTGCTGCTCACAGCTGTGGGGGGTGTTGCTGGCAGGACATAGCAGTAGAGCTGGCTCTGCAAGTTGTGGTTTGTTCTCTTGGATGCCTGAAGGTCTTTGAGGTAGGACAAGTAACCAGAAATGACCCCAGATTGCCTCTCCAGCCTGAGCAAGGTAGAGGGAAAAAACAGCCTGAGACAAGTGAGAGGCTCTTACCTCAAAATACCAGTCCTCTCTTGGGTGCTTGATGTCCTGCAAACTTTACCTGTTCCATTTGCTAGCCCTCAGTTTATCCAAGAGTTTGAAATCAGAGATCAGAGTGCTTTTAGCAAGGAGTAGGAGCCCTCACTGGGAACAGGTGCCAGATCCATGTGCTGTGTGTGCATAAACTCCCCACATATGTGGGGAGCTGAAACTTTGGGTGAGGAAGAAGAGAGTGTTTAATGCAGTTATTCCAAAGGCATATGGGGTCCAGTCCTCCTTCAAGCTGTTGATGGGAAATGTGAGACAGCAGAGGCATTCCCCTTGCACTGGAATGTTAATGACAAGGTGTGGAGGGATTCAACCCATTCTCAAGCCTCCTGGCTCTGTTGCTTAGATGTGTCTCTGGGAATTGCACTGGTCTGCTGGGTAATGCTGTATTTGTCCATGCCCTCTAGGGTTTTGTTTTCCTTTGCACCTTTAACCTTGGGGATATTATTTTTTTTTCCTGTTTTAGGAATTTCTCTGTGACCCAAAGTTCAGTGATGAAGAAGATCTGGAGGAGAAGTTGGCAGTGTTCAAAGGTGAGATCTGGAGATTTCCCTGTCCTTTCAGCCTGGCTATTTGCTTTGAACAGATTATTTTCCTCAGCACTTGGATCGTACCAGCATGAGTTTCTCTGCCAAACACAAGTGACTGAGCTGGGGTGGATGCCTCCTGCTTGTTTGTGGGACTTAGTGAAGCTCCCTGGAGAGCTGGCTTTCCCACACGAGCCTTTGTGCTTCTCCCACTTGCAATGCAGGGACTTGTCACCCTGCAGAGATCCTACCTGGTGGCTGCTATTACTGCAAAACCTGCTGTGTGGGCAAAACCCCAGGGAGCAGCAAAGGAGGATGGTTTCTGTCTAGATACTTAGACAAGCTAGCTGATATAATGGATGATGCAGCAGCTGGACTCCTATTTTTCAGTGAGCAGGAGGACCTCTTCCCAGAGAGCTGAGATCTCAGCTGCTCCCTGAAGGAATTGGAGACTTTCTCTATGCAAAACTTTCTTCAGTCTGATCTGCTCCTTCCTGAGCCCCATGGTACCAGAGGCAGCAGCAGTAATGTGTCTCTAGTCCTGGCCAAAGCCTGACTCCCGTGGGTGAGCAGATCTAGGGATTAGGTTTGGGCCATTTGCTGGGATGGGGCGGGATAGTGAAACAACTCAATAACCTAAAGTCCTCTGGAGTTTGTCCCTAAAGTGCTTACAGGACAAGATTTGGCAGGGCTGTTCTGGGTGCATCCACTTTCTTGCCAAGCAGTGGCTGGAGGCAGTTGGGAAAACACGCTTTCTGCGTCACACTGCCCTCAAGGTTTGTCCTCAGCCCAGCTCTACCCAAATAAAACCTGACCTTGCTTCCATTTCAGGGGTTGTCTGTGTTTTCCCTTTGAGTTTCAGCTTTTTAATCCAGCATGGAAGAAGCTGGCTGGGGTTTTGTGATCCTTTACCCTGCTGGGCATAGCAGAGCCTCCTGCCCTCCCCCTTCTTTTTCTGTTGCCTTTTGTACAGCTTTGGCTTTTGGCTGTGGCCCAGCATTATTTTTCCCATCACAATTGGGGCTCTTCAAACATTGCAACTGTAGGTCACAGGCGCAGAATCCCCTGTAACGAGAGCCTTTGGCATCTCCTCCCGCTGCCTCGTGAGTTTGCCTCCATGGCCTGTCCCACTCTCCAACGCCTCCTCCAGCTCCTCCAACAATCACCTCATTGTGTGATGATGGGGGGAGTGTTTCTTCTCTGCCATCCTCCCCACTGCCCTCCCCAGCTGGGCCCAGGGAGCCCCTGTCCAGTGTTTGTGTAAATGCATTTGTGAGGGGAGGGATCCCACCAAATCCCTGCAGCTGGGATGGGAGGGAAAGATGAATGTGTGAGCTTGAGAGCCCGATGATGTAAAACTGCCTCTGTTCTCTCTGTGTTTAGCTAAGTGTCAGATGAGAAGAAAAGAAAACATGTGCTGGGCACAGCCAAGGCAGAGCTGGGTTTGTGTCCCTGAGCACATGCTGGGAGGTGGCAGTCCCTGATCCCTGTCCAGGGAGGTGGCAGTTCATTTGCACAAGGTCATTATGGTGCAGCAGAGTGTGGGGAGAGCCAGTTCCACATCAGGCATTGCTTTGGCCCCTAAGCACATGTGTGACAGCCTCAGTTTCATCTAGGATCGGTTGCTTAATGCTTGAAGGGGAGATGTTTATTCCTGCCTGAATGAACAGCTTTGGTTTGTATGTGATATTGCTGTAGGTCTGTCCTGGTCAGCTCATGACAGTAATAACCCACCAGGTGAAGACATGTCGAGCCATTCCTTTGCCTCCTGCTTGTAGCTGCCTATCAGTCTGGTTAACCCAGGACCTTCCCTCAAAAACACATGTCCTGGGAAGGCTCTGATGTGTGAAACATCCCCTTTTCCCTTTGTCTCCTTAAATTAGCATGCCACTTCTCTGTTCATGCTCATCTTGCTTGCTGGTGTCCCTGCAGCAGAGGCAAAAGGTCTTTTCCCTTTGGGGAAAGGAGCAGCCTGGGAGGTTTAAAAGTCCTCTGAGGCTGTTCTGGGGAGTGAATGCTAGCTGCAGGGCAAGAAGAGATTTCCCCAGCTCAGTGTGGATGGATGGCAGCAGCAGGCATCTTGCTCTTCTCATTTAGCAGAACTTGAGATGATGGGGGGCTCCCTGTGGTGCTAGGAGCTGTGTTGTCTGTAAGACAAATCCTTGCTTGAAGAGCTTAAAGTCTAAATGGGGAACAGCTAGCAAGGGGAAGTCGGGTAGGGAGCACACAGGTGTGCCATTCCAAAGGTCAGAAGCAGCATAGGACTGAAATTGTGAGTTTTCTCACTCAAATCAGTGCTCTGTCACAGAATGTGAACTTTTGCCCTGCAAAACTAACCAGACCTTCTTGAGTGGGCTCTGCCCTTCTCTAAGGATGCTGGAGTTGTCCTGTTTGACAGCACACTGGAAAGGGAAGCAACCTGCTCCAGCATAACTGGTCATGGGCATGTTCTTGGCCTTACCCTTTTGATGTGGTCCTTGAGCATCTCTCCTGGCAGGTGCTGCTCTGGGAGTGCAGCATGGCACTGGGAGGACTGTGGAGCCTGACCCTTGCTATTGCAGGCAACTACGTCCTTTAATCTCCCTCCTGATCCGATCAAGCTTCATTTGGAGAGTGCTCAGGGTTCTGTTTTCCTTGCTACTCCTTCTGGGAGGCTGTTCCAGAGCTTTGTTTTTTTGGCTGGAAACCTTTTAATGCTCTTGGTGGTTAGCTGATACCTTGTTCTCATGCCAGTGTTTTCCTTCAGTGTAAATGAAAAGCAGCCGCAATTAAAGAGCACTTAACTCTAGAGCCCTGGAACTCAGTTAATGGCACTAAAACCAGGTCTTGATGGTCTCCATCTGAACTGTTTGCATTCAGCCTGGTATCAATCTTAGCCCCTCATCTTTTCTTTCGCTGCTCTAAGCAGGCAGGGCTCCAAAGCCCTGCATAACCCCTGCTCTAGTGTTCTGCTAACTTGCTTCTGTGTCTCCTTCCAGAGAAGTACATGGAGTTTGACCTGAACAACCAAGGCGAGATTGGTGAGTGACTCAGGGATGCTGGCACTGGGCTGCAAAAGCAACAGCCTGCTGAGGTGGTGTCTGCTGCTGTATCTGCTGCTTCCCTTCGCACCTGTGCTGCCGAGGAGGAAAACCTGAGGGCTTTTCCCCTGTCTAGCCTTGATTGGGTCTTGATTGCCAGCCAGGGGCTTCCTTGGCTCTCTAGCCTCTGCCTTTCAGCTTCCTCAGTCTCTTCTCACCTGCTTTAAGCTCTTCTCAGTCCTATTTTCCTCCTGAGTTTCTGCTTAGCTCCTCTATTTCTTCCTACTCTAAGTGCATTTTTTTCCCTTTTTCTCCACTGAGGATTTCTTCTCAATCCTCAGCATTTACAGAGCTAGAAAACTGTGGGACAATCAAAACAATTTGACAATCCTGAGTTTCGCCTGGCTTAGGGCAGAAGCTGTATAAAACCATGAGCACTTTCAGTGCAGAGCAGCTCTTTGCTGGCAATGGGAGCAGGGGACTTGGGCATGAGTCTGGCTCAGCTGAACTGTGCTGGTTTGTGCCCAGAAAGCACCAGTTATGTAAAGATCCAGCCTTCTGCAAGCCTGGAGCTGATGCTGGAGTGTAATCACTCACATGCTGCCTCCTTCCAGGAGGCTGCTGCCTCGCTCCCCTCCTCCAGCTGAAGTAAAGCCTGTGGGGAGCTGGAGGAGGCCTGACTCAGGGCTGCGTTGCAGTTTCCGGAGGGAAGGGGCCGCAGGTCGCAGCAGGCAGCAGAGCAATGGAAGGAAATGGCCTGTGGTGCTGAGCAGAGGCGCCTGCTCCCCACGGCCTGTTTGTCTCCAGCTTTAACCCTGGCATTGCTTCCCTCCTCCTTGTGATTCTTGGCACCCCACCTCAAGCTGGAGCACCGTGTCCTCACGTGTCCCTGGAGCGCTGGGAGAGCTATCCCTCTTCTGCATGTGCACTGCTTTTCTCTTGAGCTGCACAAATGGGAAGTGGTGCTCTGAACTGGAAAGTACAGCAGTGGTCTGTGCTGGAAGGCTGCTCTTGGCTTTCAGAAACAGCTGAATGTTGTCAGCCCCAGAGTCCACAGGTGAGGTAGTCTGAGGTGGGAACTCGTACCTGTGTCCCTGGTCTGTGCTCAGTGTGGCCACCTCTCAACAGCACCGATTACCTTGCTCTTGCAGATTTGATGTCTGTCAAAAGGATGATGGAGAAGATGGGGGCTCCAAAGACACACCTAGAACTGAAGAAGATGATCTCTGAGGTGACGGGAGGGGTTAGTGAGACCATCTCGTACCAGGACTTTGTCAACGTGATGCTTGGGAAACGCTCTGCTGTGCTTAAACTGTGAGTGTCCCTGGCAGGGAGTGGGGGAGATGCAGGACCTGAACTGGTATGCTGGGGGAGCTGGGCAGCAGAAGTTGTTCTGCCTGGTGCAGGTGGAACTGTGCACGCTTGGTGTTCATGAAGGGGAGACAAGAACCGTTGTGAAGTGGGAGTTTGCAGAGAGAGATGAGATGCGTGTGTGTTGAGGCTAGATAGTGGTGAATGCTCACAGAGGAGTTGCCTGCAGTGTGTTAACACAGGCTTCCTCCCACATGCTCTGCGCAGAGCCATTCTCCCCCTTTCCTGAGGGTGTGCAGGCACCCAGGACTGCAAGACTTCTTCCCATCTTTTCCCTGTGAATACCAGTCCAGCCAACAGCAGCGGTGCTGGCTCCTGTTCACCCCAGGATGCCCCCTTCCCTGCCTGATTTTTGGAGAGATGAGCAGTAGATAGGAGGTGGGATACATGCTTGAAACAGCTGGCTTGTGCTGGGAGAGGCTTTCTGCAGAAAAGGCTGCCAGCACTAGCCTCCCACGGCCTCCTCTGCCCTCTCAACAGGGCTCTGAAAGTCCTGCTGTAACAAATGGCTTCCGAACACTTGCTTGGCTCCATCTCCACCTCACTGAAGCCTGACTTTTCCTTTCACAGCCATAGGGGCTGGCCTTGCTTTTTTTGTCTGTGTAAGCACCGTGAATAGGAGCTGCTCCTCTCCATCCCCCTTGCTCCTTTCTGAAGGGAGCTTTAGAAACACAGCCAGCTTTCGAGGCAGGTTGGGAGGAAGGATCTTGTTCCCACGTCTCACATAGTCCCTCTCAGCTGGTATGTGCTTGCTGGCAAGGCGTTTCTCCTCCCTCCTGTGCCTGTGTGTTGGGATGCTCCTCTTCCAAGCACTTTCAGACCTCTCACACCCCTACTCCTCCTTTCTTTCTCTATGGAAGCAGGCTGAGCGTGCAGCCTGTCCCATATCTTCCACCTTTCCTCCCAACTGCAGCAGCTTTCACAGATGGGTCCTTTCTTTTGCTAACAGAAGCCCCATTGTCTGTTGGACTCTTTAAAGCAGGAGCAGAAATGTAAAGCTCTTCCCAAAAGAGCAGTGCAGCCCTTTGATCCAGTGTGGCAGCTGGCATTCCCAGCGTAGCTGCAGCCCTCAGGGAGGAAGACAGTGCTGGTGGTTGCAAAATGCTTGGGATTCTTCAAGCCAGTGCCTTGCTCCTTGACTCTCCTCTTCCCTGGCTGCACTTGCTGTTGCTTGCTTGGTGTTTGGCTTTTGAATGTTCTGCTGTGTGGTTATGTACAAGGTGGGCCAGGGATGATATTTGCTTTTATGCACCGGGAGGATTTGGTGTGCAGTGTGTGTCCAGGGGATTTTGGAAGTGGCTGTCTACATAAAACATGCTAATCCTCTGGGCTCTGAGAGGGAAACCAGTAGAAGCTTTGGGAACTCACTCCTGGAAGCTGCTGGAAACAGTGCTGCCTGCCAGGCTGGCTGCACTGCGCTCTATTGGCCTTCCCTCCTCTGTTAATTAGCGGATGCCCTTTGCATAGGAGGCAGATGCTATTTTTCAGCCCATAAGATAATCCCACCCCAATGATCTGTAAAGATGCACCTGCTGCTTTTTTTTTTCCATTGGTGTCATCCATTGTGTTTTGCAGGGTCATGATGTTTGAAGGAAAAGCCAATGAAAACAACCCAAAACCTTCTGGTCCGCCTCCCGAGAGAGACATAGCCAGCCTCCCTTGAAGAGGACTGGCTGTAAGAGTGGCACTGTTTGCTTCGCTGGTCTGTAACAGGGGTTACCTGTGCTTTGTTACTTTTTACTGTGAACATTCCTAAATGTTAACTAGTTTTCAACTAACTTGCCTTAGAGGAAGAGCAAGGGAAGCTGCAGACCCCCAGCTCACGTCTTTCTGCTGCATCCCTTACCCGACATGATTTGTTAGAAGCTGTAGCACCAAGTATAATGTGAGACCAAAAAACCAAATAATCCTGTGACTTTTACTCTTTCCTCTGTCCTTCCTGCATATCTGAGATGAGGAGCTTCTTCCCTCTCACTGTATGGAATCAGAGCTGTGCTTGTCATGACAGGTTCCTGAAGGGCCTTACTGCCAGACATTGAATGTTTCTCTGGCAAAGCCCCTGTGACAGCAGCTTCATGGGTGCAAAGAAATAAGTGCCTTCTCTGCTCTATCCTATGTTTCCTGACTCTGGACTAGTGAGCAAGGCTGACTGCAGGGACAGCTTCTGTCTGCTCCCTGGGGTCATCCTTTGGTCACCAGGTCCAACACCGTCCACTGCCAAGTGAGGATGATTAAAAGTTACCTCAGAGGACCTCTTCCTGATAAATCTCTGCTTGGATCTGACTAGGAGCATAACCTTTGAACAGGTCATTGTCTGTCCGGTCCATCCAGTACAGAAACAAGCCTGCCTTCTGCCTTTGCAGCCCCCTAGGAAGGCCTGGGGGGAATGAAACCTTCAGGTGAAAGGAAGCTGGGTGACTAAACTGTGAGCTCTGCCAGACCAGTTGCAGATGACGATCTGTCTTCACACAGCTGCTCTGTCCCTCTGATTTTTGCAGACCTCCCTGTATGTGTTTCACCAGGTTTCCTGGGGCTATTCAGTACATTTCCCAATGGTTAAACCCTCAAACCTGCAAAATCTGAATGGCTGTAAGTGTGGAGTGTAGGCTGGGACCCAGCTGTAGCTGTGCTGTCCACGCTGTGGTTACTGCGGTGATTCTTGCTCTGAACACAATTTCTGGAATCCAGATGTTTGCTCTTTGCCCTTTCCCTGTGATTTTCTTAAACGTTCTTGGCAGCTTTTAACCTTTTTTTTTTTTTTTTTTAAGCAAAGCAATCATGATTTAATAAATAATTTTTAAAGGAATTACAGATGATTAACTCCGCTAGGCTGACTGCTCCTGCCAAAGGCTGCACTCTTCAGTAAAGAAAACATACTCACTACTGTTTGCACGAAAACCAAAACTGTAATGGAGAGAAAAATTATGAGCAAAAGCAGCACCAGTCTACTTTTAAGGGCTGAAAATAAATCTTCTGAAGCTACACTGTGTGTCAGTGTATTAGTTTAGCTCCTCTGAAGCTTGGTCCTTATGATTGGTTGCAGATTAAGTGAGCTTGTTTCCAAGGCTGTTAATATAAACCCTGAAATAGATCCTAGAGATAGGTTTGGACCGTCTTGATCTGATCTTTATCTGCAATAGCTGACTGAATGCCATGGAGTTTGTGTTACAAAATGCAGGGGCCACCTTCTGAAAGCTGTCTGGGATTGGGTTTTTTTTGTGACTTGCTGAAAGGAAGCAGGTGGCAATGCTTGTTTTAAGGAAAAACTTGTTTATCAAAAGCAGACACTTGTAATGCTTCCCTTGAAAGAGTAATGTTTTTTTTTTTCATCCTTTGCTCTTGAAGCAATTCCCTGAGTTTCTTGTTTGATGTGAGTTATCAAAATGGAGATCAGGCTTCCTGGGGGAATAACTAGGTACATTTTTCCCGTGCACCTCAAAAGGACAGAATTGCCCATAGATCAGAGCCCTGTGTCTGCTTGCTGCTGCCTGTTAGCCTCTGGGAACCTACCTGCTTTTCTGGGCTGTGTTTGTTAAAGCTGATGTGCAGTTAGAAAATAAAGGGAGCATATTACACAAGGGAAATCTGGATGTGGTTTGCCACCGTTCAGGTCGCTGCCCAAAGCCATCACTGCTTTTGTCACACTGGAAATCTTTGCCCACCGAGTCCTAGAAAAGAGAAGCACAACCTGCTTCAAATAAACAGTCTTTTTCAGTATATCCTTGTCCCCACTGGGCCAGGGGGCATGCCTCTCTGAGCTGGCAAGCTGAGTGCCCTGAATGCCCTGAAGGAAGGAAACCCAGCTCCTACTGTGACAAAAAAAAACCCAACAAAACTTCCATGCTGGTTTTGTGGGGCTTAGGAGCACAGTAAAGCTGTCCCTGCTCAGATCTTCCATGTTTCCACCTCAACCACATGTAACTGGAGGTGTGCAGGAACCAAATCTAAGCATTGGCCTCTGCTCCTACTACAGCCTGTGCTGAGGGAGAAGGATTTGCTTAGAGCTGCAGCAATGGTGGACCTTTCATGGAAAACACATCAGTCCCATAGCAAGGGTTGATGGGCCAAGTGGAGCAGCTGCCTGCCAGCTTTCACCATTGCACGGTGGGGAGACAAACCCAGGAGCACATCCTGTGCTGCACTGGTACAAAACCTTACTGAACACATCTTGTTATTCTGTTCAGTGAGTCCTCTGCCTGCTGTGGATATTGAGTAAACTCTCATCCCTCCTCTGGCATCTGGCAGGGCAGGGAAGTAGGTTCCATCCTTATCAGTCACAGAATGCTAAAGCAGGTTCCCCTGGCTCAGGGGGCACAGGAATGTGTCCAGGTGGGTTTGTAAACCTCCTGAGAAGGAGCCTCCACACCCTCCCTGGGCAGCCTGGGCCAGGGCTCCCTCACCTCAGCACCAAAGGAGTTTCTCCTGCTGGTTAAGTAGAACTTGTGTTCCGGCTTGTGCCCATTACCAGAGCACAATCATGACCAAGCCATGCCCTTGAAGTGCCTGTGCCCACCTCATCTCCCTGATGATAAGGTCTCTCCCCCTCAGGCAGAGAACCGTTATCACTCCAGGACGTCCCTCTTGAGGACAGGTGTCTGTCCAGAGCCCGTGTGTGCTTATTCTGATCAGTACCACCTCACTATCAGTTCTAACCACAAGCCCCTCTGCACCTACACCCTGTGTGTGCTGTTCTCATCAGCCTCCTGTGATTGTTTATCTGGTTACAGACGGGCAGCCCCACTGGGCTGGAGCCTCAGAACCAAAGGAAAAAGCCACTCGTGCCCATGAGGGGCTGGTGTGTGCCTGTGAGGGGCTGGTGAATGCCCGTGAGGGGTTTGAGTGTATCCATGAGGGGCTTGCATGTGCCCATGAGGGGTTGGCATGTGCCTGCGAGGGGCTGGAGTGTATCTGTGAGGGGCTGGAGTGCCTGTGAGGGGCTGGAGTGTGCCTGTAAGGGGCTGGCGTGTGCCTGTGAGGGGCTGGAGTGTGCCCATGAGGGGTTGGCATGTGCCTGCGAGGGGCTGGAGTGTATCTGTGAGGGGCTGCAGTGCCTGTGAGGGGCTGGTGAGTGCGGGTGAGGGGCTTGTGGGGATCGATGAGGGGCTTGGGTGTGCGCATGAGGGGTTGGCATGTGCCTGCGAGGGGCTGGAGTGTATCTGTGAGGGGCTGCAGTGCCTGTGAGGGGCTGGTGAGTGCGGGTGAGGGGCTTGTGGGGATCGATGAGGGGCTTGGGTGTGCGCATGAGGGGTTGGCATGTGCCTGCGAGGGGCTGGAGTGTATCTGTGAGGGGCTGCAGTGCCTGTGAGGGGCTGGAATGTCTATGAGGGGCTTGCGTGTGCCCGTGAGGGGTTGGCAAGTGCCTGTGAGGGGCTGGAGTGTATCTATGAGGGGCTGGAGTGCCTGTGAGGGGCTGGAGCACACCCATGAGGGGCTGGTCTGCCTGTGAGGGGCTTGCATGTGCCTGTGAGGAGTTGACGTGTGCCCATGAGGGGCTGGCGAGTGCCAGTGAGGGGCTGGAGTGTGCCCATGAGGGGTTGACGTGTATCCGTGAGGGGCTGGGGTGTGCCTGTGAGGTGCTGGCGAGTGCCCAATGAGGGGCTGGAGTGTATCCATGAGGGGTCGGTGTGTGCCCGTGACAGGCTGGCATGTGCCCATGAGGGGCTGGAGTGCCTGTGAGCACCTGGAGTGCCTGTGAAGGGCTGGAGTGTATCTGTGAGGGGCTGGCGTGTGCCCACCCACTCGTTCGCCCCGGGCGCCGCTGCGCGGGCCCCGCTGGAGGACTCCGGCCGCCGCGGAGCAGCGAGAGGCGAGGCTGGAGCGGGCCCCCCGCCGGAAGCGGAAGTGAGCTCGGTGGCGGGCGCGCGGGGATTTCCCGGCTGCGTGCAGGGCCGAGCGGGGCGCGGGGCCGCCGGCACCGCCATGGGCGACGACATGGACGTGATCCCGGAGCGGGAGATGAAGGTGAGCGGCGGCGGCGGCGGAGGAGGAGTAGGCGCAGTGTGAGAGGGCGGCTCGCGGGGGTGGTGGGACGGGCTCACGGGTTGTTGGGGTTGGGCCCGGGGTGGGGGGGGCGGCAGGCCGTGAGGAGAAGGGGCTTGGGAATGGCGGGGGCTGGGCTGGGCTGGTCTGTGAGTGGGGGGAAAGGCGGCGGGAGGGACCGCGGGGCTGACAGGCCGCCGAGCGGTGCTGCAGGTGTCGGCTCGGGTGCTGTTTGAGACATCCTTGTAGGGTTTGTGAAGCAACTTGGGGAGTTTCTGCAGGGTCCCAGAGCTTGTGGAGTGGAAGAGGGAAAGGCTGGCACGGCCTGTAAGGAGCGGGGCTGTGTGTGTTGGTAATGTCTGGGGGAGGACACGCAGAGGGTGAGTGTTGGGAAAACGTTTGACTCTGCAGGGTGTAGTTGTGGTATGTTTCTGAGAGGGTTAAAGGTCCCGGATAGATGGAGCTCTCACAGGCTTCATGAACATAGGCTGCTGTGTAGAAGAGCAGTTCAGCCAGTGTGGAAAAAAGATGTGTAATCTCAGGTTTTCTTACGAGACAGCAAACAGGACGGGATGGCCAGTGATAGCGTGGGGGTGGGCTCTGCCTTAGCGGGTGTTGTACAGCTCTTGTAGAAAGGCTTTTCCATTTACTGTCTTGGAGCAACTGAAACTATTCCTCTTTGCCAGCATGTGTACAGCTATTTCCCAACTCTCTCACAACAGGACTTTCAGTTCAGAGCACTGAAGAAGGTCCGTATCTTTGATGCTCCAGATGATCTTCCCAAGGAGCGCTCCAGTCTCCTCGCAGTGTCTAACAAATATGGNCGTGTATCCATGAGGCGCTGGAGTGTATCCATGAGGGGTCGGTGTGTGCCCGTGACAGGTTGGCATGTGCCCATGAGGGGCTAGAGTGCCAGTGAGGGGCTGGAGTGTATCCGTGAGGGGCTGGTGTGTGCCCATGAGGGGTTGACGTGTATCCGTGAGGGGCTGGGGTGTGCCTGTGAGGTGCTGGCGAGTGCCCAATGAGGGGCTGGAGTGTATCCATGAGGGGTCGGTGTGTGCCCGTGACAGGCTGGCATGTGCCCATGAGGGGCTGGAGTGCCTGTGAGCACCTGGAGTGCCTGTGAAGGGCTGGAGTGTATCTGTGAGGGGCTGGCGTGTGCCCACCCACTCGTTCGCCCCGGGCGCCGCTGCGCGGGCCCCGCTGGAGGACTCCGGCCGCCGCGGAGCAGCGAGAGGCGAGGCTGGAGCGGGCCCCCCGCCGGAAGCGGAAGTGAGCTCGGTGGCGGGCGCGCGGGGATTTCCCGGCTGCGTGCAGGGCCGAGCGGGGCGCGGGGCCGCCGGCACCGCCATGGGCGACGACATGGACGTGATCCCCGAGCGGGAGATGAAGGTGNCCTGGGCTGGGCTGGGCTGGTCTGTGAGTGGGGGGAAAGGCGGCGGGAGGGACCGCGGGGCTGACAGGCCGCCGAGCGGTGCTGCAGGTGTCGGCTCGGGTGCTGTTTGAGACATCCTTGTAGGGTTTGTGAAGCAACTTGGGGAGTTTCTGCAGGGTCCCAGAGCTTGTGGAGTGGAAGAGGGAAAGGCTGGCACGGCCTGTAAGGAGCGGGGCTGTGTGTGTTGGTAATGTCTGGGGGAGGACACGCAGAGGGTGAGTGTTGGGAAAACGTTTGACTCTGCAGGGTGTAGTTGTGGTATGTTTCTGAGAGGGTTAAAGGTCCCGGATAGATGGAGCTCTCACAGGCTTCATGAACATAGGCTGCTGTGTAGAAGAGCAGTTCAGCCAGTGTGGAAAAAAGATGTGTAATCTCAGGTTTTCTTACGAGACAGCAAACAGGACGGGATGGCCAGTGATAGCGTGGGGGTGGGCTCTGCCTTAGCGGGTGTTGTACAGCTCTTGTAGAAAGGCTTTTCCATTTACTGTCTTGGAGCAACTGAAACTATTCCTCTTTGCCAGCATGTGTACAGCTATTTCCCAACTCTCTCACAACAGGACTTTCAGTTCAGAGCACTGAAGAAGGTCCGTATCTTTGATGCTCCAGATGATCTTCCCAAGGAGCGCTCCAGTCTCCTCGCAGTGTCTAACAAATATGGGCTGGTCTTTGCTGGGGGAGGAACCAGCCTGCAGATCTTTCACACTAGAAATCTTCTCATGCAAAACCAACCGGGAGAAGATCCTAATAAAATTGGTAAGGCACACTTACATCTTGTGGTCTTGGCACAGGCTACTTCGTATGGGTTTTTATGATACGGAGCTCTTGGCTTCTGATACAGTCCTTGTCGTGCTCTTGTGTGAGAAGGCAGGAGCCTGCTGTACCTCAGGCTGAAATGAAATGCAGTTGTTGGGGAATGTGTCACCAGGATGCTTATGCACAAGTGTCAGTCAGTGTCACCTGTGTTCAGCATCATACAATGGGGATGGCTGTTCCTACCTGAGAACGTTCCCCTTTCCTTGCAGCCACTCACTGTCCTGATAGCCAGGCTTTGAGTTGTGAACCTGTGCATGGGTTAGGGGTGAGTGTGAGCAGAGGGGCAGCATTCTCATGCTGAATCATCCCCTCTGACTGTCCTGCAGTAGAAGCAATTGCTGTTCTACCACCTAAGTGCAAAATGGTTTCTCTTCTCCCATTGTCCTCAGTAATTGCACCCCCAGAGGTATTCATGTGCATACAGAAGTAAACCCAAAAATCTGTCTGCTGATTTTTTTTTTTTCCTCCAGATTTGCTGAGGAAGGGAAGTGTGTTGCTGTCACTCAGTGTTTTGACATGGCTTTGTCAGCTGCTGTTCATAGGACTAGTGGTTTTTGCACAAACTCATTTTCATGGTACTGTTTTACAAGAACAGTTCTTGCTATTTAGATTTATCCCCTTCACTCTATCTTCTTTTTGTTTTGTTGTTGTTTCCAGTGGAGAATGTTCAGAGTACCTTAGTTCCTGTGAAGTTCCCTGTGCAGCACCTGGCTCTGAGCTGTGACAACCTCACCCTGTCTGTCTGTATGATGTCCAGCGAGATCGGGGCCTTCATTGGCTTTTTTGATGTCCGTACATTCTTAAATCAGGTAAAGCGAATGCAAAGTGAGCTTGTGTTTTGGTTTAGTTTGTTCTTTTGGGTTTTGTGGTTTGGGGTTGTGGGGTTTTTTTTGCAAAATACAGCAGGAGGAGAGTCACAGCTTGGGTGGGATTTTCTGTCTGTGTGTGGGAGATGTAAAGGAATTGTTTATTCAACTCAACCTGCTTCTTGTGTTTATCACTCATTAATTTATAGGAAGATCAAAACTGCTTTGGATTATGACTTTGGGAGAACTTGGGTTTGAGCACAGCTTTGACTGTCTCATATCTTTGTCTTTCCTGAAAGGCAAAACAGCAGAAACGTGCGTTTGCTTATCACAAACTGGCAAAGGACTCGGGAAGTGCAGCGACGGTCAATGACCTGAAGTGGAACCCTGCCAGCCCTGCCATGGTGGCCATCTGCCTGTCTGATGGCAGCATCTCTGTCCTGCAGGTCACAGACACTGTGAAAGTGTATGCCACACTGCCTTCCTCTGTAGCAGTTACATCTGGTGAGTGGCAGCCTCAGATGGCATACAGCATGTCAGACTGTGGGCAGTAGAAGCAGATCGATGGGTGTTTTGTTTGTCTTGAGAGGAAGTTTCTTTAAAAATTCTTCACAGAAAGGAAGGATTTAAACACAATAGTAAAACGTGTTGCAATATAACTGCTCTTTCCTGATTGATTGGAGGAGCTGCATCTTGTGAATTAGTCCAGCGTGCCTACCTGTGCTTGGTAGAGTCATCATCTGTTGACTTTTTGATCTATGCAGTCTTGCTTTCTCTGTGACTGGAACACTCCCTGGTTGTTTAATTCAGATTCATGACTGTTTTTTGTGGGTCTTGCTATTCTGGGGCCTTATAACTCTCCAGTTCCTTAGCACTAATGAAATTATCTTTTTTGCTTAGTGTGTTGGAGCCCAAAGGGAAAACAACTGGCTGTAGGGAGGCAAAATGGCACTGTGGTGCAATATCTACCTGTAAGTATTGTTGGTTGTAAGGCCTTGCATCTGTTCACTAGTTTGCAATATGCTCTATTTTCTTTGTAGTCTACAGAACTTGGTCAGTTGGCACATGATATGAGCCACATGAAGCTGCCCAGATGCTTTGGTCTTGGGCCAGTACTGGGTGTAGTTTAAGGTTTGCAGCTTCCACTGAAGAATCATCTCAGAGTGACACATGATGAGTGTTTGAGAGTGGACTAGTTGCTCTAAATCTGTTCTCTGGGCTTCCTTGTAAACTTGTAATTGGCTTTGTTTGTTGGCTTTTTCTTTGTATTTAAGAGTACTTTTATTTGCAGAATCTGCAGGAGAAGAAAGTAATCCCTTGTCCTCCCTTTTATGACTCGGACAATCCTGTTAAAGGTACATATTTTGACTTGTTTTCTGTACTGCACTGGTTATAAAATTAGTGTGGTTTTTTTTCTTTCTTTCTTATCATTTTTTTTTGCAAATAATTAAATGCTTTATGTCTGGGTTGCTTAGAAGAGTTTCCAGTCAGCCAGAGTCTTTGTCTGTTTCTAGAATGTTTTCAATGTGCATTTTAAACGCTATTTTTAGCTCTCTGATGTGATAGACAGTACTGTCACAAGTAATCTTCCTTTAGCATGAAAACTTCTGGATATAAATCCCATTTTGTGTGAGCTTCATCTCGTCACTTTGACTCTCCAATAAAATGTCAAAGCTGAAATACTTCATTTGGATGTGCTGAAACATCCATTTTTGGAAACACTGGTGTCTCACCTGTGATATTGTCAAGCAAATCAAATACTTTCATTTGGTTTGTGTTTGAAATTTCTGGGATTGAGTAATTTTTCCCCCTAATAAGATGGGTATTCTACAGACAAATCATTGAAATTCTTTATCTTGGGAGTTTATAAGTTAGTAATTCCTTATTTGTTTGTCTTTTGTGTGCTGTGCACAGTTAAAAAAACACAATATCCAAGGGAGTATCATTCTGGTTTGGGAATGATACAAGGTTGTGTTTCTATCTGAGCTGTTTGTTTCTTTCTCTTTCAGTTTTGGATGTACTTTGGATTGGTACATATGTCTTCACTATTGTATATGCAGCAGCTGATGGGACGCTGGAAACGCCTCCAGAAGTGGTCATTGCCATATTGCCTGTAAGTGCCAGCAGGTCTTGGTGACAGAAGTGTTTGTTGCTCGTTACTTGCAATAGCAAGTGGCTTTCATCATTCACATTGGCATTATGTTGAGTTTGATACAATAAATCATGGATTTGGGGTGGGGGGATTGGGTGGAGGAAGTAGTATCCACTCAGAAAACATTCAGTAACCTGTTTTCTGTTGCTTTCAAATGATGATGTGAAAATGGCTTTTGAAGTAAGCACTTTACCTGACACAGGGAGTCTTGATCCACTTATTGTATATGTGTTTTTTGTTTAGGTTAAGGAGACTTTTAGGCTTGCTGATGTATCTTGTTAAATATGAAGTTATTTATTGCTGGGGGGTGTTGAGATGTAAGTTCCCCTGGTAACCTCTTTGTCATTCCTTTATCCTTTTGGAGGAAGGATTTAGTTTGTTTGCTTAATTCCTCCTTTTTCAAGTGGTCTCAGGAGACTTGTTCTCCCTTGAGGTATGTGGCAATAACTAGTGTACCCTGATGCAGTCATATTTATGGGAGATTACTTGGTTTCTGTGTTGGAAGGTAAATTATCAATGTTGGCCTTACAGAAAAAGGAAGAGAAACGACCAGAGAAGTTTGTGAATTTCATGGAACCTTGCTATGGGAGCTGCACAGAGAGACAGCATCATTATTTCCTCAACTATGTTGAGGAATGGTGAGTGGCAGAAATCACAGCAAGGTCTTTCCCTTGTTATGCATGTCTGAGTGGTCAGTGCTTCTCTGTGTTCCAGCTTTTTGTGAAATATAATATCTGAATATGAGAGAAATTAAATAAGACTGTTACTTTGAAAGGGCTTTGGGAGTATATCTAATCTCTCCTGCATACTTTATCTCCATGCCAACGTTCTCGTTTGTCTGGTGAGAACTCATGTTTTATGCAGGTCTATAAGATTGTTTAAATCTGTCATAATAGTTTCTATTGAGATTCTAAGTCATAGTTTGGGTAAAGCATGACCTTTTTTTGTCTCACTTAATTTTTCACCTGTGTGAAGAAGCTCTTCTAACTTTTCAACTACCTGATGTGGACCATAGTTATTTATAGTGGTACAGTGTCTGTCAGGTCTTTGGTTGGCAAGGAGATTCAGAGCCCCTGCTGAGGAGCTGTAAAGAAAAAAAATCTATAATGAAGTAGCCAGTCATGTTTGCCTCATAAAACTGTTTTTTTTTCCTCCCAAGATATTGTTATAACTGTATTCTTGGTTACGTTTTAAGCTGTTTGTGTCTGTGCTTACAGGGATCTAGTTCTGGCAGCTTCAGCAGCTTCCACAGAAGTCAGCATTCTTGCCAGGCAAGGGGATCAGGTAATATTTTTGTTCTTGTCGCATTTGTACCTGCTCTTTCCCTAAAATCTAAGCAAGTATAACCTATATAAGACCTGGAATATGAGGTGGTATATTTTTAAAAACCACCCCAACAGCAAACAAACCTTCTTTCTTTTTACATCTGAGTTACAGAGAATCTTAAGATAATGTAATTCTCAGATAAGCAAGAGATCTGTGACACAAAAGAGAAAGGATAAACAGAAACACCGTAAGTTGTGAGCTGAGTAACGAGTCTGTTCTTGGATGATTCACTTGGCAGTCTTAAAATCTGGTCAGGCTCATCGTAATAGTGATTCATGTGGGGTCATTAAAATTGTCTGACCTTAGCTCTGACGTGCAATGATATTGCGTGTGAGAATTCACACACAAATCTGGTGCTACTGGCATTTCTTAATCTGTCTAAGTAGATACTCTCTAGTTTGTTTTTGTCTTTGCAGTCTTATCTTTGAACTATAGTAGGCAAGAGTTCTGAAGAAGGCTGATCATAGAAAGCAAGGAGACAACATAATCATCTTCCTTTTTGCAGAACTGGGAATCGTGGGTTTTGGAGGACTCCAGCAGAGCAGAACTTCCCGTGACAGATAAGAGCGATGACACTCTGCCTGTTGGTGTTGCTGTGGACTACACCAGTAACATGCCTATCCCAATCAGTAAGTCTTGTTAGTCTTTCTTGTGGAATAGCTCAATAATAACTATAGATGGGATACTTTACAGGGGCAGCCTGGTGCACATGATTCTGGGAGATTGTTCTGAAAGGGAGACAGACACAAATCCTGCCTTTTGGTACTGAGTCCCCAACACACGTGGGCTTATTTCTGTGTAAGGGTTCAAATGGCAAAGTGTTAAGTACAATTCTTCCTCAAAGCATTCAGCAGCCTGGGATCCTACATTCACAGACATGGCAAACAAAGCACCTGAGTTATGTCTGTGTTTCAGAGAGCTGGGATAGCAGTCAGTTTGAAGGACTCCTGTTCTAACACTGGGGATTTCAGACTGCCTGTGAGGTTTTCTTTATTCTTCTAGCTTATGTCGTTTTTCAGAACTATTTTGTATGAAGTTCATTGGCACTGATCTAAAGGAAAAGTGGGTTAGTTTTAAAGCCAGAAAAAGCAAAGATCGTTGAGGGGAATGTGAAGGTTTTAATGCTGCATTAAAGCCCAAGGCCTTTACTGACTGAACCCTGCTGCGCTCTACATCTACCCAGCTGCATTATTGCTGTACCTTCTGTGCTGCTGGAAGGCTCTTCAGAGCACCTTGTCAGAGGCTGAAGCTGAAGATACATCTGAGCTATTGTGTTGTACCTTAGTGAATTCTGAAAACTCTCCCCTGAAACCTAGAGACAGATTGGAACAGAGATGCCTTCAGGCAGAGTGGAAGGTACTGCAGTCAGGAGTTCCTGAAGAGCACAGGAGGGTGCCGATTAACTGAGAACTTTTACCTGAATGAAAACCTACAGTAGGGAATTGAGGTCAAACTTTGTACTTGAATGCCAAATTGAATTTGAAGCATTTTCTCTGTTAATCTATACAGTTATTGGATTAAGGAATCTGTCTGATTTTTTTTTTTTTAAAGCCCAGGCTGTGCTGCCCTAGAATTTTTAGAAAGGTTTTTGGAGAGGCTTTTGCTAATGTATTTTCTGTGTTCTTACAGTGCATTCAGCTTAGTTTTGGCTGCACACTAATTGGCTTTGCAATTTACAGCAAGTTGGGATTGCAAAGAAACCATTTGTCCTGGAGCTTGTTCCCATGGGGAAACTGCCCTTCCTTAGCATGCTTTTACTGAAAAGCCAATAGGTAGAGAAACACCATCATTCACTGCACTGCTTTACAAACAAAACACCTGATGTTTGTTTAGGTTGGTTATTTTTGGTTTAATTAAGCACAATTAAATCATTATAGACTTTTTTTTTTTTTAAGAAATACATATAAATGTTTGTGGCCTTTAACTGTGCTGAGAATATTGGAACTGAAGCAGACTCTAAGCTCAAAGCTGCAGCTGCACAAACACAAGTATTTTATATCAGAGGTTCATATGATCAGGATGTTTGATGCTGGCTTTCTTCTAAGTTTAAAAGCTGCTTTTGTAGCAATTGTCTTTCATACTTTATGTATATGAATATTATTGATGTGACAGAACCCAGTGGAATGTGGGGATTGTTAAAAGGCAGAGGGTTGAAGGAGAAAGCAGCATGCAGGTGAAGAAAATGGACAGCCTCAAAATGTGAAAAAGCTTTGGGTGAAAGTTGGGCTTTATCATTCAGGAGGTGACTTTTGATTATCAAAATAACCCTTCATCTATGACTTTATGAAACATGAAGTCAGGAATAGGAAGGAATAAAGAAGGAAATGAGGAGAATTGTGCCTTCCCAAAGAAGGGAGGGAACAAAGATTCAGGTGAAAGCAAGAGGGGAGAAATCTAAGAAATACTGTGCTAAGTCATGTGAAGGTGCTAGTGTTAGTAGGAACAGAACAGGAAACTTTGGCTGCAGGACTTACATATGTGGTCTCTGGCAGGTGATGAGAAGACCCTTCCTCCAGCTCCTGTCCTGATCTTGCTCTCTACGGATGGTGTGCTTTGCCCCTTCTACATGATCAATCAAAACCCAGGGGTCAGGTCGCTTATGGTGACCCCAGAACCGTTGCTGTTAGTAGGGGAGAGAGTTCCAAAGTCAGCAGGTAAGTGTTCTGGTAGGACACTTGCAGTTGTGGATATTTGTCATCTTCATCTGTTAAGTTTGGTAGTCAAACATGTATGTGGTCACAGAAAATATATTTTCTGTTTTCTTTAGAATGGTAGTGGGAGGAAGTTCTTGGCTGTTTTGTGCTCCCAGGACTGTCTTCTATCTTTTGTGCATCATTGTGAAATTATCTAGTTCAATACTATCCTCAAGTGCCTTGTGATGGGACAAGCTGGAACACAAAAAGTTCCACATAAAAACTTGTTTGGTGTAGAGGTGAGGGAGCCCTGGCCTAGGCTGCCCAGGGCTGGAGGCTCCTTCTCAGGAGGTTTCCAAACCTTCCTGGACATGTTCCTGTGCCCCCTGATCGAGGGGTTCTGGAGAGCCCTTCAAGCTCCCACCATTCAGGAATTCTGTGATACTCATTTTGTGGGATCTCAAGCACTTTGCAGACTGGGCACTCAGACTCTACTGTGCAATCAACATTTAGGGAACAGAGCCAAAGCAATTCTAGGAGGCTATTTTCCCAGGTTTGGTCTGTTTGACTGGAACTGCAGCACTGATGGCAGGTTCTGCCTGGGGACAGGTACAGAGCCAGAGCATGGTCTGTGTGCTGCAGAAAGGTGATGATTTTCCTGCATATTTTGCCCCAAGAGGCCATGGTATGAACTAAGGTGTTTGGCTGCAGCAAAAGCTTATTTAGACAGTAGCATCCTGCATTCTATTATTTAAACAATAGCATTCTGGTGAGGAGCAGTGATTTTTCTCTGAGTTATGTATGTGTTGCCATATCTGAAGTAGGCAGTTTCTCCTGCTGGGGTAGGCAGATGAGCTGATTGTTCTGCTTCTCTAAATGCTTGCAATAATAATTGGAAACCCACCATTTTCTTCCCCAACCCTGAATTTGCTTCTCCTTCCCAAAAAGAACCCTTCTTTTTGGCAGCCTGCCTCTCTGCAGCATTGGCTGATTTGTGTGCTGACAGCCTGTTTTATTTGAGATGGCAGGAACCTCATCAAAATCAATGGAGGAAGGTGAAGCCCTTTCACAGGAAATTCCAGGCAACATTAATCTAGATAGACTATAGTATTGATCGTGGGCTTTGTGCAGTTTCTGTATCACTTACTGGGTTTGGGGACTGGAAGCCCAGCTCTGCCATCTCTCTTCTTCACTATATTGTCTGTCTTGCAATACCTTGTACCATTAGTCAATGCAGCAAATGAGTCTCTTCCTTATCCATTTGTCTTTCTGCAGGAAGTACTGCCACAACTCCAACCACTCCTCCAACTTCTGTAAAGGCTGAGGCAGTGCCAGGTGTCGCTCCTGCTGCGCCTGCCTCGACTCAGCCTCCTGCAGCGGGTGGAGCAGCTGCTTTTTCCTTCATGCCTTCAACTGTGAAGATGCCTGGTGCCACGGGCAGTGATCCTCCACCTTACCCCTTTGCCACAGATGCCTCCCAGCAAGCTCTGGCTCCCAATCTGACTGGAGCAGCAACGTTCTCTTTCTCCTCTGCTTCTCCCAAGGCATCCATGGCTCCTGCTTCTTCCATAGGCACCACTACAGCTACTGCCACCACCTTTTCGTTTGGATCCATGAACTTTAAGCCAGCTGCAGACAGCTCACCTGGGCCACCACTCCCCACAACACCTGTTGCACAGAAGCAATCATTTTCCCCTTCAGCTTCTTCAGTCAAAGTGAACCTCAGTGAGAAGTAAATATAATAGTTAATGCAGTGGCTGGATACTTGTTAAATTGTTCTAAGTGAGGACAATGTATGGTAGTTCTGAAGATGACTTCTGGCTTTTTGCCATGCTGTCTGTTCCCTGTGCTCCTAAGGAAGCACTGAGAAAGCTTTTCTTTATCCAAGACACATCTGTCTTGGCTGTGAAAACTTCTCTAGCATCCCTTGCTAGAGGTGATGTTCATGGGCACAATATTAGTCAAGGGTTAATGCCAAAAATTACACTGATAATATCCCAAATTGCCAGATAACTACTTTGTTTTATATCTTTGCTTCATAGGCCTCAAACAATAATTCCATGCCTTGATTTGATGGAAATCATGGTTAAGAACTCCTGTGGAACACTGAGATTTGAAATCCTTTGTGTCTGAGCATGCTTTAGTATTAGCACAAGTGGTTTGGTTACCATGAATTTCTTTGACTGTTTGTCAAAGGTTTCTTACCCCTAGCCCAACGAGTAACTCAGAGCTGAGGGGTAGCTGTATCCACAGCTGATGAATTTCCTTTCCACTCCTGGGTTCACTGGAGAAGGTGCCAGACCTTTTGGTTTTGGTCTGAAATGAATGCACGGTCACTGAACACAGGATATGAAATCTTCAAAGCTGGTTAATGTGAACTGAAAGAAAAGTAATATTGATTAGAAACTATGCAAAATGGATTTGAATGATGAGTGTTCACAGATTTTTTATACCTAGTCTTCCCTCTAACTCCTGAGACTTGCTCCCTGTTTTTAGAGGGCCTGGTTTGAAACACAGAGCTATGTTAACTGGAGCTGCTTTCAGTGGAGATCAGTTGAGCAATTTTCATATAAATGCATCGTAAGAAATTTCTGATTGTTGAAATGATTATTTTTTGATTAGAGAAACCTTTACTACAGCAGAATCTGATGGTAGCTATTAGGGCTTGTTAAGGTTTACATTTTCTGTATAAAGCAAATGATACGCTTGTGAATTGGCTGAACATTTAAATTGGCTGCCTTGAGGAGCTGAATTTGCAGATGAATGGGAGTTAATATTTTCTTGCAGAATTTCTGTTTGAGCCTGCCTGCAAGGATGACACTGAAGGGCAGCTCACATCTGCTGTAGTTGGTGCTTTGGTGCAAAATGATGAAGTCATTTTGAAGCAGGGTAGTGGCTTACTGGATGGATCTATGATAGCAAGCTTTGTGGTTCCATGTGTTCAGAAATTATGCTCAATGGCTTGTTCCCACTGTCTCCACAATCTGCACTTGTAAATTTGCACCTGGAGCTTGAGTTGTTGCTGATCTTTAAGGATGCTAATTGATTTGAACTTAGTGCTTCATTTTGGGTGGAGGGAAACAGCCAGCACTGCTTTAGAGCTGAAAGATGTTCTACTTTCTGTTGCAGGTTTGCTGCTGTAGATAACTCTTCTCCCACTAGCAGCAGTGGTCAATGCACTTCCACAATGTTTTCATTCTCAGCCACTTCAAAAGCTGCTTCTGTAGGTTCTCCAAGCCAGTCTACACCTCTCACAGCCTCCTCTACTGCACCACTGAAGGCTTCAACCCCTCTGCCTGCCACAGGTAGGAGTCTAATGCATATTGTTGGGAGTAGTGCATTAAAAACAATGTTCTAATGGTTTTAGGACATAGTGAGCTTCATTTGAGTTCTTTCATTCTTCTTTTTCCTGCTGCTTTTACTGATAGAGCAGACCTTCTGACTTGCACACTGTAATGGTGTGGGCTTAGTATTGAAGCTGAGAAGTTTTTCCATTTGTGCACTTTGTTCCACAGATATCCATATGTGAAATGAATATATTCAGCTTCTTCAATTCATCCAGAAGTTATGGCACTTTCAGTGCTCTGATTAGGAAAGTATCTGGGCAGTCGCACAGATCAGTGTGAGAGTTGTTACCATTAGCAGAGAAGTTGGATTGCTATCCAACAGCCCCTCAGGAAGGGGTGCTCTTGCACTGGGGCCCATACCACTGCTGCTTTTGAGTTTGACAGGGGTGATTATGTTTGTGTCTGATCACAGACTGTCTTCTCAAGCTTTGGGTAAGTTCATAAGTGACTCTTTGTCTTTTCAAGCTCCAGTGGCACGTCCTGCTCAAAGTATGCCTTCAGCTTCTTTACTACAGAAGACAGCCAAAGTCGCTCCATCTGCAGCAAAGCCAAGCCCTGCTCAGGTAATGGGAACTTCAGTGGAGTCTTTAGAGGATGGATGTTTTATGGGGCCCATGAATTGCTTAGAATTCATTGGACTGAGTGCCTGTTCTTAGGTCAGTTAGCTAGCTTTGACATTAAAATAGTGACAGATGTGTGAGACTAAAACTATAGTCTGTGCATCTGTTTAGAGAACTGTGTTTTGACGTGTGTTGTGATAATGGAGTTGGAGAAGCTAATGCTTCCTATTTTTGTGGAAATTAGGAAGTTTCACTGGTTTTCCTAACGAGATGCCTTGACTGTATATTAAGAGACACCAGGTTTGTTGGATATTGAAATCAGAGCAGCACATGAAGAATTCCTTTGCTTTGGTAAAGCTTTAGCTAGATACCTCTAGGTACCTCACAGTCCTACTTCAAACGTGCACATACCAGTCTTAGTTTACAGTAGAACAAGTATTTATACTTATGTCTATTGACTCCCTGGTGACTGGAGCCTGAATGCAGTTTCTAACAACAGGCCTTTTTTTGATATTCTAAGCTCCCTGTTGCTAAGGATATGTCTTTAATACTGTTTTTCCTTTTTCAGGGCAAATCAGTACTCCCCAGCACAGCTTTAGAGAAACAGACCCACCAGTGGAAGGATTCAGACCCTGTCATAGCAGGAATCAGAGAGGAGGTAAGATTCTTTTCAAGCAGTTTTAGAAGCTGTAATAGGTACACAGATGCTTATTTCAGTTCTCTTATGTTCTGGAATCAGAATGGGTTTTTTTCCTGAGATCATCAGCCTGGTTTGTAATTTCTCTTTGTGCATCCTGTTCAGACATCTTTAATTTCAGTTACTATACTGGAAAAGTGGAATATTCCTTCCTGTTAATCTTCAAGAAGAATTTCCTGCTTTGGCTGCAAAGTGACAGGTGTTTATGGTGTAGCAGAAATATTATCCATGAGCTGTGATGTTTGCTATGCTCAGTGGCTTCACTCTCTTCTGCTTGACTTTGTAGATTGCACATTTTCAAAAGGAAGTGGAGGAGCTGAAGGCCCGGACTTCCAAAGCCTCTTTCCAAGTTGGGACTCCAGAGGAAATGAAGATGTTGCGAACTGAGTTAGATGATCTTCACACCTTCCTCTTGGAAATTAAAGAGACAACAGAGGTGAGCAGAGTATCTTCAAACTGTTTAACTCCTCAGCAATGACTCCACCTGATATTCCAATTTAACTTGCTAAAGCTGAACTGATGTAGATGGAAAATCTGACTGTGCTGCATTAATGTAGGGATGGTGTTTGCATTTGTGTTTTTAGGTGCTTGCAGAAGCCCCTCTGCTAGAGATGGCAGTGAAGAAGTGGTCCTTTTGAACCTTGTCTCATTTGTTCTATTTGCAGTCACTTCATGGAGATATTAGTATTCTGAAGACAACCTTGCTGGAAGGATTTGCAGGGGTAGAAGAGGCTAGAGAGCAGAATGAACGGAATCATAGCTCGAGATATTTGCACTTGCTCTATAAGAAACCTTTGGATCTCAAGAGTAAAGCACAGTTTCAGGTATGAAACGTGTCAGCCAAGCGTCCACTAATTTTGTTCTGCCCTAAGTATCTGCTGTTTCAACATAGTCTAGTAAAAAGTGTGATGAGCTTTGTTTTCCATGAGTTTGCAAGACATGCAGAAAATTCTTTCCTAAAGCTCCTCTGTGTTGTTGCCGTTTGCAGTGATGATTCAGAACTCCTGCTGAAGGGAAGTTCAGAATGTGACTTGACTGTTGACTCTTGACATCCTGTTCCTTCTCAACCTGTAGTGTTTGCTCAGGGATTTCAGTTAAGAGACAGAATGTTTTCAACACTTTGTAGAAGAGTTCTTGGAATTATTTTTATCTTCAGCAAGTGCCTCATGGAACAATTTGATGATCTATTATGACTTACAGAATTGTGTGGTTAATTTCATGGATGGTGAAGCATAAAGCTAAATGATATTCTAAAAGCTGGAGCACAAAGAAGAATTACCAGCAGTACATAAAGAGGCTTTCAAAGACATGACAGAAACTAGAAATGAAGCACTCTTTTTGTTACAGTTCTGGTGAGGAGAGGGCTATTTGACTCTAAGGAAAATAAGAGTGAATGTGGCCTACAAATGATACTTAGTCTTTTGTACACTCATAAGTTCCCCTCCAGAGGTTTGACTATCAGGTTGAAGACATAATTGAATATCATCTTTGTGATATTAGGTATCAAGCACATGCACAGGGTTGCTAGAAATCAGCTGACCTGAAGTAATTTCTTTTAGATCTGATCTCTGGTCTTCACCTGGAGTCCCTAGGTTAAGTCACAGTCTTAACTGTGTGCCTGCTTTGATGTCCATTTGTGACATTTCAGGCTTATGCTTGTGAATTCAGAGAGTTGATTATCTTGAAATGTTTGTTTCAGTGATCTAGAGAGAGGATCCCAAGTGAAGAGTAACAGTGGGAGAGAAGTGGAAGTGGACTAAGATGTAAGGAGAGAGTTTTTAGGTCAACTTCTGAAAGTTTGAGAAAGACAGCTCTAGCCTGACTCTTAAATTCTGTTCAGTCTACATCATCCCCATTCTCCTGGGTGAGAAAAGCTCACTTAGCCAACATCATGTATTGGTTTTCAGTTAAGTTTTAAGGATCCTGAGGCTCTTCTGATGTCCAGCCATATTGATTTGCTGCCCAGAGAGTTGTTGCTATATAATGCTTGTAGTTGCTGGGAGAAGAAACCTGTGCTTGGTCATCTGTGACACTAAGCACACGGTAGGACTGGATTTGATTTCAGGCTGGCTACATCACATTAGAACTTTATGATGTATCTTGAAAACAGTTGCAGTGTAATTTTTCCCAGGCTGTGTTACTTGATTGCTTCATCGTTGTTATTTGTTGAGATGAGCTGAAACCAACTGCAGTTTCCATGTCCATTTTACAAGATTGGAATTCAAGACCTGTTCGTGCCATGACAGGCTGGAGGGATGACAATAATGAGGCTCATCTTTGGTTTTGTTTAGACAGCAGTGCTTGTAGCCAGAAGTCTCTGGCTTATTTGTGACAGTTGCTCAACTGTGTGGTTGTGGATAAGTCACTTTGCTCTGTGCCGCTCATAAAAGTCAAGTTAATTTCTTGCCTTAACATGGAAGTTGTGAGTATTTGTGAATGCTTTCATAGTCTGGGAACGCTGGTATCCTAGAGCCATGTGAATAGCCTGCAAAGCTTTGATCACCTATAATTGTTACAAGTTTCAGCATTGTAAAATGGGAGCAAATGACTCAAGTTCTGGAAATGAGATTTGAAATAAGGTTCGTTGTATATAGCACCTGATGTTTCTAAAACCCTTTCTTTAAAGACTTGGCAATGTTTTGCAGACGTTATGGAAAGTATTATTTCTAGTTGAGAGCTGGGATAAAATATCCAAGCCAAGCCTTGTGGTTACTCCATTGGCTAATGAGTAGATTTTCACTATGTTGGGTTCTCTTGTGCTGGTAAAACTTTCCAGGCATTGAAAAGTGCTGCATAACTTGGACTGAATGAGCCCAAAGGGTCTTCAGCTTCTGTAACTGCAGTGAGGATTTCTGAAGTGGATTAAAGGCTGGCTTTGTTTTGCATGGTAGGAAATCCGACGCTTGCACCAGTATGTGAAGTTTGCTGTTCAGGATGTGAATGATGTCCTAGATTTGGAGTGGGATCGACATCTGGAACAGAAGAGGGCACAGAAGTAAGTAACTGAAACTAGAATACAGGCAAAGAGTGAGGAGCATGTCAATGAATCAGGCATTAGTGTCTAATCGACAGACAAATGTCTTTCAAGGAGTCTAGGAATAAGCTTTGTGGAAACCAAATGCATCCTTTGCTGGTAGATAATAAAACCTTTCTAATGAAGAAAACATATTGCAAGAAATGAGCTAAAGCAATAAACTTGCAGCATACCCAATGGAGAAATAAGCATTTGAGATGAACCACACTGCTTTGGTGTTCAAACCAAGCCAAGTTTGACCTCAGAGTTTAAGTAGCTAGAACCACTAAACTGCTTTGTGTATGCATGCCTGCCTGTGGCTAGATATGCAGAATGGTCCTTACCCCTGTCTCTTGATCTGCTGTTTTAAGGCATCTGATAGTTCCTGAGCGAGAGACTCTGTTTAACACCCTGGCTAACAACCGGGAGATAATCAGTCAGCAGAGGAAGAGACTGAATCAGCTCATGAACAGCCTGCATCACCTCCGGCTGTATAATCGGACATCTCAGTGGAGTGTCCCCAGTGATACATCTTCTCTTAGCAGTGCTCAAAGGTATGTGAAACATGAATTTCTCAGTGGTGGTGACACTCTTCCTCTGTTGCCCCCAGCATCCTCCAAAGAATGATACTTTGTGGATGTGGTATAGGAGGATAGGGTGATGTGCTAAAAACAGTACTAAACGATACCCAGCTGATAGAGAAGCTCGTTGGTTATACTCTGTGGCACATTGTTTGATGCTTATCAGAAATTTCCCCTAAAAGTTATGTTTGGTTATAGCAAACAGGAGAACCTCCAGACTGAGGTGCTGCTGGTTATCTGTCTGAAGGCGGGGGAAGAAGTACTGAATAGCTCTCGGAGTTTCCCAAATACATAAAGATGCATGTGGTTTAAATAACACAGTATCTAGAGGAGCTGGTTTCTCAGATAAGGCAGTGGTTCTAGTGGCTCCTTTTTTGACCCCATTTTGTTCCTGACTTAGTTGGTTTCTTTCTGCTGATCATGGTTTTTCACTGCTCTGCCTTGTCCCAGTTTTGACAGCGATGTTGAAAGCCTGCGCAACGCTTTGATGAAAACTACCTTGGAATCACATGCCAAACCTCTGCCTAAAGTACCTGGTAATTTATTCTTTCTTCCTGACATTCACACCATAAATGGGAATTACCTTTTTTGACTTGCAGTTTGATTATAGACTAATAACTGTTTTTTATTTTTTCCAGCTAAATTATCCCCTGTGAAACAGGCACAGTTGAGGAATTTCCTAGCCAAGAGGAAAACTCCACCAATTAGGTCTACAGCTCCAGGTAAACCTTTAGTTACCATACAAGTCTGAAATACTTTCCAGCAGAGTGACTTAACTGTTATGGAAATCACTCCTAAAGCTATTTGGCTTTTCACTCATCAACCCTTGCTTCTCATTTCCTGTCACCTCTCCCCCTGTCTGCTCTCAGTAAGAATTGCTTTCAGTTACTGTTTTGTTGAAGGCCACCTTTCATGGCAGTTAAGGGGTTGAGCCTTATCAATGTAGGATTAAAACAAGCCAGTAGAGGAGCATCCTAAAATAGAGTGTCTATGTTAGGCTGGATGGTTTCCTCAACTTAATACACACACAAGGTTTTGTTTCTGATATTGCAGCAAGCTTGTCCCAGTCTGCCTTCCTGTCCACAAGATATTACGAAGATTTGGATGAAGTGAGTTCAACATCCTCATTTTCCCAGTCACTGGAAAATGATGATTCACAGGCAGTGGACCAGGAAGAAGAGACTGCTCCAGTCCAAGTCCCTCGTCATGCTCCTGTGGTCCGTACTCCGTCCGTCCAGCCTGGTTTGATAGCTCAGTCTCCATCCTTTGGGAAACAGCACCCCTCCTTGGGTACTTTGTGTGAGTTGTCTTTTTGCAATGCCTCTCTTTTTCAACATATGTTCTTTAACTGCTGTGTCCAGTCCCGGTGCTTCAGGTCCTGGACAGATGAGATTGCAGCATGCAGATGTACATTGCCAAGTTTCCAGAAGCAATTAGCAGAGTGGCATTGTAACCTCGAGCTTGAGCTAAAAGCTGCTAAAATATCCTGACTTAGTGACTGTGTTTTTCTGATAGCTTGTTGCTTTCAGATAGTACCAATCATAGGTATATTGTCTTCCTTCAGTAATTTGTGGAGGCCATTATTTCTTCAAATAATACCCAAAGCCCAGGCAACTGAAGTACTGCTGTATTTGGTTGGTGTGGCCAGAGTTAGAGTTTGGAGCCCAATGAGTCACAGTAAGAGAAGGGTTTTTTATCTCTGTAGCCAGAGAGAAAAATAAGGTGTCAGCAGAAGTGTCTTTAATGAAACTGTAAGTTGTCTAATGCATTGAACTGACAGCTGTTGAGACATACTTGCCAAATTCCTTGGGATATACAGAAACTACCAGGGACAGATCGTGTTGATTGTATAAAAGGTCTGCGTGTCACAAGGAAGGAGGAACTTAGAGGAATTGAGTAAAGGCTTTCAGTTGCCCTAATTTGTAGATGCAGCGAACTGTAACATTTTTGTTGATTTGGTTTTTTTTTAGTGCCTGCATCTTCAAACAGAATCATACCACAAGGGGCAGACAGTACAATGCTTGCAACAAAGACTGTGAAACATGGGGCCCCTGCTCCCAGCGTCACTGTTCCAGCACCACAGGCAGCTGCTGCTGCAGCTCTGAGGAGGCATATGGCTAACCAGTCCCCAGGTAAAAGGATGGCTAATTGCCCATGTGACCTCTGAGCAACTGAGTGTGGCTTTTTACTGGAATTTAGTGCTGTCAGAGGAGAAGATCATCAAACAAAATGTGACACAGATCTGTATTTGTTACTCTTCTAAACTATCCAGTGTTTCTTTGCTTTCCTTCTTCCTGTAAGCCACTAGTGCAAAATACTTCTTAATGCTAATAACTCTTCATTATTAGCTATGCAATTAAAGGTCTGAATTGTTAAACAACTTAAATATTGAAAAGTTCAAGGTGAGTTGTTGAGTTAAGCCTTAGGTCTGATTGTAAAGTTTTGAGTTGATAAGAGAAAAATCTTGTTTGGTTTTTAAATAGAACACTGGGGAAGTGTCAAGAAGTAACATCAGAGCTTGTGCACAAACAAAATATAGTTACTCGTAGAGGAATTGGTTTAGTTTATTTTCCTTGCCCAAGGAGAACATAAATACAGAAAGTGGAGTAGTGACATGAATTCTGTCACAGGCTGGGGTGTAACTGCACAAGTCTTTTCTGTTAACCTGTTGTAAGGTAGGTAAGGGCAAGTTGTTAAGGATAACTAGATTTGGTCAGCTAACAATAAAAATATACTAACTATATAAGAGCTGCTCAGTACTTTGGTGTCTGTATTTAAGGCTGAGATGCCAAATGTTTTGGGCCAGATACACCAGATACCCACTAGTGAGCTGGATGGATTTCTTCTGAAGTTACTCAAAGGCACTGTATTGAGTGTAATGCTTAATATAGAGATTATCTTTACATTTATTTCTTTTTCCCTTTTTCCCTCATCCTCTGAAGCTGTAAGCACCTCCTTGACTGAATCAACTCTGAAAAATGTTCCTCAGGTGGTGAATGTGCGAGAGCTCAAGACTGGTGTTTTGGCTCCGGCTGTCTCTGCAGTAATAGGGTGAGTGGGTGCTCCCCTTCTTTCTGTAATGCTTGCAATAGAGCACATCTGCCAGTGGAGAGCAGTAGTAGTATTTTACATAGTCTGACTATGCAAGACCTAGAGTGGGTGCATTTAGAGAAGGGTATTGGGTTTGTGGAATGAAAGGTGGAAATATTTTTATTCCCAGGTCATTCAAGGCCTTGCTAATGGCTTGTCCTGAGCAAATGATGAGACCACTATTAACCACCTGCTCCATTAGTCTGTGAAATACATTTTAGTGCAACCTCTCCTTTTGGGATTCAGTGGTTTTACTGCTAATATGTACTTTGGATCTGATGTCTTTCCAGTCACTACCTCTGTTTTGCCTCTTCTCTGTGAGTGAAGTGCGTGCCTCTGTCACACCATGTAGTCTGTGGCCTTAAGCTGTCCAAACATTGTTCCTTCTACTTTTACATTACAGAGGAAACCTTCTCTGGAGTTATACCTCATCTATCTGTTTCCAGATTCATCCCCTGAGGGGTAGAAGAACTGTACTCTGGCTTTTCTGGAAACTTGTCTCAAATGTTTTTCACATCAGAGTTTTGACTGAAGGGTTGAGTGTCAGTAGAGGCCAGTTCACTTTGGGGAAAAACACAGAACTGCCAGTGAATTATGAATGTTGTCTTCTGGTATTTAACCTTGAATTTGTTAAGATTTCTGGTGAGTTAGCTGTAACACTTGTCTTTCCTACTTCTCTACCTCCTACAGACAACACCCAGCTCAGCTCATTCCAAAGATTTCTGTCTTATCACCAGGCTCTGTCACCAGCCACAGAACTAGTCCTTTTCCTTGTCATCACAATGACCTTGAAACTGTCTTTGCTTGAAGTTTCTACTCTTGCTTTAGATCAAGATAGCGCATGGTTGTCTTTGGGCTGGAGAAGCAAGGGCACCACTGAGAAGTCTGAACTAAATTGGGCTTCCTGCACGAAGCAGGATAAATTTGCCATGTACAATGTGGGGTTTTTTAATGCATTTAAGAAATGCTTTATCCATATAACTGGGGCCACGCAACAATTTCTGTTGTTCCAGCACTTTTTTTCCATACATGTTCATATCCTCTTCACAGAGAAAAAAGGTGAAATTTCCTTTGTTGCAGCTTTTCAAAAAGGGAACAGAGTCTTACAGTGGTGGTACTCAGCTGCTGACCTTGCAGCTTACTTCATTGTTTCTTCTGCATTATAACTGGGAAACAGTTTGGGATTGTTTGACTATTTTATTTTTCTTAGTGATGAGTTTAGAAGAGGAAGAGTAATGCTGCATGTCTCTCTTGGAAGTAAAACTTGCAAACAGTTCTGGGGAAGTTTTGCTAAAAGCATTTATGACCAGGAAGAGTTGTCTACACTTTGCGTCATCAAAACTGTGATTGAAAAAAGTAAAGTGGCTGCACAGAGGCAAGGACGTGAGACACGATACGCATCTGAGATTGGTTTCACTTGGATGTAGTTAAAGACCAGTCTTACTTTCAAGTAGTTTTAGACTGGCAGTATTGATTGATCTCTCTTAATTTATGGAGCACCAGCTAGCTTGATATCTTGAAGGCTTTTTACAATCTTGTTTTATAGCTGATCTCATAAAAATGTACTCTTTAAAAATTCTACCCAAATGAACCATGCCTGCCAGTCAGATTCAGCACTAAAGGAAAGAGCATTCACCCAGCAAAGTTAATTCCTGTGCTTTCTGCTACTTCAGACATCCTGGCCCTCTTTTGCTGCCACAGCACACTCCTCGGGTTGTTAAGCAGTAATGATTTTTCAGCTGTTAGCAGTTGTTCAGTGGCCTGTGGGTCAGTGTGGTGGTCCCAGACTAGTTGCTTGTATATAGTTGTTCAGTGCAAAAAAACTCCTCTTTCCACAGCTGAGGTGAAAACCAGCTTTTTTTTTTTTTTTGTAGCTTTATCAGAGAAGCTGTGGATCAAGTGATCTTGGACTTTTCCGTCCAACTCTGTCATGAGTTTCACACACCTTCTCTTGTTTTCTTTTTTTTGTTCAGGCTTCATATGAACTTGAAATTTACAGCTGCACCTTCCCAACATGGACTCTTTCCAGTGCTAATATGAAGTTTTCCTTATTTGCCTTACTTTTGCTTTAGGCAGAGGGCAAATCCAGGCCATGCAACAGAGAGACCAAGTGCTCATTGCTGAAAGGAAGGACTTTCAATAAAGCAAAATTGTTTAAGTAGCACAAAATCTTGTCCAAGACAAAGTGGCTATGCAAAGTTACTGTTTCATGTGTATGCCCTCTTCCTTTGGAATATAGTTGGAAATGTCTGTGAGTTGGCCTGCAGTTTGGGTGTCCTCATGCTTTACAAGATGATGATGATAATAATGTAAAGATTGCTTATTAGCCTGAGTTGAGATGGAAAGAAGCTGCTAGGGAAAGAGAAAACTGGCCTTTGCCACCAAGAGAACACAATCAGGTGTTGAATTTAAGCTTATGAAAGCTTCTGGCTCTGGGCACTTAAGCTGCTGAACCTGATGAGGCACGGACTTGAGGAGATGCTAAAACTGGATGGCTGTTCCCAGGTTACTGTGATTGGATGTTACTCACCTCAGAAGTAGCTGCCTCTCTGCAGCATTTGTCTGTCTGCTCTGACGTACAATTCATTTCACGGTCAAA
The DNA here is from genome assembly GCA_013401255.1 of Urocolius indicus. Lineage (NCBI taxonomy): Eukaryota > Metazoa > Chordata > Aves > Coliiformes > Coliidae > Urocolius > Urocolius indicus. Next base: position 2,976 of record WBNH01006110.1, on the reverse strand, counting down.
TTTCCCAAACCTATAATGCAGAGTTTGGGTTAATTTTATCAGAGTTCTTGCCATGATTTCATTAATATTTATGCTACACTTCAAAGACATGAAGCACTTCCCCAGCCCCCTTCCAGCTTTGTCTCCTTGCTCAGCATTTCTCAGAGTTGCATGTACTTGTCTGGACTCCACAATGTGAAGGAAGCTTCTTAAATTTGTTATCCACTAGGCATAAAATTATAATCCCCTTACCTGCTGATTTTTCATCAGCTCCCTGTAAAATAGAAAGGCCTGACTCTCTTCTGAGGCAAAAGCCTGTGAAGAAGACTTCAGTGTGTAAGTCTAGAGCTTTAAACACGTTTGCAGACTTCCTTTGTTAAATGTGGTTGATTCATTTAAGAGGTTTATTCTCTAATCAGATTTGTTCATTTGGAGCTGCGTGTGGACTCTTTAATAGCAGTGCTTGTTCAAGATTTCTGGAAGCTGTGCTTTTTGATAGCTGAGGAAGTCCTTTTAGGATAGTCATTCATTAATGTTTTCATGTTTCTTTTTAAGATCGTCTGTGCCTCACTCTGCAGCCCAAGCAGTCCACCAAGTTTTGGCAACTGTTGCTACAAATCAAGCTAAACAGGTATCTTGATACAGAACCCTTTCCCTGTAGAATACTGTACCTGGGTATGCTCAGCACAGTTTGGAGGGTTAATTATTCATGACCAGGTCATCTAAAAATCTCCTTTCACAGCTTGCCCCATCTTCTTGGCAAACCATTTCTTTATCTGTGACTTTGGCAGTGTGATACTAAGCATATCTTTGTTATGTCTTGCCTTTTCCTTCTTTTGGAGACTCACACCTTTTGAACAGTCACAGCCTTGCAGCAACAAGGATTGCAGCTGACAACAAAGGAAACTGTATTATCTAGATACACCTACATTTCATACACTCACAAAAAAAAAGGGCTGGAGAATCAAGGGAGATTTTGCCTTTTGCTCAACAAGCAGCTAGGTTTTATGTCCACACATCAAAAAAAACTCTACAACAATGTTTGTCCCCTGGAATTGTTGAGCTGTTGCCTGTGGAGGTTTACTGGCCTCTGCAAGAGACTTGTTGGAAAAAAGTTGAGTATCGTGTCTGTATTTAAGTGTCAAGACAATGGTCCCAAGATTGAAGGGGACTTCTAAGTGCTTTGACCACCTTCCTCTAGTGAGATAGATATAGATACACATATACTCTCTCATAATACCAGACTATGGTGAGAGGGACAGACTGCACTGACCTGAAGTGGTTTTGTGTTTTTAGACACCTCTAACGGGCTCGCTTAAGGGACAAACTGCACCTTCCTCTGTGTGTGCACCCTGTCCCATGGCACCTACAGCTAGTCCAACATCATCTGGCAACAAAATCTCAGGTAAGTTGTCACTGGTGGAGATGGAAATAAGGCCTGTGTGTCTCATGCCACCTGTCAGGGTGCATGATCCAGAAAATGAAGACAGTAAGGGATCTGCCTCCACTGAGAGGCTACTTTGCCAGTCTTGAGAGAAAGAATTTTGAAAAACCAAAGTACAGAAGAGCAGGAAATTGGTGTTGTGTACAGTCCTGTGTTTTGCCTCTGCATCTAGAATTCAGTGACACAATTTCTCCTTCAAAGTGGATTCAGAAAGCATAACCCTTAACAAGGAATGTCAAAAGCACATCTACCAAAGGCTACTGTGTTTTGACAGCAAATAAAGAACAGACATCTTTGCTGTTTTGTTTTTAAACATGAAAAGTTGTATTTGTGCAGAAAAGTGATTACACCCTGAAGTAACAGGAATATTTTTTCCATACCTTGCTGTTTGGCTTGAGTATTCCTGGAGTACAAGCTGCAGCGTGGTTAAGAGTACCTGAAACTAGCTTGAAGTGAGCTAATTCTGACACAGAGTCTTGAACACTGGGCTATGTGACCAATTTCAAAGCCAGTTCAGATACTGTGGTCTGTTGTGCACAGTTTAGAAGTTCGGAAGCAAAGGAATGCTCAGTTTACACCATCAAATGCAAATGGGCAGAGGAAACTTGAGGGAGGAAGGAATTGATTTTTCCTGTGTATTAGATACTAGTGCTTGTATTGGACATGGCTCCATAAGCCTCTTGCATAAATGTCTGACATCTGTCTCTGTTGCTCTTCTGCCTTTAATCTGTGGATATAGGTTGCCTCTTAGCCAGTGATGAAAAGCAGTACAAATAGCTAGGAATCGTATTTGGCTTGGCAGATGCTTCTTAAACTTTGGTTTATTGAAAATGTCAGCTTCTGAATTGGATAGCACTTCCATTTTATTTCAGGTGTGTTTTGAAATGTTGATGGCAGACTTCACAAGAATTTCTTGACTTTGTTACTCAGTTTTTATTGTCAAGATGACAACACCTATCTTTGCTCTAACTTGATATATTGTATTGCCTTAAGTCTTTGAAATAATTCATGTGTTCTCTGATGTAACAGTAGCAGGAATGTTTCTGTGCACAAATAGCAGGAATGTTTCTGTGCACAAATAGCAGGAATGTTTCTGTGCACAAATATCAGACCTGGTATAAGTTGCCAAACAGTTTTGTTTCCAACTGCTAAAATCAGAGACTGTGTGTGTGAATTGTTCCTTTCTTTCTTGGTAGATGGATGACAAGATGTGTGTGGGGGGTGTTTCTTACTTGTAATACTTGTTCTTGTGACTTACAGGACAAGGGACAGTAAAAACAGTTACAGCTGTGACTTCTACAGTGACATCAGTACCAGCAACAACTGCACAGCTCAGTCAATTCTCATTTTCCTCTGTGGGGTCTGTATGAATGTTAAGATTTCTTTGTAGCTGACAGTAAATATGAATGTTGGGTCTTACAGCAAGTGTTGTTGCCTACAAGCTGCATAACACTATAAAATGGCACCTGCAAATGATAGATTGAGAGGGCAGGGGTTGCACCAGAGTTCTTGGAAGATTTTTTTTCATCGCAATCTCCAAACTAAACCTCCCC